>PVLA01001106.1:0-403625 GCA_004027455.1 Hydrochoerus hydrochaeris | reverse complement strand
AGGAGGAGGACAAGGAGGAAGATAGAGAGGAGGAGGAGGAGGACAAGGAGGAGGACAGAGAGGAGGAGGAGGAGAAGGAAAAGGAGGAAAAGGAGGAGGAGAAGGAGAAGGAGGAGGAGGAAAAGGAGAAGGAGGAGGAGGAGGAGAAGGAAAAGGAGAAGGACATCTCTCCGAGTGAGGGAGGAAGGGAAAAAGGAGGAAGGGAAGGCAAGATGCTAGTTGAATTCTTTCAAACAACTCTGGTCTGCCTGTGATAAAAAACCTCATCCTTTCCTCTCTCCCTTGAATCTGTCACCTGCCACAGTTACTTGCCTCATGGTTCCAAATGACTTTAGTTTGTTTTCTCTTTTTATGCTGTGTTTCAACGGCTCATCTTAAGAGTTTTTCTTCTAGTTTTCCACCTGGAGCTTTGGGGTCTTGAGGAGCCAGGCTTGGAAAAGAGCCCCAGCTCCTGCTGCCCTGAAGACGCCTCCATCACCCACAGTCTTGAGGCAGCCAGACCAGCTTCTGTGTGCTTGCAGTGCTAGGGGTCCGAGGCCTCCTTCACCCAGTTCACCCCATCTGAGGTGGCAGATTGAAGGGAATCAGTCTGAAAAAAACACTATTAAGAAAATGAGCATAGATCTTCAAAAAGTGCTATCAGAGGTTGGGGCCTCCAGGGAACAGGCTGGCCTCTCAGGATCACAGATAAGAAGGTGGGGAAGGTGTGAGGAAACTGAGGTGACCAGTGGCTGCACAGGGAGGATAGGACCCCCTTGAACTGGCCTCTGAGTGGGGCACCAAGAAGGGAATTGGCCGTGCAGCCAAGGCAGACAGCCACGGCAGGCATCCAGGGTTAGAGTCACTGGAGGTCAGAAATGCCCAAGCAGGAAATGAGATGCAACTTGTAAAAGACATCAAAGGAAATGGAAAAACATTCTTCTAATATGTCAGGGAAGCGAGAGGAAGAGGGGAAGGAATGCTGGCCTTTTATTTGGGGTGGGGGAGGGGAGTGATAAGAGATGGCACCAGATTGCCAGCAATAATTACAGTGGAAATCTCTTGCACACCTGGGGGTGGAGAGGAGAGCCGTGCAGCCCGTGAGAGGCCTGAGTTGTCCGAGGCTCCAGTTCCACCAGGCCCGGGGGTGCAACATGTGCAGCATCCAGCAGGGTGCCCACAGCAAGCACTGGCTCAGGGCTAGTACTGGCGAAGACCTGAGCACTGAAGATATGCCTCTTCTCCTGGAAGAAAGCCTCCCTCGGTAGGGGCCTGTGCCAACAGGAAGACACCAGAGGGCACGGCGCTGCCAAGCCCGCTTTCTCCACAGGGAGAAGTCGCCTGTCCAACAGAGGGACTGCTTCTGGAGAGGGAGGAGGGGTGACCTCTGTCCTTGGTTGCAGCCGGGCTAAGCTAACTGCTTAGCTGGGCCTTCTCCCCAGTGCCTCCCCTTAGGGCACCCTTCCCACCAGCGGCTTTTAAGGGAGCCTCAAGGAACCTCAGTGGCTTGGAGGTGATGCTGGACCCCTTGCTCATCTCAGCCATGGCTTCCCTTTCCCAGGAGGAGGGAGATGTACTACCACTTACCTGCAAACGAAACTTTAAAAAGTGAGCCCCTGCCCCCATCTGGGGAGATCTGAGGCTGGCAGGAGGAATTAAGGGTTCACCCCATGCTCCCCAACTTGCTGATGGACATGTACTTGGGAAAAATCTTACTTACCCTGTCCCCATGACCTGCCTGACCACTGGCTGTGGGATAATTTTTCTTACTTATGGGGAAGCTAGCGCTGGGCGTATGTATATATGTAGGCTTCCCTAAAACTGTGAATTCGTCCCATTCCGTAAACTCCAAAAGGGAATTGGATAGGAAGCGGAGGAGGAAGAAGAGGTCTAGGCCTGTAAACCAGGGCAGCCAGAGATGGAAGCTAAGTGCCTCCGGGCAAGTCCAAACGGGGCGGGGCCTAGTTTAGCAAAGTGAGAGAATTGAGAACCCGGAGGGCAGAGCCCTGCAGCCACGGGAAGGAGCTCTGCGGTTCTTGGGGACAAGGGGAAACCAGCAGCTCTGGGGAGTGCCAACTTCCCAACACTAGAAACTGAAGCTAACAGCTAGGGTTCAGAGGTCCAAAGGTAGCCTAGTGTGCACCCCAAGCCCAGCACCCTAGAAGCCGCGGGAGGGCGGAGGGCCCAGCAGGAGAGGCAGCGTGGTGGGGCGCTGCCCCAAGAGGGCTCTCGGGTCGGCGCGGTTCCGTCGGGGCGCGCGGGCTGCTCCGCGCAGAGACCCAAGGAGCTCGCGACGGTGGACCCGGTGGCCCGGTCCGGATGGACGGACCAAGCCTCCCCTCCTCCCGGCCGACCGCCCTCGGCTCGCGAGTCCTAGGGGAGGGGCGGAGAGGCAGCTGGACGCGGCGGCGATTTATGGGCCTTTCAGGCGAGCAGGTGCCTCCTCGGGCCGCCCATTGTCTCGTCCCCCTCACAATGGGGCTGCTGCAGCCTCAGCGCCGGCCCCTGCCGCGCCCCGAGGCCTGCACGGGCGCGACGGCCCCGGGGCGGCGCGGGCGAAGGAGGCGCGGAAGCTGGCGCTCGGTGCGCCCGCATCCCCGCGCCGGTCCCTGCATCCGTGCGCGCACTGTCGGCGCACGGTCCCGGGCGGAGAGGCCTTGCTCGCCGTCCGGACGCGCAAAACCACTAAGACCCCGGGCTCCGACGGGGCGCTCACCACCGCGGCGCTCGTTCCTCCAGCGCTGTCCGGCACCCGGCTCCGAGGCGCAGGCCTGGCCCGAGCCGCCGCGTCCCGGTCACACACACAGGGGCCCATTCTTCCCGGCTCCGCGCAACCATATGGCAAATCCGCGTCGACAGAGCAGCCCCCCGCTCATTCAGGCGCAGAATGTCCCGCAACAGGGAACAATCACAACCCTGTTCGTGTCTATTATGGATGCGAACGGGGCGAGAAAAAAAATCATTTAACTCCAAGAGATAGCCAGCTAATTACCAACCATATGTGAGCCCGAATTCAAAGCCATGCCGAGGAGTTCATTCTGAGTCCGGGAGACTTTATTAGGTATAGAAGACAGATGTCCCGACGGCCCACGCATCACAGAAAATCGTGTCAGGGAGTTCTTGAAATGAGGGGAGAGGTCTTTAAACATTAAAGACCAGGCTTGCTGATGGACTGGCCCGGGTCCGCTGGGATCCCCAGCCCGGGACTTAGCCGCTGCGTCTGCCAAAGTCTGGGCCTGGTTGGCCCGTGAAGGGGTCCTGTCCTCTCTCCCCTGGGGAGTCAGACGCCAGCGATTCAGATAGTCTGGAGGCCCCAGGGAGAAACGAAACCTCCGGAAAGCACAGACTTTCTGCTTTATGGTGCCTCCAAGGGCTGGGGGACTCCTCTGCCCGAGCTCAGAGTCCCTTGTTTGCCCCCAAGGAAAGATCGTAGAACGAAGATGCTTTGAAAGTGTCTGGTTACATAGCCCAAAGCAGTGCACACATTAGGTCTTCCTTTGGAGTTGATAGAATGAATGAATCAATGAATGAATGAATGCGCCAGTATGGCAGCCAACCTAGCTATGAAAATCCCTTGGGGGGGGGTGAGTGGGCGTGGGGACAATAGCGGAAGGAAAACACTCATGATTTCTTTACCAAGAAAATAGCCTCTGGCCATGAGCCTCGATTCTTTGACGACGGAAAACGAGAAAGCTCGTTAGAGAGAGAGAGAGAGAAAAAAAATCTTTCTCTGTTTTCCATGCAATGCAATTATGTTCCAGCTTTTTCTCCTTGTTATTCTTTTAAGCCAAATGTCTGAATAAAAGGATTATTCCCCCGCCCTCCCCCCCAGGACTGACTGTGCCACTGTTAGCAGGCGGGGGCCACTGCTGGCTAGATTAACTGCGGCCCATGGCTTCCGCATTTCTTCTATGAAAATAAGTGAGGTCAGCTGCCATTCAATTGTTGCAGCATATATATTTGAAAATTTAAATATCTGAATCAAAGGAAAAAGAGGGATTTGCATTTCTGCCCAACACAACAAGCACGTTCCGCGAACCCGCACAAAGGAAACGTTTCAATCGGAATGAATTGTCTCCTCGCAGGAGGATTCTGCAGAAAAAGGCAGCCCCTGCTTTCCCTTTTGTTTCTTCTGCTTTTGTTTTGTGTTGTGTTTTTCTTTCCTCTTACTCGCTCCAATCCAGGAGGGTGTTTTCTGAAACTTGGGAGACTGACTTTGGTTTGGGGGACATAAAGAAACACGGAAAACCTCCCAGGACATATTCACATCAGAGGCCTCTCTGGCACAAAAGCAAAATTTAATTGAACATGTGCGGGTGAAAAAACAGATACGGGGGACTCCTGATGCCACTTAGAATGGGCTAATCAGCTGACTCCAGCTGGTCTGGACGAGGCTGTTAACCAAGGCGCCGGTGAGCAGGAGGGAGGCGGCCAGGCAGCCGCAGCCCTGGCTAGGCTTGGTCCTCCTCCTGATGGCCCTGATTCTCCAGGACACCAAATCTCCTGAGCCACCCACACTGGTCCCTGGGGCCCACAGCCATAAAGTCTACATGTTGCCATTTTGCCTTGGCCTTGCAAGATGGCATTTTGTGGGGTCCCCACTTTGATGGTGTGTCCTTAGTTGTCAATGTCATGTTTCTAAAGAACATAGCTGGGAGCCAGCTTATTGTGCAAGGGGCTCTAGGTCAGGGGAGGTGGCAGCTGCTGCTGGGCCACAGGCCTAGGGCTTGGTCTTTTGGTCCACTGGGGCTGCCTGGGCCTGGACAGTCATCGTACCCTTTTGTGAAGCCGGGCTAGAGTGGCTGCTGGGGCTGAGGTGGCTTAAACAACAGACACGAAGGACTAGGGGCTCTGGGTTCCCTTCCCTGCACTCAAAACAAAACAAACAAAACAAACAAAACCCAGCCATTATCCTATCCATTGTCCCATGTCCCGAAGGCTGCAAGAGCTAGATGCAGGTATCACAGGATTGGTCCTTCTTGAGGCCTCTTTTTGGCATACAGATGCATCCTCGATGGTCACCTCTGTATGTGTCTGATCTCTTCTTAGAAAAACACAGGTTGGATTAGAGCCCATCCTCATGGCCTCATGAAAGAGATCCTATTTCCAAGTACAATCACATTTGGAGAGACCAGGGATCATGAGGTGGGGTGGGGACATGATTTCAGCCCAGCATGGCTTGTGGCCTGAGAGGTCCAAGGGTGAACTTCTGTGGCTAGCTAGCCCTGGGCCCCAGCTCTGCTGGGCCGGTGTGCACCTGCTGCAGAGGGCTTTGTGACTAAGGCAGATCCTACCTCTCAGAGCAGCCTCAAAGGGGAGTTGGGGACCCTCATTCTCTAAGCCCAATCTCCCCTCTGGGCTTACTGTTCTTCTCCAGGATCAGAGTCCAGAAGCAGACCCTCTGAGCACTTCACACTCCTCTCTACCTTGAGGCTCCTGTGGAGCCTCTTCCTGTCCCAGAGGAGCCAGGAAGGTTTGGTAGGGACACTTTGAGCCGACATCCACCTGGAGGGCTCTGAAAGTCGCTCTGTCCCATACCCCAAGATACCTCTTTCCTTTTGTTCTGTCTCTTGTTCCTGCCTCTAGTCTTCTTTTCCTTTTCCCTCTTCTCCCATTTCTGCTTTTTAAATTTTTTCCCAAATCTGTCCCTCATACCAACAAATTCCGATATCCAAATAAAAGCCCAGCAGGGGCTAAAAAGTGAGGTAACGGCCATAACGAGGTATGTCAGGGCATCAGTTAGGCCATTTGTTTGCTGTGTGACCCAGGAGATTAGGTTGACCTCTCTGAGCCTTGGCCACCCTGCTTCTTGGTCAGCAAAATGCTGACCTGTCTCCTGGGCAGAGTGAGAAGGAGCTAATGAAAATGGTTGAAAAAACACGCAAGGCATTTAAAAAATGTCACGTAATTGCAAAATAATAACGATAACAACAATATACTTTGGAATTTTGCTGGAACTGAGAGGCCCGAGTGGAATTTGGCACTAAGTGGGTCTGCCCTGGCCTTCGTCCAAGGGGGTTTAGTTACTGAGGTGCCCCCCAGGACTCTGCTCTGAGTCAGCCCTCTCACGAGGTGGTCCTGCCACTGGCCTCCAGTGCTGGGTTGGGCTGGGGCTTCCCTGTCAGTCAGGGACCAGCTCAGAGCATTATTGCTACAATCCTCAGGTCAGGAGGTTGGCAAGTTGGTGTTGTTTTTTATTATTATTTTTTAATTCCCTAGGTGGAAATAGCTTTTTATTTTCCCTCACTGTAGAAATATCACATGCTCACTGTAAGAAAAAGAAGGAAGGAAGGAAGGAAGGAAGGAAGGAAAGAAAGAAAGAAAGAAAGAAAGAAAGAAAGAAAGAAAGAAAGAAAGAAAGAAAAAGATGCAGAGATGCACCCTCCAAAAAGTCAAGATCCCCCTAGAGAGATTCTCCCAGCTGGACAGTCTGGGGCTGTCCACCATTTTTAACATCAGTGGGACCTGTAGTTCCTTTTTAGATAAAGAAAACACACATTAAAGGATTAGAATACAGACACATGCATGCATATATACACACATGCAAATAACCCTTGAGTAGGTCCCAATTAACCCATCCCAACTGGAACGTATCGTAAGCCAAAAATATACCTACTGCACCTCAGAAGACTTCCCTTAGCCTACATTTGGGCAAAATCATCTGACACAAAACTTTTTTATGAGAAAGTATGACGTACCAGATACTGCTCTGAAGGTGTAAAGCAGAATGGTAATCATTTGTTTGGTTTCTACTGAATGCTTTGACACTGAGGTGAAGTCAAAACAGCATCCGTGGAGTCCTTGGAAGTAAAGCCAATGTAAATCAGGGACCATCTGATTATTGTTTAACTGACAATATTTAACCACAACACGAGGGTTAAGAGACCCATAACCTGTGAGTGGTAAACAAGAAGACAGCGCTGAAGACAGTTCAGCATGAGCAGCCAGTGCGGGTGCTAAAAGAGGAGATAATGCCTGCATCTTGGAAAGCAGGTCAGAGAAAGGCCCAGCATAAAGGAGGAAAATACAAACGCTCTTGAGAAGCCACACCCCGGTTTGAAGGTAGCAGCCGAGAGGTGTGTCTGTGTCTGTCCAGTGAGGCCCAACCAGCTGCCTGCTACAGGGTGACACTGGCTTTGTTCAGCAAACGGCCCTGGAGAAGGTGGAAAACTCTCATTAGTGAAGGGGCTGTGGGCTGGGGTGGGGGTCACTCTCTAATGGACATAAAAACCCAATTGATCTGTTTTCTGGAAAGTGTGTGTGTGTGTGTGTGTGCTCGTGTGCGTGTGTGGTGTTGTTTCTACACTGATAGGAAACAGTTTCCATACCGTGACCATGGAAACTTTCGTAATTTACCCTGGTTGTACCTTCCTTGTGAGCCAGGCCCTGCCCAGGGGTGTCACTGCTGGCACAGCTTGGGGCAGCACTGTGCACTCCTGGCAGGCAGGATGGGCACTGAGGGTCTCCTTGCCCTTGGGTCTCCACTAGCATGTCCACTGGAGCCCTTGCAGGGTCTCCAGAGGGGCTCTGAGTAGGGCTGGGGCATGGACCAGACTCTAGGATGGGTGGGTAGAGGGGACAGTGGATACGGACCTTCCTTCAAGAAGCATCTGCTCTCAGACTGGAGCCAGGTGAGAAGATGGTCCAGGGTGAAGACTGGACCCTGGGACTTGTCTAAGGATGAGCAGGCCCCGAGAGGCCCAGAGGCTACAGGCGCAGAGGGAGAGGAGACGGCAGAGAAGAGGCTGGAGGCAGAGGCCTTGGCCACCATGGGCCACCACAGGATGGGGCTGAGGCCCAGCGCTGCAGCTAGGTAGAGGCCCAGGAGGATGAGGCCTTAAAGGCCACAATGAGCACCAGGTGTGGGAGACTAGTGTCTGTGCTTGAGCGAATGACAAAAATACAACCAATCTAGGGAATAAATGATCCCCCTCTGGCTGAGTTGTGTAGGAAAATCGCTGTCTCTGCTTCACGGTTGGTGGTGGCCAAGTTACCATCCAACCACTGAGGGTTTTCTGGGTGTGTGGTTACTGACTGACATTTAGCTGGCAAAGTGGGAAAGTCACAGGAGGACCCTCCCCAGGGCTCCCATTCACTGCTTCTCTCATTCAGGGACTCTGTCCATGAGCCTCAGCCCCCGTCCCCGCAGCCCTGCATGGCCCATCTGCAGGTGTGGAGCCGGCCACGGGGCACCAGGAGCAATGGCTCCTTCCTAGGCTGAGTATCCGTATTGTATTGTGGTTCCTGGAAAGGTGGAGGATGAACCGGCACCACGGAGCAGCTCCCGGTTCTGATCAGCTGGAATGTCCACGGGCTCTAGGCTCCCGGTGATGGGAAGACCCACCAGGCCTCTGGGCTCCGGGAAAGGGGACCCACGAAGACCTGGATCTCCGGGGGGTAGGGGATACCCATCTGCAGGACTTCCAGGCCGTCTCCAAACGCCGAGGGCTGAGCAGGGGCGCAGGCTCCGACCGCTGGGTGGGTGGGGGTCCCAGCGCGCCCCGCCCCTCCCGGCCTGCGCCGGCGCCCCCACCGCGCCGCGCGTCTGTTTGGAGAAGAAAGCGGGCCAATTTGTTTTCATTCAAAATCACTTAAGATCCCATTTTGGAGAAATGAAAAGAGAAAAGCGCGCTTCCCGCGCAGGCCCTCTGGGTGCTCGCCCGTGCCCGGCGGCGCGCTGGGGGTGGGGCACCCTCCCCCTCCGCTCCCCTCCCCTCCCCTCCGCTCCCCTCCCCTCCCCTCCTTCCTCTCCCGTCCTCCCCTCCCCCATCCAGCGGCCCCGGAGCTCCGTGGCGGCCCCAGGCCTGGCGGCGCGGCCGCGCTCATCTGCATGAAGCGCACACTCACGGCCCATCTGCAAAGGCGCAATTAAACGCGGGGGGCGGGGGGCGCCCGAAATTAGCATTTCCGCGGCCATCTGGCGCGAGGAGCGGGCGCGGCCGGACAAAGGGCGCCGGGCGAGGGGAGAGGCGAGTGTGCCGCGGCATTGACCTGCAAATGAGCCTTTGTCCGCGCATTAAAGCTCGCTGGACCCCCGACCCGGCCCCTGCCCCGCCCGCCCGGCCCGTGGCCCCTACGCCCCGGCCGGGCACCCGGAGACCTGGTGGCCGGCAGGCCGTGCTGGGCCCCGGCCCGAGGTTGTCCCGAACGATCCGAGCTGAGGCAGGTACCCTAGGGGCAGTGTACGGTTGATCCCGGGCCTCAGTTTTCCTGAGTGTCAAATCCTGCTGTTGATACAGGGGAATGAACCTCCCAACTCCCTAGATCCGGTAGGAGCTCGTGTTCTCTAAAATCGAAGAATGAATTTTAGGAAGGAAGGAGGTGTAGAGTAGAATATATTTATAGAGAGAAAGAAAGCTTCTTTCTGAAGAGAGACAGAAGGGGGTCCCGAGCGGGTTGCCCCCGACTCTGTCTTTTCCAGGGACTTTTATAGAGTAAAAAGTCATGGAGTGAGACGGGTTCCAGGTGGGGAAACTGGGAACTCACAAGGCAGATGGGCATAAGGTGGGACGGAACTATGGTTAGCCAATAAGATGAATAGTTCAGGAAAAATTGATTACATTGGGGACAAATAGGGAAGCGAGTCAGGTAGAAAGCGGAGCATTCTGGGGCTGGGGATTTAGCTCAGCAGCATAAGCACCTGCCTGGCAAGTGTGAGGTCACGAGTTCAATCCCCAGGTACCAAAAAAAGAAAAAGAAAATATATGAAAGCGGGCATTCTAAGAGCAGCGACTCTTCCCTAGGGGGTTGGGATGGTGACTCCTGACTTCCTCAGGGTAATAGGGAACTATTTAGAAAATCAGTCCTTAGGATGTGGATGCGTTTGTTTGATCCTTTGTCTGGAGGCCTGGCCCACAGCAGGAGGTGTCTGTCTCCCCCACAGTTGCAAGGTATCTGGCTTCTGCACTGGCTCCTTCGAGCCCCACCCCTGTCTCACTGCCCATAGTATTTCTAACTGACTCAGCTGCCCGCAACACTGGGGGAGGACCATCTAGCTGCTGTCCCCCCATCAGGCAAGCTCCTGGACAGAGGGTCCCGGCCCTGCTGGGAGGGGTGAGGCTTCTTAGAGGCGATCAGAGCTGAGGTTTGAATAAGACCAGTGAAGGGCAGGGGTCCCGACTTGTCCGGGGCTCGGCCTGGCACGGTGGGGCCTGGGGTTACCCCCGAGGTGTGATGAAAGAGGGTTCAGGAGATGCGGGTGGGGGCTGGGTCCTAGTCTGTGAGGCTGAGCCATGATTTGTGGGAACCCTCAAATACCTGTCCTCAGCAGTGGGGAGAACGTCTGTAATCTGCTCAGGAGCCCGTAGTGCAGGGCTCCTATGAGGTCTTCTTCAGGCTGTCCTCCTGGGGGTGCACATATTGTCTGAAAGAGTAAGCTGAAAAGAGATGTTAGTAACACTCTAGTGAAAATTACCCTGCCAAATAATGGCCTCAGAAATTGGGGCTCCAGAGATGACTATGTAAACACAAGTGTTTTGGACAAGGGTGCGAAGAGAGAAAGGATGTGGGTATGCAGAGGTTCCTGGTACAGGTTGGCCCTGGACCGCAGATTGGGGGCCTCTGTGACTCTGCATGTTCTGTGGGGAGAAGAGGCCTGGGTGTAGGCTAAAGGTGGGAGATTTTTTTACTCTGGGAATGCAACCCATTCCAGATGGGAAGTCAGCTGCAAGGACAAAGCCCTTGTCAGCTGGGACCCAGTGCTGAGGGGACAGCCTAGGCTATAGTTAGAATGCTTCATGGAAAGGGGGCTCCTTGTGCTGGGCTTTGCAGGATGCATAGGGGTTTGCTACATGGAAAGGAGAGGAGGGGCCAGTTTGGAAGGTGGTGGCATTTGAGAGGAGCTAGGACTTCAGTGGGTGGAGAATAAAGGCCGGGCCTAGAGTTGGACTCCTCCTGCCTGGGTTCCTCATTCTTGTTTCTGAGCTAGGTGGAAGCTGATATTCATGCCTCCCAGCCACAGAATGCTCTTTTCTATGTGCCCAACCAGGCAGAAGAGCTGAGTGACAGGCAACTCGTGGCTGGACTTTGGAAGGCAGAGCTGCCTCTGAGCCTGGCTGGGGTGGAGTTCTAGCCCAGTGATGCTCAGAAGGGAGCAGGGTGGCCTGGAGGGTCCTTCCCCAGGGCTGGCTCCAGACTTTGGGTGTGTCCTGTGCCCAGAATGCACTTGCATTTCCCCGCCCAGCCATCCCTTTCTTCCTGCATGACCTGTGAGTGGGCAGCCTGGCCAGAGACCTTTGAGCTGGACGCCCGTGAGGGCAGAAATGACCTCTCTTTGAGTAGAGAGGAGTTAAGCCTTGCCTGGGCCTGGGACTGCCCCCTGCAGACTCAGTAGCCTTGGTCATCCTCTTCAGAGGTTCTTGGTCCTTGGAGGCTTTGGCTATAAAGCCCAGGGATGCCTCCTCCACCCCAATCATTGCTTGAACCCAGAGGCCAAGGGATGGGTGGGTGGGGGTAAGCAATCCCAGGCCAGTGGGACCTTTTGTGGCTAGTGGTCTCAGCACCCAAGGCCCTCTTTGCCTCTCCTGCAGGATGCTGAAGAGGAAGAAGACCTCTGTCCTGAGTGCTGCTCCTGTGGGCTACCAGTACCCCAGGGTCAGCTTGTGTCCCAGATTCAGCTGCTCCCACCTGGTCAGGTTCAGGTCCCTGCAGGTTGCTCATCAGCCTATTACTCCCTTGGGCCATTTCTTCACTTCAGCTCACACAGAGGGGACCTGTCCCCACCTTGGGCACAGGCAAGGGGTGGCTCACTAGCTCTCCTCTTCATTAGCATAGAAAACTGGACAGGGGAGTCCAGTGCTCCAGCCTCTGGCTTCTCATGTCTGTGCTGTGGAGTCCAGGTAGGAGAAGTCCTCCAGGGCAGGCCAAGGAGGGGCCCCTGGGTGGGCTCTGGGTTGCCTGCTGTCCAAGAGGCCCTAGAAGCAGGCAGTCCTCGACATTCACCCACACTTTTGTCCTAGGCCATGGCTTAGGGCTCTGTGAGGCCCATGCTCAGAGAGGGCCCAGGTGGGGGAGGTGGCCGCCAGGTCGGGTCAGCCTGGCTCCAGTGGAGGCTGAATGGGCACTCTGTCCTGCCACCCGCGGCTGTCATCTGCCGCTGGGGTTCAGTTTCCTGGAGCGGGTGCGGCTGCAGGTGGATTCTGCAAGGCCCGGTGACCTCACAGCCTGGAGCCCTGGTGTCTCCTGAGCCAGGCGGGGGCAGAGGGGAAACAATGAGGCCTGTTCCCCAGGGAACAGGGCCCAACTGGCAGCAGAAAAGCAATCTGCTGGTGCCCTGAGGCCTCTTGGGTTCCCTGGCAGCGAGAGGGGCTGCTGGGGGCAGTGGTGCCAGGCCTTGGCAGGGCTCTCCGGAGGCTGGGCCAACCGGGTGCTGGGTAACTAAAGCCACTTGGACACATGCAGGGGCTTGTGTGGCACTTTCAGGACACTGCTGCCTGCTTCACCCTGAGGCTGGTGGCAGAAGAGATGTGCAGAGGAGGAGTGTGCAGAGCATAGGTGGTGGCAACGGGGAAAGGATTGGCTCCCACTGTCCTTGCTCCTCCCCAGGGCAGCGGAGGTTCTGCAGGGGGTGAGGACAGAGGCCACCCTGAGCATGCACTTTTGGGTGGCACATGTGTTCTGGGTGCTACAGTGAGAGAGAACAAGCTTCCCCGTACCCTTCTAGGATGTTGGTCTGGACTGGGGTTGAAACAACATAGGACAGAGGAAGCCTGAATTTTTACTAGGTGGGTATAGGGCTGTATCTAACAGGGTCTGAGACTCCAAGAAGGGTGGACGTCTTGAGCGTGTGTGGTTTCTTGAGCTGCGAGAACAGCAGGAGCCCTGGGCAGTGGGGCTGTTCAGGATGGGGAGGGTGCCGTGGTGAATGGAGGTGGAATTGTTATACAGAGCATGTCTCAGGTGGTAAAAAAGTCTGGGAATGACTTCTGGAGTGCAGGTGACAGTCGATCTGGGAGTGGACAGCCTGCAGCCCCTTCCCTGTCCTCAGTTTGAGATAATCAGCACACCAAAGTATCAGGTTTGGGGTAGCATTTTCCAGGACTCCTCAGTGGCAAGGGCCACAGGGCTTCCTGGAGGTGACATCACCAGGTGCACCTGCTCCCGGTATACTGTTGGATGGGTGTTGTAGTCAGGGGTTGTGAGGAGAACAATTAGAATCAGGACTCAGAATTTGTATTATTATTTTATGATGGTCACCCAGAGTTAACCCGAGAAAGTGCAGGAAATCTATCCACAACACTAAAGACATACAATATTCAGCCAAGGGCCTGGATCCCACAGCAATGTCCTGCATGAGTCCAGCTGAAGACCTAGAGCCCATGACAATGCCTCCCATGAGTCCAGCTGGAGGTCTAGAGACCACGAGAAGGACTCACACCAGTCTGTTTTATGGATCCGTGCTGGGAAGGCCCAAAGGTCAGTGGTGGAAGCTAGAAAGTCTATGCCAGCGGGGTGAAGGAGCTGTGCTGGTAGGTTGGGTGCTTTACACCCAAGTGGAGGAGTCAGGTTCATAATAAAGACCAGGGCTGTCCTGAAAAGCACCACAGCCATCCTCAGTGACACGGAGGTCCCAAACTCCTCTGATGAAGATAAGAACAGTTGAGTACATGCCAGAAAACCAGCATGACGAGTTTGTCCTGGAGACTAAACAGCATACATCTTCCTCTCCAGAGCCAAGAAGCGATGCTTAATGGAAGGACCGAAGCTCCCCCAAAATGAACCACAGCCACTCTCATGGACAAAGTCCCCAGCTCCTCTGATAATAAAGGTCAAATTCATATTGGAGAAGCTAGTCATGATGAGCTCCTCCAGGAGAACCAACAGCTTAAACACCAGTATGTAGGAGAACCCACAATGCCTCACTCGTCTTCTCCACGTCTCAATTTATGCTGGCAACTTTCCTCAGGTGGGCCATCTACGCTCAGCACCATGCTGATTTAATTCAGCTGGCATTAAGTTGACCACCAGTTTTTTTTTTTTTGTACCGGGGATTGAACTCACGACTTTGAGTTTGCCAAGCAGGCACTTATGCCTCTGAGCGAAACCCTGGGCCCGACCACCAGTTTTTAATCGATAACAATGGGGACCTGACCTCTGGGGCCTCGGTCCAGTCTCATCTAATGGAGGTGGGGGGGACAGTTGCATTAAATGATCAAAGTCCGGCCTGTCCAGCATGTAGAAAGTACTTAATAAACCTGTAAACCTTTTCCTAGGATGGTTCTTTTTGTTTTCCATGTGCCAGGGAGGATGCCAGGTTCCTGGGCTAACCACTTTCCTCTTTAGCCAAGGAGACATCTAGAGAGGTAGGAGGAACAGAAAACTCCCTTTCTGGGGTGTTTCCAGCTGTGTCATTCATTTATTTGCCCCTCCCCCACCTCATCTGGGTGTCTGACCAACCTGGGTCATGATGGCTGGACATCAGGACCCCAGAGGGCGGTGCCCTCTGAGCCACAGTTGCTCCCTGACTGCCTGGTGGACCTTTCCAGATCACAACTGCCTGCTCCCCTGAGTGCCTGGGTTGTGGGTGTGGTCCCAAGCTCCACCCACTGCCACCTCACCCCTGAAACCTTCAGGGCTCAGTTGCCTGGGAAACTCCACAAAGAAGTCAGAAGAAGGGGATGGTCCCTGAGATGGCTCAGCCAGATCCCTAGATGAGCGAGTGAGAGGGAAGAGACTGGTGATGTGGGGGAATCTGGGCCACAGGCTGAAGAACTGGGTCATTGCTTCTGTCAATGAGCGGGGAATCGCTGCTGGCGGGTCGGTCCCAGGGGTGGGGAGGGATCTTGTTCTTCTGCACCTTGAAAAAACACATGCAAGGTCCTGAGGTGGATTCTTGATACAGAAAAAAAAAAAATCATAGGAAGAAGTGGGGGCTCTGGAGGGGACTCTGAAAAACCCAACAGGACCGCTGGAGTTATAAAACCACACGTGCCACATTGCCCTGTGTGCAGGGACACAGGCTGAGCCTCCTTGGTGGAACAGAGGGGGAGGCAGAGTCGTCCATCCCTGGCCTACCTGCACAGGTCAGAAATCAAGCTTCAAGGGCGAGCTGGGGCTCAGTGAGTGGTGAAGTATTTACCTAGCATGCATGAGGACCTGGGTTCCATCCCCAGCACTGCAAAAAAACAAAACAAAACAAAAAAGAAGCTTAAACTTTGGGGACTCTGAAACCCCTCCCCTTCCCGAGGCTCACCTGTGCCTTAGTTTCCCCTCTTGTCAGTGACCATTGTCAGTAGCTGCGCTGTGGTGGGTTGGCATGGAGGTCTCGGCAGGAAGGCTATCTCGTACCGTAGCGCCTGCTCCCTGAACAGGGCAGTGTGGGGGCCAGGCAGAGGCCCCACACTGCAGGCCAGCCAGTCAAGTGGAAGACCCCAGTCGATTGTCTGAGCCTTCTCCTCCTCTCCAAAGTCTTTTGACACGGTCCTGGGGACTGGAGAGGGAATTTGATTACGGCCCTTTGGAATCACTTAATGACATTATCCCCCGTCCCACAGCCCCCCGCTGGAAAGCCTGTCTCAGGGCCCTCCTGTTGTCCCTCGGGTGATGCCAGGGGCCCCAGGTCCCAGGCCATCTGCACTCAGGACCTCTACACTTCCCGCCCCAGGTCCTCCCCAGCGGAGCCTCCTCTTCCTGACCTGCTGATGAATCTTGCCCGTCCTCCCTAACCTGTCACACTTACTGTCTTCGGGCGTCGGGCCAGGCCTTTAGGAGCTGCCCAAGGCAGCACCTGTGTGAGTGCTGCCGACCCCAGCCCTGGCAGGGGTGTCAGGGATAAGCCCCTGGGTGGCTTGGCCTTGCCATGGGGCTGTCCTTCCCGCTGAATCCTGGGCTCCTGTTCACCTCCCTTGGCTGTTTGGGGAGCATTGATTGAGTTTGAGGCCCTTGTCTGGTCAGGTCACCTGTGCTGGCTAGGGCACTGCCCTGCGGTCATGCCAAGAGAAGCCTTGCCCATGCCAACCTGTTGCCTGGACTGTAACCCGTGAAGGTGGAGGAAAACCATGAATTCGCGTTTCTCTCACTGGCCCTTGCCCTCCGATTGTTGTGGCTTCTGCGCTCTCACCCCTCTGTGTTTAGTGCCCTGTCATGGTGCTGGGAAGTGGGGCCACATTGAGCAGCTCAGCTCAGAGACATCAGGAGCCCCACCTGAGAACACACAGCGAGCGGGCTGAGCCAGGATCCAGACAGGTCGAGCCTCGCCTTCCAAATTCTGTCTTTCCTTTGCTCCAGTGCTCTGAGCCTTCCTGGGCTTTGTCTGAGCTGTGCTTAGGCCAGCTGGGGTTTTCTGCATCTTCTCACATGTGGCTTCTGCAGCCCTGAGGTCCCAGAAGGCCAGATCCCTTTCAGCATGGCCTTCCCTCCCTCCCTGTCCTCTGGCTTCCTGGCCCAGCAGCTGATTCCTCTGTCCCTTGAAGTCCCTTCTCTGAGGCTTTCAATACACAGCTGCCGCACACAGACAGTGCACTGGCCTGGCCTTGCCCTGGGCCTCAGTTTCCCTATCTGCATCAGGTAGGGAGGAGCCATTGCCCAGCAGTGCTCATTGCTTTGCTGCTACTACTGGCTTCCTGGCCACAGGCCTGGAGGGATGCAGAGGCCGAGGCAGGACTGGTTTCCAGTGGGGTGCTCTCTGCTCCGCCACTGCCTCAGACAGACCATGCACTCGGTGGGCAGGTGTCGCGGAGCAGGGTCTCCAGGGTTGTCTGTGACTGCAGTTCCCACTGGGCCTTGACAGCCATAGCCTCTGCATTCCTGGTCTACATCCAGGGGGCAGAAAGGGCTTCAAGGTGGACTCGGCCTGCCAAGATCGTCCTTGGTTGTTCCCCGGCCAGACACATTCTCTTGAGCACACAGGTCATCACCTGGGTTTGCATGAGGCTAGGCCTGGAGGCAGGTGATGGGACTGGGTGGGCTCTGGGATTTTAGGGCAGGCTTCTCTTCTCTGGGGGTAGGGGTTTGGGGGGTGCTGGGTGAAGGCTTGGGTAGGGGCTGAAGGGGATAATGCAAAGAGCAGAGCTCCTAATGCAGGGTCAGGCTGGGCTCTCTACCTCCTCACCTGGGTCTCAGGTGCCCAGGGCACTGGGGGCCGCAGGAGGGGAATGGGGGAGGTCTTATAGCCCTGGTACCTGAGTGCCTGACCGGGGTGCCAAGAGGAGGGACACATGGCAGAATCACCAGAGGTCACAGAAGGATCTGGTGCTCAGAGTGAGCCCTACCTCCTGCCACTCAGCTAGCACCCGGGGTCTGGGTGGAAGAAGCCAGTGCTCAGGTCCCAGAAGGAGCAGCGGCCAGCACTCTCTCTTTAGGGAAGACCTTTGTTAGGTGAGTGTCTCTGGTTAATGCCAAGTGCCCCATGCGACCTTCCATCCAGCTTGGGAGGTGGGAACAGAGCAGGTGAGAGGATGGCCAGGGAGTGTGGAGATCACTGGCTCTTGGGTCCCCACACTGCATAGCTGCCTTAGAAATGCCTGGGCAGAAGCTGCTGCTGCTCAGTGGGCTGCAGCCCCAAGCCCTGTGCTTGGAGGTCCCTGGGACAGACACTGCATGTTCCGCTCTGGATGTTCAGACTGTTCCAGCAGGCCCCACTGACACAGGTGCAGACCCTAAACAGCCAAGGGACAGAGCGAGAAGCAGGGAGCCCACACCTTCCTTCCCACCTCAACAGCCCAGCCTGGGCCTCAAGGCCAGAGCGGGAGACTATGCCATGGGAGACTGAGTGTGAAGAGGAAGCACCCTTCTGGGAAGGGCCCAGAGCATAGCAATGGACAGACCAGCAGCATTGGAAGGTGGCTTTTCCCTTAGCCAGGAAGGGTCTGCAGAATCTAGGACCAGCTGCGTATTAGGAAGGGTGGTCTCTTCCCCGCAGGTGACCCAGCAGAGCCCTCCCTTTCACCTCACGCCACTGCCCGTGGTGCAGCTGCCCTTGGTCCAAAGGCCTGGTCTGATGCCCTGCTTCAGGGCCTGGGACCGTTTCCTGAGTATCCATCACAAGGCATTGGCTGGCAGCACCCTGGTGTCTGTAGCCTAGGGAGTGCCCTATGGGCTCTTTCCAAACCCTCCTTTTATTCTGGAATCTAACAGGCACTTGCCAAGTGACACAGTGGGGGCCAGGCTGCATCAGGGGCTCCTGGCTCCAGTCTCCCTCCATTCTCAGGGAGGACCTGATGGGGAGGTGCTGGGGGAAGCTGGGGGTTGGGTTGGTTCAGCTATAGATACTGAGCTCCCAGTAAAATACCTGGGCCAGTGGGCAGGGCTGCAGCCTCAGGGCCTCACAGACCAGCTGGGCAGTAGGAAGCCAGAGCCAGCTTGGGAAGGTATAAGGAGCAGACAGGCTGGCTTTGCTCCAGGGGGCCTGGGGCTCAGAGGATGCGGCTGGGCAGTCTGGGCTCAGTAGGCCAGGTCGGGTACAGGAAGGAAATAAAGCCCCTGTGGTTTGTCTGCTACCTTTAAGTATCTACTATGTAACTGATCTAAGCCAAGTTATTACCACCAACATGCTTCTCAAACTCTATTTTACATTTATTTATTTATTTTAATTAATTAAAAATTTTTTGGTGGTATTAGGGGTTGAACCCATGCTAGGAAGTACTTTCCCACTGAGTCATGTCTTTGGTTCTTTTTATCTATTTTTTAATTTTAATTAAAAATTAAAAGGCTGGTCTTGAATTTGTGACTCTCCTGCCTCAGCCTCCCAAGCAGATGGGATTACAAGTGCGTGCCTCCACGCTGGGCTCCTTGCTCCTTTGTGGGGCATGCTCACTCTTCGCCTTTTCACAGGCAGGGGAGGGGTGGGAGGTAGAGGGGCTGCAGTCCATCCTGCCAGGGTCCTGACCCGGAGATGGGACCCTCAGGTTAGGCTGGTGCCAGCCCTTGAGTCTGGCTTTCCGGGGGACCTCCATGGAGCCACTCAGGGAGGGCACTGAAGAGGGGATTGTGGACAGAGGAGGTGGGTGCCTGAAGAATCAGGAGTCCCTCCCTCGGCCCCCCCAGCAGATGCTCCTGGCACCCAGTGGACATTGGGGACCTCAATAAGGGAGCCCAATTTGGAGACAAAGGCCTGGCTCTGCGGACAAATACTCATGGATATTGTCAGCCCGGCCGCCAGGCAGGGAGGCGAGGCCCATAAAGGGCCGAAGAAAGGGGCTGAGGGAGGGCGCCTGAATGGGCCGGGGCCGCACATGCCACGGTTGCCCAGGCGACGGCCTGCTCATGGAGAGGTCTGCCGGGCCATTGTCCGGGGCCCGCAGGACGTGTCACACACCAGATGGTCGTGTGCTGTCTAGGTCACTTATCGGGGGACAGAGTGAAGGAATGCGGCCGGCACGGCAGGCCGGGGCGCCATCTGTTCCCTCAGACCACGGGCACCGGGCGGGCACGGAGCTCTCGGCCTGCAGCCCCAGCCTCCACTGGGGCTTTAATTAGCTAATTCCATAATTGGGCTTTATTTCAGGTAAATTGCATTTCACACCCGAGAGGGCTGCTATAGCTCCTCTAGGAGGGAGGCGCTCGGGCACTTTGTGCACAGCCCATAATGGGGCAACAAAGCCGGGTGGGTGCAGGAGCTTCGCCCTGCCCAGATGGGCAAGCCCACCCGAGCTCCCATGGGCTGCGGCCATCAGGAGGGCCTGCCTTCCAGCCGGAGGCGTGGGGCTTCCACAAATATTTACCCAACAAGGGACAACAGTGCCTGCTTTCCAGCAATTGTTCCCCCCAACCCAGGGTGCTTGAGGTCTGAGCTGTCCCTTCCTCCCCACTGGTCAGTGCCGGTCAGGCCACACGCCAAGATCTTGTGGTGGTGGTGGTGCGGAGGCCCTGAGAGGAAGAGGCCGGGGGGCTCAGCAGGAAGGGGGCCTAGAGGCCTTTTCCAACACAGGCCTATCCTAATACCTGGATCCCTTGTCCCACTCTGGGCCACTGCTGCCCCCTCAGACTTGGGGACAGCTCCCTCCATGAGAAGTCAGACACCTCCAGTTCTGAGGGCGTGGGGGTTGAGGTAGGCTCTGCAGGGAGGGCAGGAGAGGGTGCACTCTGAGGCAAGTGGGCCCAGCTCTCACACCAACCATGCTCCCACATGTCCCTGTGAATGACCCTGCTTCTTTTTGTAGGTGGGAGTGGCTGAAGGAACAGGTTAGTGGAGGCCTAGAGGGACCAGGTGTGAGCATGTGGGGCCCCAGGAGCTGTGCCTGTCTTTGTACCCCACAACTTTAGGAGTTCAATCCTTGGAGTCATAAAGGGTGGACTTTCTGGGCCCCGAGAGGGGCAGATGGAGAGACCAGGTCACCTCTCTGTGGGTGACTGTCCAAGGGCACAGGGCTGACTGCTAGGCCAGGTCCCGGAGCAGGTTCATCTGCTTGGGACGCTCGGTCTGCCGGAAGACAGGCAATGACCATGCCATGGCCACCAACCACCTGAGGCAGAAACTGAGGCCACTAGAGCCCCGATCAGGAAGGACACAGAGTGGGGCAGGAGGCTATTTTGTAGGCCTCAGTCCCTCGGTCTGTCTGGGGCCTGGACAGGGACTGCTGTTCAGTGGCTGCGGGTACACCTGTCTCCAGGAATCACAGAGATCCTGTCCACGAGGAAGTTCATGGAGGATGGGAACACCTGTGTCCCTGGGTGGGACCAGGAGGGGCCCCAGGTGGTCCCACAGATCCCCCTGATCCCTCCAAATCAAGGTAAGGCCAGTGCAGAGATCATCTCGTGGAGCTCCATGTTTATTAGGGAAAGGCTGTGCGATTAATAATCAAAATCACACTGTGAAATTCATTCGAACAAGATTCCAAATCACCACAGATCATTCTGATTTCTATGAGATGTAATGCCCAGAAGGCACCCATCCTGTGTAGAAACTGTGACACCCTTTAAACACTTCCCTGGCTCAGCAGTTGGCCGAGGGGATGTGACAGCTCCCGTCTGTGTGTCTGCCCACCTGCTCAGAAGGAGCGAGGACCTGCAAGAGTGGTCACACGCAGAGCAGGCTGGGAGACCCCTGCTCCCATGGTGGGCAGGAGAAGCTGCCTGTCTAGGGTGGAGGACGAGGGGTGCTGTCCATCAGCAGTGTGCCCTAGGGAAGCTGTGACCTCTGGGCATCCCTGGTCCTGACCAAGAGCTCAGCGTCTCTAGGGAGGGAGCCAGGCCCCAGCCCACTGAGCAGGCTCTCAGGCCTTTGCCATGGGCTGGGCCTGCCCTGCCCTGCCTGCTCCCTGCTGGGTCCTTGGAACCAGGGCCCTGTTTCGGTCTTTCCTGTGTTCTCTCCAGGGAGCCCATTGGCCCAACTAGGATGGCCTCCCTCAGACTATGCTGTGTTCTGGCCACACTTGGGCCAGCTGGGTACCTTGGATGCACCTTGTCACTGGGTCCCAACCATCCTGTGAATGATGTCACAGTGATGAGGGTGCCAGCTCAGACCTGAGAAGGACCCCAGACTCAGCCCAGTTCTAGTACCCACTGGCAGGAGGCCAGTGGCAGGCCCCCAAATTCAGGCTCTGCTGGGCGGTGTGGTCACAGTGTCCAGGCTTGGGCTGCCAAGCTGTTCTCTCAGGGTCTTCCAGTAGGTGGCCCTGAGCTGACTGGGGCTCCCTGGGCCTCCTCTTCTGGGTCTGCCCCAGCCCCAGTCTTTCAGGATGCCTCATCGGGGCCCCTTCGGGGCACAGTTAGCTGTTCGTAGGTGGGCAGGGAGTTGCTGGGCAGGAAGAGTTCAGGGTGGATGGAGCCATCTTCACTACAGGGCTGAACTGTTTGGGGTCCGCCCCCACTGTGGGGGCCACCTTGGTGCAAGGAGAGCAGCTGGTGGAGCATGTCTGTGATGACCACCAACCTCTGGTCCAGTTGTGTCACCTGTGGGAACACAAGCAGCGTTGAGATCAGGAGCACAGCCTTGAGCAGATTATTTCAGTGCTGGCTGGTGAGGCCTAGAAGTGGGGGTGCTGCTCTGTGTAGCTGACTGGGGGTGGGGGTGGCAAGTCACAGCTTCTCCGAAGGTACCTGGGAAGGTCAGGGGGCAGAGGCCCTGCCGGGTGAGCCAGTGTGGGTGACCTGCTGCATCTTCAGGCCAGGACCTCTCCTCTACTTGCTCCCTAGGGCTTGGCCATGAGGACTTCCTGTCTGTCATCTCCCTCAAGCTCTGTTGCTTGACTCACAGAGACACCATCTTCTTCCCAGACCCTGTGAGTCAGGTCTGCCCAGCAACATGGCTCTATTCTGTTCCTGTCAAGGGTCTGTTCCTTACCAAGCGCCAGGGTGGCCAGGGTGAGGTAGAGGCAGAGAGGGGAGATAGAGTAGGGCAGGACCTGGGACAAATCTGTCACAGAGTAGGTGACCCATGGAGGCAATGGATCAGAGAGGCTCTTGTGTGAACTGGGGACCAGGAGACCAGGGAGCTCCTGGGAAGGCAGGTGCAGCGTTGGGACTGGAAGGGGCCTGCCGGCCTTACCACAAGGTGGGAGAAGGCTGGGCCGGAAGGAGGTGCCTGGCCCGCCGTGAGCACTGGGGCTGGGGTCCCAGCGTGAATGAGGCCTTAGGCAGGTACGCAGGTCAGCGAGGCTCTCAGCCACTGACCATAGGGCCACCGTTCAGCTAGCTGTGTCCATGGAGGTAGCTTTCTCAGGCCTGTCGATAAACAGATCTTTTTCTCTCCCACCACAGGTACCTGGAGCGACGGAAAGGCCAGAAATGGGGGGAGGGGGAGAGCAGGGAAAAGCTGCTCCAAACAGGCCTGTAGGTCACTCAGACAGTGAGGAGTTGCTTCAGGGAAAACTGTGACTCAGGGGTAAATACCACAGCAGTGACCCAGGCCTGGGACTGAGTGTCTCTAGCCCTGAGCATATGTGACAGGTCAGTACTGGCTGTGGCACCTGTCCATCTGGACAGACACATGCCACGCACCAGGTCTGTGCCCCAGCTTGCTCTAGGCAGGCCCTTGCCAGGCCTCACTTGGGGTCTGTGCAGCTGAGCTGGCTGGGCTCAGCTAGGTTGCCGACCTTTGGGGGTGCGTGGCCCAAGGGAGAGACTGGTGGGTGATGCACGCACCAACCTTGTGTCAGCTGGAGGGGAGCAGTTATCCAGGGTCCACCTGGACCCAGGTACTGCATTGGAGGCTTGGTGCTGTGCTCACCACCCTCTCCTATCACAGACACTGACTGCAGAGGCAGGAGCCCAGGCTGAATGGAGAAGCTGAGAAGAGAATTTCTCATGGGTGGAGCCCAGTAAGGCTAGGTGGGCACCTTCTGCGTGTAAGGTAGGGCTGTGTCCTTCAGGGTAGGGGGCAGATAGCCCCCCAACACTGAGCAGCAGTAAGGGGACCTTATTTCTTCTCTTTTTTCTTTTTAAATTTCTCTTTCTTTTCCTTTCTTTTTTTTTTTTTCAGACATGTTCTCCTTATGTAGTTGAGGCTGGCCTAGGACTCAGTATGCAGTCCAGACTGGCCTTGAACTGGAGGTGATCCTCCTGCCTCAGCCTCCCAGGCTGGAATTATAGGTGTATGCCACCACGTCCAGCTCATCCTTTATTCTCCCTAGACAAATTTGGTGTGGGCACATGGCCTCTAGTGGAAAGGGGTGCCAGGCTGCTCTGACCTAATTGGATTGGGGCTAGGCCATCCCTCAGCCGTAGGGATCCAGGTGACGACTACCAGTCTTGTTCTCCACAAAACAGCTGAGGGCTATGAGCAGCTGACACCCACAGACAGATACTGGGCCTAGGAGAAGAGAGGTCTTGGACAGAGTCATTGAGAGGACCCCACCACCCCAGGGCCCCATGCCGGGGCTGCAATGCTATCAAGAGTGGGGACAGTCATGTCAGGGCAGGGGTGTGGCTCTGCCAGTACCCCAGGAGCGGCAGATGGAACAGAGGGTGGTTGGTCCTCGGCAGTGGTGAGGTGGGGGTGGGCTGTGGGGGAGGGGAGCTGCCCCTCTGGTCACCTGCACACAGACCTGGCAGAGCAGCCTCTTGTTCCCACTGCCTGCCTGTCGCCTGGAGTGGTACCCAGGCTTTGGGGTCTGCATGAGGCCAACCTTCATGTATAGCAGATCAAAGCTGGGCTGGCGCCTTGGGGTGAAAGCTGGGTTCACCCGCCGGGGCTGAGACCTCTTCCTGGATAGAGCGAGATGGATCCAACCTGCTTCATATTGCCTAACCATGCTGGCCCCAACTGGGTTGTCAATTGGTTTGGCATCAATTAAAGCATCAAATACATCACAAAAGAAAATGTGTGGTTTCATAAATTTTCACTTTACGGCCCTTGAACATCTGTTGAAGCCCAGTGTGCTAAAGGGTAGGGCCATGTACTAATGGGCGGAAAGCCTTTTCGGGGCATGCTTGGGAGAGCAGAGCCGGAAAGTAACCAGGTACAGGCAGGGTGTGGGGCTGCCGAGTGTGGCTAGGGCAGGGGTTGTCGTGAGGCACCTTGGGGTGACAGTCCTCCCTGAAGGCTGCCTAATACCTTGTAGAGCCCTGTTCAGCTTTCTGCAAGCAGGGGCAAGATCCCAGCTGCTACAGGTCCAGCAGGTCTCTGAGCGCCACCAAAGGGTATTATTCCTGAAGCTGATCTGCCTGGGCTGATTCCCAGGTCATCGTGGCCCCCATGGTTGCAGCCTGTGGAAAGGTGCCTTAGAGTTTCCGGCCCCAGGGATGTCCCGATTAGCCGGACTTCGGGAGGCAGGATGTGGGTGAGGATCCCCAGCCATTCCCAAGTCTGGGCCCCCTGCTATTCTCCAACTACAACCGTTTGGAAGATTTCCAGTGCCTGAGGGCCTCCTGGGTCCTCCCAGACATCTTCAGGGGTCCTTCTAGTTCCCCAGATACTGAAAGATCTTCCTGGGTCTATCTGGTCACCTTAGTGTCCTTCTGGGGCTCCACATTCTCCTAGGTCCTTCCGGTCACCGATGAGTCTGCCCTGGTCCTCCTGGCTGCTGCCCAGCTCCAGTCTTTAAGCCAACTCAATGGACAGGGCTCCTCCTCTTCACTAGCCAGGTCAGTTGCCAGGTGTGGTGAGTGTGGGAACAGTGGGCAGGCCTAGCCCTGTGTATCCCCCTGGCTGACCACCCACCTGAACAGGCCCTCTACTAGACTCAGTGGCTGCCCTTTGTCAAAGGCGAAGCCCCCTCCCCCAGGTCTCTGGTGCTCACTGCTGGCTCTGACCTGCCTTTTGCTCAGCACACTTTGGCTGGCCAGGCTGCCCTGTAGGGTGGGGCCTTGCTATGGTCAGGCTGGTCTAGGAGGCTAAGTTGGATCTGACACTGAGACCTGAAGTTGTCTGCCTTCCTCCCCCCACTGCTTCTTTGCTTTAGGGGCTCTGATTAGTTACTGTAGGGGCCGGATGAGCACCTTGACTAGCTGCCCAGGGAGCCACAGGGAGCCAAGTCTGAATGGGCAGGTGCCCAGGGAGGCGCCAGCATGCTGAGGGGATAACGGGCCTGCTGCGGGCCCTGCTGGCATTCCCCAAGAGCTGCTGGGACAGATCGGTCCTGGGGATCTTGAATCTCGCCTCTCCTTGCAATTTGATCGTGATTAAAAGGGCAGGGCAAACAAAAGCTCTTCTATGCCCTGCCTCGACGCACCAAATTAATAATCATACGACAACTTATGTGGGCCTCAGAGGAGAAGAAAGCAATTAGAATAACAGCTCATTGGAGGGCCCCAGGCGGCCGGGGATCAAACCCCAAGCAACAGGGCTCCCGTTTGATGTGGTTATGAATTTGTTTTCAAAAGAAAATCTTGAAAAAGTCTTTCAAGAGATTTTTTTTTTTTTTTTTTGATGCAGAACCTGCCGAGCTTTGATCCCTGCCTAGGACCCCTGAAGGCCTTGGCCTTGTGGATACCTCGGCCAGAATAGCCAGAGGTGGACAGGCGAGGCTTGGGACACCAGTGCCTGGCCTCGAGGGGAGGGAGGCCTGTGGTTCACCTCTGAGAATAGCAACTGTGGTTCTCCTGGGGTCCTGGTCCAAAGGCAGGGGGGTCTCTCCTAGGGACAGGCCAGAGGGCAGAGGGCAGAGGCCAACGTTGGCCCTCTTCCTGTCTGTCCTCAGGAAGGAACAGCTATGCAGCTACTCTCAAGATGGATAACCCAGGGAACAGAGCAGCCTGAGACCAGCTCTGAAATCCACATGGCCTGCAGGGCATAGGGAAGGGGTTCAGGGGGTGCAGGCAGGGGCAGGGAGCACAGAACACTCTGCTCTGGCTGGGGTGACTCCGTCTATCTGAACACCACAGCTGGTGCCCCATCCTGCTCCCTTACCTTACAGACTAAGAATGCTGACCAAGGCTCACTGGACCCAGCCCATGCCTTGAGCCTGCCTGCACCCTCATTCCTCCTGTACACCCCAGCTTTCCCCCAACGCTCCAAAGCCAGGCGAGCAAACATTTCCCCAGTACTGTCCAGCCAGGATGGGCTTCCAGTTTGCATAGAAGTCAGTGAGGCTTGGTGACAGAGATAGCCTGTCCAGGGCCACCAGGGGACAGGGAAGGGTCAGGCAGAAGGTGAAGGTTGGTGAGGGGGAAATTATGGGCCTTCAGTAAGCACCCACTTTCTCCAAGGCTCACATATCTCGTCTCCATATTCCTGTGCGGTGGCAGCCTTACCCCTGTCACAGATACCAGAGATGCATGGGACACAGGGGCTAAAGGAAGGGGGTCCCATTGCCTGCCTCCCACCCTGGCTGCAGGTCTGCTTCTATCCATGGCCCCTGTGGTCCCCCGAGACTGTCTGGCAGAGGCTACAGCTGAGGCCGGAGCAGAGGCTTTGAATCCATGGGCGTAAGCTCAGCCCCCTCAGTGCCAATCTTTCTTGCTGGGACTTTTGTGGCAGCCCATCGGCTGGTCTCCCCACCCCAGGGTGCTATCACCTAGTGAGACTCAAAACACAAACAGATCATATCACTGTCCTTTGGCCTGCGAGACACCTGGGTCCTTCTAGTGTCCCCCATTCCACTGGGACCGACCCTCATGTTCCACATGCCATTTTCTCTTGCTTACTCCAGGCCTCTGCTGGCATGTACCTGCCTCAGGGCCTTTGTCCCTGCTGTCCCACCCTCACCAGTGTCTCCTGATCAGAGGCCACCCCCTGCCTCAGCATGGCCCTAGCCAACCTCTTCTTTCTCTAGATTTGCTGGCATCACTTACAACTCCCGCTAGAATTTGGCTCTGCCCTCCTGGGGTTCTGCCTCTTCTCCTGGGGCGTGGAATGGGGGAAGGGTCTCGGCACCAGCAGGAAGGACACAGTTCTGGTTAAATGAATAAGACTGTGCTGCACCACTCACCACATGGCCTGGAGACCCCCCAGGGGAGCCCCTGGCATGGGGGGAGGAGCCATGGGCCCCAGCTACCTGGGATAAACAGGGGGTCCTCCCTGGTTCAGCCTGCTGGCCCTGTCCACAGCTGGCTGGGTCCTGACTCTTGGGCTGGGAAGTGTCCATCCCTCATGGTGAGAAGGGGAATAATGCCCATAAATCAGCCCTGGTCAGGGCTCAGGGCTGGCCACCTCCAGAGTGGGTGTGAGCACAGACGGTTCACAGCATCTCCCGAGGCTGCGGTTTATGGCGGGAGATGTTGTAATTGTGTTTATGACTGTATTTTAGAGCTTTGGCTCTTGGAAAGGAACCAGCGGTGTGTGTCTAGCACTTTACTGCCAGTGCTGCTGAGCCCGGGCTGCCTGCGTGTGCGCCAGAGCCAGAGGTGGCCAGGGAGTGCAGGAGCACTGGCTGATGATAGGTCACAGGGTGAGCATGCACGTGTGGGCTGCGGAGGACATACGCACCTCCCCTCAGGTCCTGCCTCTGCCACTTTTAGCTGGGTGACCTTGGGCAAGCCCTCCTGCCCCTCAGGGTCTCAGATTCCCTCGTGTGAGAGGGGAGGATGGCAGGACCTCCTCTAGGTGATGTGTGAGGATGGAATCAGTCAGTGAATTCGGATCCTTGGAACAGGGTGTGGTACTCACTACCCAGAGACTGAACCTCCCAACGACCGTGGCTGTCAGCAATAACAGAGTGTGTGGGGTGATGATGCACATGTGCAGCGTGGCCCATGGGTAAAGCTTTGCTGTGCACACAGGGTATGTGCAGAGTGAGTCAGCACACCTGTATATATGCACTTGCACTGAGGCTTTGCTGGGGTACATGTAAATGCACAACCACCCCAGGTGTGATTTTGCACAATTCCCTCTCTGTTCCACCAATTCATTCTTCAGGCTCCCAGAGGACACTTCTGCCTGGACCTCCAGGCCCCTGAGCTTGTGCATGCACCACAGAGGTGAGGACTCTACCCTCGCCCAGTTAGTGTAGCTGCTAGGATGTGGCAGCTTGGCCCTTGAGTGGTGGGGTCCTGTAGCATGGAGGCTCTGCTGGGGCCCAGGTGTCCCCTCCAAGTAGGGACAGAGACATCACTATCTCTGGGACAACATGTCAGGGTAGAGACTGCAGACTGAAGACCTATCCTAGCTGCTCCTGTTGGGTGGCCGCTTGGGGCCACACTGTGGCAGGTGACCTGAGTCACCCCCACTGTTGGGCACATGTACAGTGAGGTCCTTGAACAGTGCTGCCGCATGGCTGAGGCCTGGCCTGTGCTGCTCCTGAGACACTTCCTGGTCCACTACAGCCTGGCTGGACCTTGCTGGCTGCCTCTCCAGGCATAGGCTGCTGCCCTCTGAGGGTCCCCAAGGACCCCCACCAGCACCATGTTACTGGGCTCTGAGGAAGGACTCAGGATCCTCATCACAGCATGGCCCCAATCCCCTCTGATTGGACATCCAACTCCAGGTCCCAGGACCCTGTCTCCTAGGAGAATGTCACCTCACAGTCCTTGAAGAAGACTCCAATCCCCCAAGCCTGTCAACTATAGGTGAATGTCACCCTCAACATCAGGGTGACCTGCTCACTTCTGTAGCCAAAGTCCCTCCTTCTCCCGTCCCTCTGTGTGCTCTGTGGCCCTTACCTCTCCCAGAACATTCTAGTTTATGGGTCTGCTTGCTGTCTCCACCACAGACTTGAGGCTCTTGAGGTCAGACCCTGTGCTACGTTAGGCACAGGGGCACAGGGTAAGTGCTCTGTGGGTCCGTGGGGCTAGCGGGGATGCCCCAGAGATATCTGTTGAGTAAAGGGGGCCATAGTCTTTCTTCTGCAGCCTAAGGCTGGAACAAGGAGGCAGAAACTCCCTAAGACACTGTTCATGCCCTACTTCAGGAGGTTTTGGTGGGCAGAGTGACAGAGACCAGGGGACCAGTGTCTTCCTGCCAGACCTTCTCATGTTCATTGATTTGTTTTTGATTTTTGTGTTTCTGAGACAGGGTCTCACCATGCAGTTCAGGCTGGCCTTCAGCTCACTTTGTAGCCCAGGCTGGTCTTGAACTGGAAACAATCCTGCCTCAGCCTCCTAAATGCTGGGATTACAGGTGTGAGCTACCATGCCTGGCTTATGCTCATGGATTTGTATGTGAAGGCTTTGATGTGTGCATCACAAAGGTATTTTCCTAATACTTTCTGATTTGTCTTGTGAGTAGGTTTACAGTGATTCATGTTTTTTTTGCTTTGCCATACACAAATTCTATTTATGTCTTTATTTCGTCAGGTGGTCGGAGTTAAGCAACTTTTCCTTGATGGCTTCGGATTCTGTGCATGTTTGGGGTCGCTTTGCCCATTCCAAAGCCTTTGTCTAGGAATCTTTAGATTTGTATTTTACTCTTAAAGTTTTGATTTGTGTGAGGGTGAACTTCAGCCTGCTCTTCAGTGGTGACCCCATTGATAACTCTACTGAGTAAGGGTGTGGTTTTTGTATCCCAAAGCCTGCATACATCTTCACTTACTCCAGGGCCCACATTAAAGGGCTTCGCTTTTGGTGACTTTGGGAGGGTCACACGGTGTGGTCCTGTCACAGGGCCCAGTGGGGGAAGTGGCAATCACAGCTGGGACCAGCACCTGCCGTGGGTGATGGAGACTTCGCCCTCCTCTGCCTGAATCTTGTGCCTCTTCTCAGAGCTCACAGAAGATCCTCCTCTACACTCTAAACCAAAATGAAATCTTCACTGTGGTGGGAATCAGGGGGGGTCTATGTGACCTAACCCTGTCGCCTCCCCAGTCTGGCACCTCCCACTTCTCCTCCGGCTATCCCACAGCTTTCTGGGTGCTACCTCAGCTTATGGCCTCCCTTGGTCCTCAGCTGGTGGGGGTTTGTGTGCCATATGGTGCCGCACTGCTGGCCTCTGGACCATTTCCTTCCTCGCCAGCACCCTGCCTGGGCTGACACGTGCCCATAGCCACCCATATCAAAAGCCTCCCTGAGCCTCCTGAGGTGGCCCTGGGTGCACAGCTTCAGGAAGGAAAGGCTCAGTGACAGAGGTTATGGAGGGGTCTGTGGCAGGCTCAGAGCATCAGTGCCATGCATGACTTCTAGTGGCACCAAAGGGTGTGGGATTCAGCAGCACAGAGGCCAGGGAGCTGACTGCCACCACCCAACAGGTAGGTAGGGGTCAGGGGAGACCAAGGCCTGGAGTGGGGGCTTGATCTTCCCTAAGGGACTGGCCAGCACCTAGTAGAGCCTTGGAGGATCCTGTCTATAGAGGCAGCTTGACCTCCATCTGGGGCCTGTAGCAAGTGCCTGCCCTGCCCACCTCCAGCAGTCCCAGTGGGCTGGTCCTGGTTGCCACTGCTCAGCCAGGTAAGCAGGAATGTGGGGCAGGCTGGAAAAAGGATCCGGAAGCCGGGAAGCTGGGAGGCTGTGTATGTGCTGGCCACGCCACAGGCCCTGCCTACATTTGGTTCTCCTGACAGCTGATGGAGTCCTGGAAGTGGCATGGGGTGCTCCGCAGAACACTTCCTGGGAACCACTTGCTTTAAGTGTAGCCTGAGATTCTGCGAGATAAACTCTCTACCTCTCTAAAAATAAAGACATTTCAAAGCACCTGTCACAGACAGGCTTGCCTGGTGTCCTCTGGCCCTCACCCAGGTGATGTCCTAGCGATAGGGTGCTTATCCTCTGGGCTTTTTGCACCAGGGTGAGCCCATGTGATACGGCTCCTCTGCAGGCCGTGCCACAGTGGTAATATGAGACGCAGCATACTCTTCTTGTTTTCACCCAGCACAGGTCTGAGGCTGCCGGTTACAACATGTCCATGGTGCCTGCTCCTTGGGGTGAGGAGCTTCCCTTGGGGACCTGCAGACATTGTGATATGGGCCCCAGAGGGTGACTGGCAAGACTGAAGGATCTGCTGGCAACACCTGTCTTTGGGGAATGCGGGTGAGAGGACCCCTGTTCTGCAGAACAGAAGATGAGGCCAGGCTCTGGGGTCCGTCACCTGCTGGCCACATCCCAGCCTGTTCCCCTGTCCACTGCCTGGCTTTCTGGCTGGAGGGGCTCAGCCTCCCCATGATAAGTGTCCCCAACCTTAGCTCTGTAGGTGAAGCAAGGTCTTCACCCCCACCAACCCTTCCAGAATATTCTTCTGCCCCTTTGAAGCACACTGCTTTGAATCTGAGGTCTTTGAATAATGCCTCCGTGTCTCCATCTGCCCAGCCCAGTCCCTCTTGTTTTTGACAGAACCTCTGCCCTTGGCTCTTGCCCTCAGGATTCCTTTCATAACACTCAGCAGTTTCCAAACTTTTTAACCCTCTGGCCACTGCTGAGAACCTGACCTCTACCCCAGTCCCTCATGGTCACTCTATAGTGGCCCCTCCTCGGGGAGCTCTGTCCCCTTCCCCCCCACCCCGTCAGCCTCTATGCCTCCTGTGATGCCAATTCCAACATGTTCTTGAGCCCCTAAGGTGGCTAACCACCTCCTAATTGGCCACCTTCTCACTGTTCCCCACCCATGCCAACCAGCTCCCCTGTTATCTCATCCCCAACCCCCTGGGCCTCCTGTGCTTTCCAAGGGCTTCTGGTCAGTCCTGCCACAGGCCCTTTGCATCTGCAGCTTCTGTGAGGAAAGCTGTGCCCCTATTTGGGTATTTACTTAACATCTCCTTTCCCAGGCTCTCTGTATCCTGTCATCAAAGATGTCTACCCACACATGGACAAACTCTGCTCCATTTTTCTCTGGGTTGCTCAGTGGTATTGTGCTGACTTCTTTTCTGTCTCTGACCATGACAGTCTGTCCAAGACACAGCTCCTGGCGGCCAGGCTCCTACCTTTGCTGTACCTAGTAGGTGATCTTTAAAGGCTGGTGGGTTGAGGTGAGTGAATCACAGGCCTGAGGCCCAGATTGCCCAGAGTTTGGCTGATAAAAAACCAGGGGCCTGTGTGTTGCATGTGTGTGCATGTCTGTGTGTGTGCTTGTGTGCACACACATGTGCACGGAATCATGTGTCCATGCACTTTAGACCCAGGGTTCCCCTGCAGCTCTGCAGGACTCTGTGCAGGAGTGAGGAAGGCAGAAGTACTGGGGTACAGGTGCAGCAACCAAGTGCTGTCAGACCCCCAACCCCGAGGAGCCCCCTCTTCCTGCCAGGGCTGAGATGTCCAGTCTGTTTGCTCTTCCCGCTTTGGTCCTGGCCTGGAGACAGGGGCCCATGACTCAGCCGGCCAGGCCGAGCTGCAGCTGTGGCTGACTAGATGGGCAGGCAGCCCCCGGCCCGCACCCAGGACGAGGCCTCTCTCCCTCCCTCCCCTGCTTCTGGCTCCCGCTCCTAGGACAGGATTCCCTGAGTCCAGAGTCCCTGAGGCTGGAGCCAGGTTGGAGGCTGGGCCTGGGGCTCTGGGCTGGGGTCCCGGGTGAGGCTGGCTGCTCAGGCCTGAGGCCTGGGATCTGGAATTTGGAATCCAGCCCCTGTCCTTGCATTAGGGGACATGCTGGGGAGTCAGGGCTGGTATGTGACCAACTCCAGGTTGAATTCGTACCCGGAACTTGCTCTGCTCAGGAAGCTAAGCAGCCGCCTTTCCCATCTGGGGATCAGGCTCAGCATCCTGCTTGGCGTTTGAGGCCTAGCTCAGACTTGGCTGTGGCTTTCCCACTCCTGGACAGGATGACACTCCCAAGACTGTTTCCTCCCAGGCTTTGAGGCCCAGAACTTCCAAGCCAGAAGCCCCCAACTTCTATCCTTCTCCCTCATTGCGCTGGTTGTCCTGCTAGCCTCTACTCACAGTCTTTAGGACGGGGAACTCAGTACTTCACAGGTGGGTCCAGCCCCATACTCTGTGTGTTGGAGGAGCGGGGGTACAGACCCCAGATGAAGTTGGATGACAGTGGTGGAGAGGTAGGTCTTCCTGGCCTTGAGGACATGATGAGGATGGAGACAACTAGGATTCTAGGTCCCTTTCTGCCCTGCAGCCACCGGGAAAGGGAAAGGCCTGTAGGTCTTCCGGCTTCCTTTGCTTCCAGAGCAGGTGCGTGCCATGCCACCTGCCCAGCTCCTGATTTGCCTGGCTGTGCCCACTTTCTTGGAGTTAGCTGCCTCATCATTGGATCTGGGTATCACCTCTGTGACCAGCCCACCTATCACCTCCCTGAGGCAGGTGCACTGGACCTGTCCCTGCGGATAGACCAGCATGGGGGCCAGCCCCTGCCGTGCCCTCCTGGTGAGGTGCGTGCTGCTACCCTGCCCCCAACCTCTGACCATCAGTCCAGGGAAAGGGTGAGGAGATGGGGTAGGGGGACAGGAAGTTACTGGGGCTCCTGGGCAGGCCCTGAATGCTCCAGCCCCAGCTGGACATATTTGGCAGGTCCCATTCCCCTCTGCTCCCAGACTGGCCGGAAAGGACCCTAGTGTGGGATTCTCCCAGCCTCCCAGATCTGGCTGGGTCACTTTTCTCCATTCGCCTGTAACCCCTCTTGGGACATTCCCCACCTTCTGATGGGGGCATAGTAGCTTTCCTGGGCCCAACTGCATACAAAAAAGGGGTTCAGGTGTTCAGCCACCTCCTCAAATCTTATTTCTGCTGCTGCAAGGCAGGGACTGCAAAGGGGTGGTGAGCTGATGGGGAGGTATGAGATGCAAACAGCTCGAGCCTGTTCTTGGGGTCCCCTCTGCTCACTCATCTCCAGCTTCTGTCTCCTGCCAGTACCCTGGTTACTGAAGAGGTGCTGGTCACTGCCCTTGAGGCCAATTCCCAGACCAGACCTTGGTGTCCACCTGGCACTCATACCCTTGCAGATCTGGGTGGTCTTCAGAGAGGTCGTAAGGGGTTCTTGCAATGGGAAGACCCCAGGAGGGAAGGGTCTGTAACAGGTGGGGTCACTCAGCTCCCGTCCCTGCCTGGCCTGGGAGAGTGGCACGTGGAGGGGAGACATAGGGCCACTGCTCCTTAGTCTGGCCCCATCCTTCAGTAGCAGGCACCCCCATGTGGCCTGCGTCTGTCGGCCCTTGTGCCTCTAACTTGCCTGGAAGCCCAGTGGCTTCCCCACCTTCAGAGAAGTGATAGCCATGCCTTTGACCCTTCTGAATGGCCCCTCATAGAGCAGGGCAACTGAGTGGTCTCTGCTGTGTCATTGGACTTGCCCTGCCCAGCCGGTCCTGCTAAACACCAAGGGCCCTGAAGATGCTCCCACAGGCCTCCTGGCTCTGGGATGGTTGTGGACATTGGTGTCACCTTCTTGGCAATCACTCTGCACCTGTGCCTCCCTGCACAGGGAGCAGCACCTGGAAGTATCTGGCTTGGAAGTGTGCTAGGCGGGAGAGCTGGTCAGGTTCAAGTGGAAAGACCAAGAGTGGATCCTGTCCAACTTGTGACCCCCAACCTCACCTCCACCTCTCCAGATCATTCAGCGATGTCACCGGGACCCTTCACTGAATGTGTGTCCTGCAGGGTGCTGAGCACGGGAACAGGCTTCACCCAAGGCTGGCATTTTAAAGGGACCCACCCAGCAGGTGTCACAGTGTCTTGGACACCAAGCTGCATACTGGCCCTCACTTGTGCTCGCTCTCAGAAGCCTGCTCATCTCCCCATTTCCAGGGGGGCTGTGAGGATATCATCGGAAGTCCACGCTGAGTGGACACCTCATGGACTTTGGGCTCATTCCTTTGTGTCCCAGCCTCTGTGACCAGCCTGCCTGACATGTGATCTATGAGGCCTAAACTCTGGTCATATTCTCAGGGCAGACACAGGTACCTCATCTTGGTTTGCCAGCTGGATGCGCTGCCCAGCCTGAATAGCGGAGCTTGGACTTTGCTCCCCTTTTTTGGACTGTGGCCTTTGGTATTTCCGTTTGCGAGCTGGGGTCAGTACTCTGGCCAAATTGTTGCCACTGGCCGAGACTCCTGGCAGCTGTGCTATGCCCCAGGTATGGACCATGAGGTTAGAATGGATGTGGATGCCTCTGGGGGCTCCTGGGAAGCCCCACAATGGTCAGGAGGTGAAAAGAAGGGTGGGGAGGTCTCTACCCAGGAAGGAGTCCCTGGCCTGGCCCCTGGCCCTCCTGGCCTGGGCTGACCCATAAGCTGATGAGAGATTCAGGCCCCATCCTGTGGTTCCCAGCCCGCCCTTCCTGCACTGGCCTGGGAGGAAGAGGTCACCAGGGACACCAGTGCTGGGGTAGGGGTGTATATATTGACAAGAGGGCTTGGAGGCCCAGGGTCCCCAGGCATCATGGTGTGCAGGCTTCCCACCTATGCCTCAGATCCCAGGGCCCTGAGGATCATCCCAGGTAACACTCAGGGCACAGCTCTGGGAGCTTGCCAGGGAGAATCCCAGGTTTCTCTGTCACCCTAGTTAAAAGAGCAGAAAGGGCACCCACCAGTGAGCCACCTCTTTCACTGGTGCCCCATCCTGCATGGGCCCAGCCTTGTGACCAGAGGGCCCCCAACCAGGGCCAGTCAGCCCTGGGTATATGTATCAGCATAAGGGGGCTGCAGGTTCTGTCTCTTCACTCACATGCCTGGTGCTCCCAGGTCCTCTGCGTGTTGTATTCCCCACCCCACAATTCCCTGCTCTTTGGGGGATACCTCCCCTAGGTCAGTGGCAGAATTCCCCTCCACTATTCATTTCCTAATTGTAGAGCCTTCTTACCATCAGCAAGCAAGCCCACTGGAAGCCCCCCATGTTGGAACAGCCCTCTCTGGGTGCTATATCTTTAGTACCCAAGTTCTGTTCCCAGAGGCACTCCCTTAGCTTTCCCTTGATATTTCTACAAGGTGAGAGATTAAGATTTTGATCTTATAACTCCTGCCCCTTGCTATTTCCCTATCCTCCCAATGTTGTTATATCACAGTTATAGGCTAGATAAATATTTACTGTTTGCATTTTACGTAGACACTATGGAACACTTTACATCGCTGTGTAAATACTATTTTCAGCAGAGTCACATGGTTCCTCATGATTGTAGCTTTTTGTTTTTCCTAGGGTCAAGAATTGCCTTTGAGTTTTCCTTAGTTTTCAATGCACCTGTCATTAATTCATTCTTGAGCTTTCTGTGAGAGCTGTAAAATTTGTACTTATCCTGTTGAAAACACTGATAATTTATATCAGCTTCATTATTTTTTTCCTCTTGGATTTTGCACAGGACTGGTGGTCCCCAGGCCTGAACAACAGTAATGTTACAACTTGGTCCATTGTGTTGAGCATTTCCTTGGTCTTACGTTCTCTCCTCCCCTCCCCTCTCCTCTCTTTTCTTCTCCTTTCCTGTCCTCTCCCCTCCTTCCCCTTCCCTTTTCTTTCCCCTCCTGTTACAGTCCTGTTACTTTCCAGATTCCATATTTCTCTCTTTCTTGGTTTTTCATCTCACTTTGCTGGAGCATATCCCTAAGCAATTTTCTGAGAAAAGGCATAAAGTATGCAAAATTTTGACTAGGCATGTCTGAAAATGTCTATTCTATTCTCAAACTTTTGACAAGTTTCTTCCTCTTCCTCCTGTTCTTTTTCTTCTCTCCTCCTCTTTTTCTTTTTTGTCTACTCCTGTCTATTCTCCATCTTTTTTCCTATTGATTTAGATCTTTCAGTACATTTCTTTTTGGTACCTTTATTGTCATTACTTTTTTTAGGCAGGGCTACACTGTATAGTTCAGGCTGACCTTGAACTCACTACATAGCCTGGACTGGCCTTGAACTCATCCTCCTGCCTCAGCCTCCTGAGTGCTGGATTTACAGGCATGCATCACCATACCCAGCTTTATTGTCATTTTGTGAGGGATCAGAAAACAAATGTGTATGAATTTGTTAAGCTGAACCAGAGGGGATATGTAAAATCCCTAGCCCTCTCCCTCTGGACTTTTGGCCTCAGCAGCCGACTGTCCTTCTGCTATGGGGACTACTTAGGGGCCACTTTATTCTGTTCTATGTCCCAGTATCTCAAAATGTTCCTCCCAGGAGACCAGTCCCCTTCCTCCCATGGGACTCTCAGGTCCCTGGGACCTGTCCTTCCCAGGTTTCTTTTTCCATATGCTGCCTCTTCTGGGTCCCCCTGTGGCCACTGTATGGTGTCCTCCGGCCTTGATCTTACCCTCACATCTCTGCAGGTAGGTGCTCCTCGGTTGCCTGTTCACCGCATCAAGCTTTAAAATCCTCTGCACAGTGGTACCCAGCACTGAGTCTCAGTGGACAGGAGGAGGGTGATGTGGGCAGTTTCCATGCAGGGCCTCTCAGTGGAGGGCCTGCCCTCCACATGACTTTTCTGCTCTTCCTGTTGCTGGGCTGGATATGTGATGGCAGCTGAGGGAGCAGCCATCGGAGCACACATGCGTATTCTGTTGGGCTGGGAACACAGGTGCAAACTTCTTTCTGGATTGGACCTCTGGCACTGTCACTGACCCCACTGTCTCCATTCCAGCAGGAGCTGGACAAATTAGCCTCCCCCTACTTTTAACCAGCCAAGTGTGTGCTTTGCTAACTGCTCTCTGCTTGCCCCGGTGCTGCTAGCTACATGCAGTTTCAGCCTGTGTCACCTCTGAGCTTCCAATCCTCTAATAGTTTCTGAGTGACTGTGAGATCCAAACTCCCAGGGGGCTGTCCCAGTGTCCCTGGCCACTGACAGTGCCCACATTCCCTTTTTCTTCTCCTTCCTGTCACCCAGAACCTGATGCTCCCTAGCCCACATGGCCCTCTGCCTGTCTGACTGCTAGGCAGTGAACAGCGGGGAGAGAGGCTCCGTGTGGCGCTCCCATGACCCACGCTGTCTTCACACCTACTAGGCTACTGGGTGGGGACACAGCTGGGTCGAGATGAGGCGCACCCCAGGGTGTCTGGTGACCCATATGTTCCCGGCCGTCTGGACTCACTTTGATCTCAGGTTGGATGGCCTGGGAGGCCCCCCATACCCAGAGCCGGGCAGGGCACCATGTTGCAGCGGGTCTGCTGTGAGACCCGCGGCCTTGAGGGAGGGCTCCACTGCAGCCTGGTGCATGTGACTGCAGAGTCTGCTGAGTTTCCGGGACTCTGAGTGGAACCACACACCGGTTTCCATCAGATCTGCCAAGTGGCAGCACAGGCCTGGCCTGGGTTCTGACCCCAGCTGCCCACTTTCTGCCCTTGATCCCTGGGTGGGAAGTCTGGGGCTCAAAGGGTTAAGTTGTCCTCCGCCCCCACCTCAGCTTCACCATTTTTCACAGGCTGGGCCCTCTTTCTGTCCAAGTCCCAGCTGACGTGAAATGTAGCCTTAAAATGCAGCTGACATGAAAAACAATAGCACTCCCTTGGAGAGACTCCACTGCAGGCTGCGGCCCCCCGCCCCTCGATAATTACTCAAGACATTGGCATGAGCTGGGCCTGGTTAGGTAACAGACTGCTTGCTCCGGAGACTTATAACTCACAGGCAGTTACACATAATCTCCGCAGACAAAAAAATCGTTTCCAGGATGGTGGGGAGGGCCAGGCCTCAGGGAGAGGGTATGGGGGCAGGAGGGGCTGAGACAGGGCCAAGATGGGGGCAGGGTCTGAGTGACTGGGAACTCGGGGAGCTGGTGAAGCTTCTATGGGAAGGAGTTGCCCTTTTCTTCTCTGCTCCAACCTCCAGCCTCTCCCCAGTTCATGGAGCAAGAGGCCGCCCTGGTCTAGCCTGTTATGGAGCAGAGCACCAGAGACACTCATTCATACTGGAGTGTGAATGACTAACTGCTCTGGAGGATCCTTTGCATACCCGCTCCCTTCAGCCCCGTAGAAGATAATTAATTGTCTGTTTACTGTTCGAAGCTCACTGTACATGACTTCTTAAAGGGCAGGGCCACATACTTTTCCTCTGTGTTCCCAGTGCCTTGTACATAGCAGATATTCAGAAAATATTTCCCGCCGCTGCCTGTGACATGTAACCCAAAGAAGAAAGCATCCATGGGGGTAGTTTCAAGCTCATGGGCGGGGCACTCTGGCAGCAAGGGTTGTGGGGATCCTGGCAAGCAGAGGTATGGGCACTCCAGCCTTCTTTGTCTGGAGCTTGAGCTCTGGCGCCTGGGCCAGGGCCCTCCCACAGGAAGCACCTTTATCCTCGGGAGGACGCTGAGCCTGGCAGTCAGGGATCTGGGTCCACTCCTGGGGCTGCACCCTGGCAGCCTGGCCCCCAGGCCCATGATGTGCAGGCAGCTGGCTTCCTGGGCTTCAGGTACATGTGGTGACAGCAGGAGAAATCGTCTGCCTGTGTCCAGCCAGGGCCCAGCCCAGGCCCCCCTTAGGGAAGCAGCCCCTGTTGCCTTCTCTGGACCTTTCTTCCTTTCTACATCTCTGGGCATGAGGATGTCCATGTGGGTGCCAGGCTGGGCTCACCACCATCTCCCATGCAGACCAGCGTGTGGACCCAGGGCCAGTCTGCTGATCCCAGCTTGGACCCCTCTGCTGGGCCAAACCAATTGAAACCCAACCTTGGCTTTCCGGTCCCTTCCTTAGGCATCTCCCCAGGGCCTGTGGATCGCGTGCACCTCTTCCCCAGCCTCTCAGCCCTTGCTCAGTTTCTCCTTCCTCTCTTCTCCCTGCAATCTCAGAGACCTCGCGCCCTCCACGCTGACAGCTCTGACATCTGACTCCAGCTCTGATGGCACCCCTGAGTCTCACATCCTCTTGCGTGTGGACACTTCCACACAGACCTCTGCAGGACAGGGTGGGTGTGGCTTGATATCCTCCCTGATCCCACCTGTCCTCTCCCTGCCTCCAGTGACTCTCTGCTCTGTCCCGGCCTCCCTCTTTGCTGGCTTCCCGTCACTTGCCTCTGTCCCCACACACCTCAGCCAGAGAGGTTCTTGCCAGAAGAGGGCCAGGTGCGCACATGAATGTGTGAGTGGTATGTGTGTGACTAGGAGTCCGGGTTACAGAGGGACACACTGGTTATGCAGCTTATGCTGACAAACAACCCTAGACCCTTAGCCTGCCCCCCAGCCCCACTTCTGGGCACCCCCTTGCAGTTTCCCACAGCCCTTGGTAACATGCTTGCCGAATGATTTCCGGATTTATCATGTCAGACACCTTTTATAGACACCCTCTGGGTGAGGCCAGGGAGCTCTCACACCATCATCCACATTTACTCCTTCCGGCTTCCTGGGACCGCTTTACCACGACTGTTTTCACAAACACTGTGCGCTGTTCTGGGGCCCTGCAGAGATGGGCCTCCATCCTGCACATAGCTCACTGCCGGGACAGTGTCCTTCTCGGGTTCGTGGCAGCCCGCCCACTTCCTTATCCTGGAAGTTACACCTGGAGTGCCCCATCTCTGTCCCCTGCTGCTTCCTGGGATGGAGGCCTCAAGTCTGGGCTTGGACCTTGCCTGATCTCTGCCTGCAGAGGATCCTTGCTTTGTTGGAGCGCATGCCCCATAGCTTTCTAAGAAAAGGCATGAAATGCAAATTGCATAAAATTTTGAGTGTTTGAAAAAATATCTTCACCCTTAACAGTTACTTGGGATGGGTGTGGAATTTGATTTTCCTTCAGAAGTGCGAAGGTAGCTTACGCAGTTCTCTACAGAGGGATAGGTCACCTGTTGATCCTTTAGGAGGTCTTCTCCATCCCTGCTGTCCTCAAGGACAGAGTGACATGGTGGTTGCTTTGTTATGGGCCCTCCCTTCCATTTTTACCCTTCTCATCTCCTTTCCTGGAGCCTATAGCAGTACTGGGTCTCTAGGCCTCCTGGCTGGTCTCTTATTTTCTTTCTTTTCTTTTTTTTTTTTTTTTTTTTGAGACAGGGTCTCGCTATGAAGTTCAAGCTGGCCTTGAACTTACTTTGGAGCCCAGCCTGGCCTCAAACTTGGCAGCAATCCTCCTGCTTCAGCCTCCCAAGTGCTAGGATTACAGGCATGTGCCACCACACCCAGCTGGTCTCTTATTTTCATCTCAGTGTTTATTCCACTCTCTGGGAGAGATTGGCTTCAATTTTTTTACTTAGCTGATCTGTTCAGTAGCATACTTTATATTTCCAAGAGCCTCCTCATTGGTCTACCCTTTTCTGGATTAGTGATTATATTATCTCTTTTAGTTTATGATCTGATACAGTAAATGCAATTATTTTGGGGTCAATCCCTGGCCTTCTGTCCTTTAGGACTCCCCATTGCACAGGGGTCACCCCTGCCTCGTGGTCTATTTGCCCTGTCCTACTCTCTCCCTGGGCCTGTGCTCCACCTTCTACTTTATCTCAGACTCACAACCCCAGTATGTTCTTTCCCATTGCTTCTGTACCAAGTTACCACACACCTAGTGATGCACAAACATATCAGTTCACAGTTCTGGAGGTCAGAAGTTTCACCCGGCTCAGCCAGGCCAGTTCCTCTTAGATGGTCAAAGAATGTTTCATGCCATCCCTGCCTGCTTCCCTTGGCTCATGGACTCTTCTCTGTCTGCATGGACAGCAGCTCAGCATTTCCTCCCTCTCTGTGCTCTGCTTGGCATCACTTCTCTGACTGATTCCAGTCATTCCAGGACTCCATTTTGTTAAGGAACTGTAGCCAATGTTTTAGGATCACATAGGTAATCCAGGATTGTCTTCTCAGACCAAGAGCCCTCACTTAATTACTGCTATAAACTCCATTTTGCCACTGAGGTCATATGCATAGGTTTGGAGGACCAGGCTGGCAGCATTTCTGGGGCCACAATGTGCCCACAGGGATTGCACATGGTGTAGCAGAAATATCAAAGTTTTCTCTTTCAAGGGGTCAGCTCTGGACTAGGCAGGGAATCTCCAGGTAGAGGTGGTCATGTGAATAAGGAGCAAAGGGAGTGACAAATGTGAGGCAGACAAATGTCAGGGTGGCAGCAAGGCTATCCCCAAGTCCTTGGGAGCTACCTTGAAAAATCCAGGATTGTGGCAAGGGCCAGGAGACATGCATGTGACAGGGATGGCATAATTCTGCCCTCAGGGGGCTTTCCTGAGGCCCATTTCCTACGCCCTTCCTTCCTACCTGAACCCTGCTGCCCCTGTGGGTCCTGCAGAATCTCATAGCCATAGCAGCGACTCAGGACCCACAGTGGCCCCCATGACCCTCCTTGAGACTTTTAGGATCCTCCCATGCAGTCAGCACAAAGATCCAACAAGCAAGAGGCTTGCTGTGGTCCCCCTGTGGCCACCTTTCCTTCCTCTTACTTGTGGTACTCTTACCTTGCACATGCTAGGGTCTCTGCACCTAGAGTCACACAGCCGGGGAAGTGCCAGGCCCCAGTGTCCACTCTGCAACTGCCACCAAATTACAGGACTCAGTCCCAAACTGTGTGAGCAGTCATGCAATGCCTGGGGAGCCTGCAGCAGCTCAGGGCTATGAGCCTCGCCATGGGGTTCGGGGTGCTTTCAGTGAACAAGGCGGATAGACTAAGCGAGTTGGCTCAGGCCTTAGATTAGCTGTGATTCCCTGGGACAGATATGAAGGGACAAGATGTGGAGAAGGGGAGAGTGAGGGACCCCAAAGCTGAATGACAGAGACAAACCGAGAGACGGGCCTGGGTGGAGAGCTACCATGCAGGCCTGAGCAGTGATGGGGAGACCCTCAGAGAGGGGAAAGCAAGAAACAGTCAAAGAAGTAGAGGAGCTTCGTGACTCAGCTCAGGAGCTTGACTCTATTACTAGGGAAGAGTTCACTCCCCCCTCCCCCCGCATCACAAAAACCACAGGATGAGGCTCCGGAAGAAAATCTAACACATTTTTAAAAGTCTGTTAACACCTGGAAATTAAAAAGGGCCCTTCCAAATAACTCTTTGAAACACTATTCTTTTTTTTCTTTCTGGTGGGGAAAGGACCAGGGATTGAACTCATGACCTCACACTTGCCAGCCAGGCACTTAGGCCACTGAACTAAATCCCCAGCCCCCAAATAACTCTTTGAGTCAGGTGAAAATAAAATGGTAATGAATCTATCTGCACACAGGCTCATTGAAATCTGTAGGGTGCTGCTAAAAGGGTATTCAGAGGAGTATTTATAGTAGTTTTAGGAAATCAGAAAGAGTAAAAAGAAATGTGCTAAGGTTTCAACTCAAGAGGCGGGAAAGAGAACACCAAAGTAAGTGCAAAGAAAGAAGAAGGAAGGCTTAATAAGGGTAAAGGAGGACATTAACAAAATAGAAAACAAATATGAAAGTAGAATTGATACCAAATTCTGGCTGTGTAAAAAGCCAATAAAATAAGCAAGTAAAGCAGCAAAGATTGAGGAATTAAGTGGGAGTAGTAATTACAGAAGCCAATGAAATTGACTAATTACTAAAGTGTTTATGACATATACTTCTATATCAATAAAACTGAAAATGTGATGAACGAATTTCCAAAAACTATGGCTAAAAGCAGCTCATGAAGTAGAAAATCCTAATAAGCACAAACCCATTAGAGAAACTGCAGTGTCAATCACCTACTCTTCCCCCCCCGCACCAGAAAGTTCCTAGCCCAGACGCTGGGGTGATTTCCATAACATTTTTAAGAAGCAGATCCCATTCCATACCATGTGTCCAGGGCACAGGCCAAGATGAGAAGGCGTCCAACTCATAAAATCAGGCACAAAAACTGGGCAAGGGAACACAAGAATATTCTAGGCCCAAACTAGGTCTGAACAAAAATGCCAAAACCCTAAAACATACATAAGCAGACAGAGCTGAGCAGCACACAGATAGCACACGTGATCGTGGCCCCCAGGAATACACTGCCTCGTGATCTCGTGGCTGTCTCGGCCTGCGTAAGTGTGCTCTGTGATACCCACACACAGTTTTCAGACTACTCCCCTGGGAAGTGATGCGCAGCTACACAGAGTCAAGGTCACACAGTGTTTACTTCAGGAATGTCAGGAAGACCTGGAGTTCCCGTCTCCTAGAGTTTGGGACCTTCTGTCTCAGGCATTTCAAACTGGTCCCCTGTTCTCATTTGTTGACCATGGCATTGGGCATCTCCTACCCCGGGTTATTGGCCTGCTCAGGGCAGGTTCAGCTGGGACTGGTCAACCCTGCCCCCTCCACTTACTCTGCCTCTACCCCCAGCACGTCCTAGGCATAGCAGCACACTGTGCAGTGATGTTGCTCTTGGTTTTATTTCCTCAGCTGTCCTCTGTGCTCCCCCAAAGGGCTGCAGCTCTGGGGAGCCAGGACTGTGGTTATCAGAGTCTGGAGCTTAGAGGTGCTTGGCTAATACTAGATGGTCAGACAGATAGAAAGACTGATGGATGGATGAGGGCCAGGTGTGGACTCTCCAGGGTCCTGCAGGGTGGAATCTCCATTGAAAATACCCAGCTGGTCTCTTCAAAAGGGCAAGAGACTCCTGAGTTTGAAGCCAGGCTACAGCTGGAAGCATGAAGATGTGGGGTCATGGGAGTGACCGCTGTAGGGTGGACTGAGACCCTGTGCTTGTGTCCTGAATGGCAAGTGGCCCCCTCATCTGCCATCATTCTGGAGTCTGGGCCATGTGGGATGAAAACCACAGCCAAGCTTCCAGCAGTGGTGGGGACACCTGTTGGGGAGGGCATGGGGGGGGAATGCTGGCAGCTGAAAGTGTGCCTGGCAGGCCGGGTCATCAGGCTGGGCTGGGGATGGCACTCTGGGCAGCTGGGGCTGAGGACCTGACAAGTGGGAGGGGCTGGGGGTTCAGCAGCTGGGCTGGGGGGACAACTGGAGCAGGGTGGGCTGTGCATCCCAGGGCAGATGCAGCCTGTGTGTGGGGTGGATGTGAGGCATCTGTGCATAAAGAACAAAGAGTATTTCTGGACCTCTAAGGGGACAGTCAAGTTCCATGATGGCACTGATGTATGGCTCGGATGTAGTGGGGCATCTTGCCCCATCTTCCTATCTAAGAAATCCCTCTGCTGTCTTCCAAGGACCCTGTGCCTTGGGGAGCTGAGCACTGTCTGAGAAATTGCATGAGCAGAAGGTGGGGTGTGGCTCCCAGGGTCCCTAAGAGGGAAGTTCTACCCCCACGAGTGATATGAGGATAGCAGATGCTGTCCTGACCACCCCTAACCTTGCTTGGGCTGTCTAATAGCACAAGGAGGAGCAGAGAGACCCCCTCCTGGGGCTGGGACTGGCAGGAGCAGGAGGAGGTTCAGGGCACACAGCCCTGGAAAGACACTGGGCTTGATTGTGTGGAACCTGGGGTACAGGGGTGATGGCTGTGCCACTTTCTGCTGGGATGATGGGTTTTAGGTGTTGGTGTGCATTCTGCTGGGGCATGAGAGGAAGGGAAGGTCTGAGATGAAAATAGTGTGAGGACTGCTTAGTTAAACAAAACCAACTCCTCTCACTGCAGGCCTTCTCAAGGGCTTTAACACACAAATGCAGAGCACGGCACAAAGCTGATGCATGCCCAGTGAGGATGGGAGGTGTCTAGGGTTTCTAAAGCCTACCTGACTCTGAACCCAGGTTCTGTCCCCGGGATTAGAGGTGTATTCTGAAGATTTAACGTTAAGTCCAATGTTTTCTTCTTGCAAGGAGGAAAAGCTTGGGCCCCCAGGAGTGGCTGATCCTGGCCTTGGGTGGCTCCTATGGACCTGTGGCATCAGGATAGCCCCACATCAATGCCCAGCATTACAAACCATAACTGTCCTGTGAGCTGAGGGCCACTGGATGAGGCTTCTGAAGGTCCAAGTGGCAGGAACCTAAAGGTGGGAACTTGCTCTCCCCTGGGGCATAGGGTGCACAGGAAGCCAGTGGGCTCTGTGTAGGACCTGAAACGCTGGCTTAGTCCTCCCCTGCTTGGATGGTGCCACCTGCCGTGCCTGGGGTCAGCTTCCTCCTGGGGTTCCATGTCTGCACAGAGCTTGGGTGGGGGGTGGTCCTTGGCTTGGGCCGTGATGGGTTCAAGGTAGTGCTTAGAAACTGGCTGAAGCCACGGAAAGAGCCGTCGTGAGTTCTGTCCAATGTAGTTAAAAACATCTGACTGCAACCACAAAAATGCTGGCATCCGGGCCTGCTGCAAAAACATTTTCACGTCAAATGTGAACGCGCCGGTGCCTGCGGAGCGTGTACCATTAACTCTTGGAAGGGAGTGCGTGCAGGAGGCTAAGCAGCAGAGCCCGGTGGGCCCAGAGCCGTAGGCTAGGTCACGGTAGGGTCAGGCCTGGGGTGAGGGCTGCTTCCCACTGGCCCCTGCTTGCTGCTCAGCTTGATGGCCCTGAGACCACCTGTCCACCCTGGCCCCAATATCCTTTGTGGATGAGGACTGAGGTCTTGGGGCGACCTTCAGCGTAAGCAGCAGCCACTGCAGCAGCAGGATGTGGTGTGGACACACATTTCTTCACTCGGGGAAGCTGAGTGAGTGTGTGTGTGTCAGATGCTGCAGTCAGGCACGAAGCGAGCAAGCCCGCCCTCACTGAGATGAAGCTCGGGTGGGGTGACCTGGCAACACCAAGAAGTAAAACAGCCCACGTGTCAGAGAGAGACAAGACTTAAGATGCAGGAGAGCCCTGGGAAGGCCTCCAGAGCAGGAAAATTTGGGGGTCACAAGCTGGGATGTCAGTGAGCAGCAGTGCCCAGGGACAATAGCCCTGAGGTATTGTCAGAATATTCCAGAAACAGCAACCGTTTTCCTCACTTAATAAAACATCACGGCCACTCCCCCCAAGACAAGGGGTCCATCATGTCTCTTTTCACTGTCCCGGCATGTCATTAAAGCATGGCTCTGCCCTGGTGTGGTCTTCCCCCAACAATGACAGGTCATCCATCGTCAGATTTCCCCTCCGACTGTCTCTGCCCCAGAGTTACGATCTCAGAGCAGCCGTTACATGACTGAAGGGCACAGCAGCATCTGCTTCAATGGTCTGAGCATTTTGTCAGAAGTCATGGACACATTTTTGTCTGATGTGTCCCCACACTGTCACCAGCACCGGTCTTTTAAATTTTTGCTGATCTGCCCCTGGGAGTCGCCCGTCCTAAGTCCCTCTACGCTTTACCCACACACAAGCCTTGGGCACGAGGGGCCTCTTCTCACTGCCTGTGGGCTCTGAACACTATAGCTGTTAACCCTTCACCCATATCACACGCCATAGCACAGGGCACCTGCCAGGTTGGCCCCTGGTCCCTGTCCCCTCCCCGAGGCCTTGCCTCCCTCCAAGCCCAGGTGCCAGCTGTCTACACCCATCTCATGGCACCCTTGCCTGGGGCTCCCCAGAGCTCAGCTTCTGCCTGCCAGGGAATGCGTCCAGCTGGCTGGGCCCTGCAGGTCCCCCCCTCTACCCCGACAGGTGTGCGGTGACTCAGCGGCATTTAATTTTCGGCACAGGCAGCTGTTGGACACAGCCTGGAGACCCCTGAGCAGCCTGCTTGGGACTGAGGGGGCCCTGGAGCCAGGGTCCAGGCAGCAGGGGTGGGGCTGCTCTTCTCAGTGCCTTAGTTTCCCAGGCTTCCCCCAGGATCACTGCTCACCTTGGGCCCCTGTGCATGGATGGATGTGCAGGGAGCTTCCTGACCTGGGATCTAGGAACAATACACCAGCCCTCTGCAACTCTGCCACCAGTATCCTGGCATTGGCCCTTCTTAGGACTGGCAACCATAACAGGACACCCTTCCCCTGCCCCATAGGCTCTGGGTGAGCACCAGAATGGGGATGCTGAGCAGGGAACACGCATGTGGATCTGCAGAGGAGGGGGCTTCCAAGACCTCCTCCGACTCCTTGGGGGCAGGAATGGGACTCCTCAAATCAGAAGCTTCCCATGGGGCCTCAGTGTACCTGCTCAGAATCCAGAGACAGCTCCTCCCAGAGCCCAGCAATCCAGTCGGCCTCTCATGGGCCTCTGGGGAGGGGCCTTGGCACTGATACTCTCTAGGCTCCCACAGGCCTTGCAGCCAGGGGAACTGGAGACTTCTGTCTACCCAAGCTCAAGACGCAGCCCAGTCATTTCAGACTTCGGCCATTGATAACCTGCTGAACAATGGGGTGGTTACGGGACAGGTTTGCACTGAGCACATGGCCGCTAATGCAGGACAGTGCCCGGCTTGCAGCACATACATGGACACTGGTTGCCACAATGACTCTCTTCCATAGTCCATGAAGTGAAGGCTGGGAAGGATGAGCATGCAGAGGGCTGGCCCTATAAGGGCACAGTGAGGCACTCTGCATGGGCACCTTCTCACCAAGTCCCAGGCCAGGCCCCAGAGACAGCGCCTGGCTGACTGGGCAGCAGAGAGGGAACCATGCTCTAACAGCATCTTTCATGGGCAGAGAAGTGTCTGGAAGGGAACTGGCTTAAGACTTAGGTCTTGGCAGGACCTAAGAGTGGTCAGCCAGAAGCAGTTAGGGCAGGAAGGGTGCCAGGTTTGAGGGTCTGGGGCCCATGTGTTCCTTACAAATATTCCTTGCTTGAGATCATTTAACTAACCATCCAAGATTGCTCGCTCCTCCCCTCCTTTCATCCCTACCATACAGCCATCCACTCTTCCTGCCTTCCTTTTCTTCCATTCATTCATCATCCATCTATGCACCCATCTACCACCTATCCATCCATCTGTCCATCTCCCCACCCACCCATCAAGCTTCCCTCTGTATTCTCCCCATTCATCCATCGCCCATCCACTCATCCATCCATCTCCCCATTTATCCATCTACCCACCCACCCATCTACGTGCCTTTATTCGACCTTCTCTCCCTTTTTCCATTCACCCATCCATCTATCTACCACTCACTCACCCTCACCTCCCCCACCCACCCAGACTGTGCGCTGTCTTCATTCTTCCCACAAGCACTGAGCAGCTGCCTCCTGTGTACCTTGCAGCAATAAGAAGATCAAAAGGCACTGGTGACGCAGTCACTGGCCCTGGAATGACGCCTGCCACCAACTAAAAATAGATAAAGACCAACCAAGATGCGGGTCCTCCCTCTGTTCCATCTCTTGTCCCTTGAATCTTTGGCCCTCTTAAAAGGCGACATACTCCATGTGGCAGAAGGGCTCCAGATCAAAAGAGATCACAGAGACAGGCAATGAGGTGCCCTCAGGGCTTGGTGATCAGGCATAGTTTTGAGAAAGTGGGTGAATGGGGGTGATGTGGACAGTGGTATTTGTGGGGAGAGTGAACATGCTGGCAAATCCGGGAAAGAAAAGGATGTGCTTGGTCTCGGTGCCCATGGGTGGGGAACCTGGATTCCCTGAATGGTGACACACATAGATGCAAGTGCAGGCTGGACTGAGATCAAGACCCGGCTCTGGGCCTTTTGGGGCCTGGAGGGAATGTCCTCTGGCCCGCTGCCTATGCCCTCCCTTTGACAGGTGACTGGGCATCCAGGAAGAAGATGAGGGTTCCTGTCCTACATGGCAGGCTCTGTTTGAGGCACTGGACTTTGGTGGGAATGGCTTCTATTCCAGTAGGGAGCCAGAGCCCCCCAGGCCGAGCACAGGCAGTGAGTTGGATGACAATGTGGGGTTGGCATGAGGGTAGAGACCTAGGCATCCAGGGGCCAGCACCGTCTCTGCTGTGGCCTTGAGGCTGATCAATGCATGACTTCTGGGTGCCACGCATACAGATGCCAAGGCTTAAGGAAGGATCCCCAAAGAAGGGAATTAGGGCCAAGAGAACTTCAGGCAGGTGAGGTTGCAGAGGAGCCTGGCCCTGGGGTGTGAGCTATGGAGGGCTCAGAGCTGCATTCCAGGGAAGAGGGGGGCCATCAGGGGCTTGAGCAGGGAGCGCTGCGGTCTGGTTTATGTTGTAAATGTTCCTTTGGCCTCTGCATGGAGACACGAATGTGAGGGGAAAGGGAAAGCCACAGGGTGCCCCTTGGGACAGGGCTGACCTCCTTGGGAAGGTTGCCCTTTTGTACGTGCTGTTCCTGTCTGCCGGAAATGCCCTTCTGGCCCTGGCAGAGGCCATGATGGGAAGAGCAGGGTCATGGAGCTGAATGGGCAGAGATTCAGATGTGCTCCCCTAGCACTGAGGACCAGTACCCACAGTGGGTGTGCTGCTGACAGGGTGGAGCTGGGAATCAGAGCAGGAAAGGAGAGCACACCAAGGCCCCAGATGCCAGGAGTAAACAGACAGACTGCCCACCTTCCACCCGCCAGGGGAGAGACTGGGTGATCGCTTTCTCCTCGGGTGCCACGTTCAGGGCAGTATAGCAGCATAGCTGTGCTGTGACTAACACCACACGGCACACAGATAGATAGGCATGCGTCACTGCCACGGCTCCTCCTCTATCTTCTGGTGACAGTAACCATCTCTCCTTTGGGACTCCCTCCCCCACTGCCCCAGCACCCACTGGCTGCAGGCTAAGCACTAGGCTCAGGCTTAGGGAGCACAGGCCACACCCCTGTCTCCAGGCAAAGGGCTACTCAGGAATGTTCAGCTGCTCAGTGAGAGTCAGCCTATGGGGTTTTGCTGGGACCATGGAGACAAGGAAGCTGTGACCTATAGGATATGAATCTGGGCTGCTGGGCACCACTGGCCACCTCACAGAGAGTACCCAGCCTCAGACACAGGTTGTTGCTATGTGACCTTGGTCCTGGATCTAGCTGTACCCAAAGCTACTTTACTCCTAAACTTATCGGGGGTGGGAGGCCCCAAATTTCCTCCTCACTCAGACAAGATATAAGAGTTTCTGTCCCTTGAATCAGAAAGTTAGGTATGAGAATCGGTTATCTGGGAGCACGGCAGCTGAAGCTAGGGACCGGGGGCCCACGCAGGAGGCATGGTGCCTAGGTGGTTGCCTGAAGGAGGGGATTTGGAGGGCAGGCTGAGGGTCCTCCTGAGGGCAGGAGGAGGACACTAGGGAAGGCAAAGGCAGGAAGAGGGCAGTGAGGGTGCGGCCCAGGTGGTGCTGGTCAGCTAGAGCATGAGGAGCCGACTGACCCCGAAGCCCCACCTTCTGGGGAAGTGGTGGCCAGCCTATGAAGACATGCTATTTGGTTTTCTTTTAAGACAAAAGATACTAAGGTATGATTTTTCCTAATAGTTTAGGGAAACCTTGGTATTGAGGTTTAATTGGAATGTGGATGTTTTGTGATTAATAGGTGGGTTTTGGCTTACAGTTGGGGCACACATCTCTAAAATGTCTCCCATTATGGTCCCAATTAAGGGAGTTCCCATGATTGCCCTGTTTGTGTCCCAGAATTGCTACTGGGCAGGAATCAGGGACTGTCTCACCGCCATTTTGCAGCCAGGGAAATCAGTCTCAGAAAGCTCCACATATGTGAAGTATCACATCAGGTCAGGGAAGAACAGGGTGGATTCCCCCTACAGAGTCTGGTCTGGAAGCTTTGGGGTACGGTGCCCAGAGAGGGGCGAGAGGCTGGGATGCTCAGTGTGCCAAAAGGAGTCGGCTGGGGTTGCAGGAAAAAAACTGAGGTTTAGATCGGCGATCTTCTGCACCTGCCCGCCTCCATGGTTTCTAATCTTTGTGTTTACTGGCCAGTGAGGGCCCAGAGGCGAGCTACAGCCTGCAGATGCAGCAGGGAACAGAAAGAAACAGCCTCAGGCCACATGAGTTACAGCCATAGGGCCCTGACACATGGCTAACCCACAGTGCTGCTGAGGGCAACTCCTCCTGCGCTCACAGCCCCGGGGGCCCACAGCAGATCCCAAGATGTCTGGAGCGCCACGTCTTTGGCAGGCAGGGACGAGGGTCAGCAAGGGGGCAGTGGTGAAGGCCATCAGCACCCATAGCAACTCAAGTATGGCTGCTGGGCTATGGGCACAGCTTGGAGTCTCTACCGCCTTCCCTGGCTGTCTCTAGTGGCTGTTTCCAGGTCTTTCTAGTCCCTGAAGCTTGTTCTGGTGCCAGGGGGCTGTGGCCTACATGGCGGGGCTTGAGAACGAGAGTCCCTCACCCTGTTTGATAGAAACCAAGGATGCAGGTGGGGCGTGAGCACAGCTTTCACTACCTATGCTATGATTTCTGCTGGGTGCAGAGCCACCCACCCTGGGCACTCGGGACCCCAGCATGCATCATGCCACGCACTGAGGGTCAGGACTGTAGCAAGTGGGGTCTTGCTGGATCACATTCTTGCTGCGCCTCTCTCTCTGTACCTGGCCTTGCTCAGGGCTGGGTCTGCTATACCATCCCCATACTGACCCTGAGACAGAGGCCCCCCAGTCCTCCTGGTGCTCACTGCCAGGGACAGGCCTGAATGTACAACCCTGGGGTGGCCTGCAAATAGGACAACCACTCAGTAGTCACCTGGCTACCTGGTGCTCAATAGTGGGCCTGTCAGCCTCAGCTGTGTGTCCCTGTATCCCTGTTGGTGGCATGGGAGGCAAGGCTGGGATGTCACGGAGGTGTTGGGAGCACCGGCAGTGCTTCCTCCCCCACCTCTGCAGGCCCTGTAGAAGCTGCAGCCCAGCTGCTCTAGCCAAGGATACTCAGGAGGGTAGCTACAGATTCCATGGAGCCCCGTCAGGCCAAAGAGCTGTGTATAGCAACATGGAGATGGACTCAGAAATTTCTGGCCCTTGAGAAAGTCATGGGCTAGGGAGCTCAGAGGGAACCAGTTACATACAGCCTGGAGGCCTTGCAGTAGTGTCACAGGCTTCAGATGAGGGCATGCCACTATCTTCATGTACAGCTCAGGAGCAGGAAGTGCTAGAGCTATGGAAGATCTGTCAGCAGAGAAGAGGTGAGGTCAGGCCAGCTGCCACCTCAAACGCCAGGCTAAGAAGTGGAGCACCCTTCTACAAGTGACCAGGATTCTTGGGCATAAAATGGGCAAGATAGGACAGCAGGCTGAGGCTGGAGTCAGTGTCCTGTCCTCTCTTTCCACTGTACAATGTATCCCACCCGGTGAGACTCTGAACTACTAGCTCTGCACCTCTCAGAAAGCTCTCAGAAGTGGTGGCCTCAGCCCCGTGATACAGGGTACCCTGTCTAACACTTGGCATCCCCTGTCACTGTCAGTGACCTAAACTCCAGCAATCCTGTCCCTGTTCCCATTCCGTGTAAACGCCTGAAAATGCAGGGCATATGGGTGAGGTCAGGCAGAGTGGACAGACAGAAGGTCAGGGAGTTAAGCAGATCCTGAGATAGCAGACATATCTGAAATCTTCAGAAAGATTCCAGGGCCTGCTATATCCATCAAATAAGGGCAGAGCAGAACAAGCTGTGGTATGTTACAAACAGGATTGCTAAGAAAATTCCATAGAGGAGATAATGTCAAGGTTATAAGTTGAGAAAATAAGAAAGAAAGGTTAAGAGATATGGAAGTTTCTATAGTAATGTCTCTGAGCTGAACTTTAGGAATTCTAGAAAGAGACTACAGGCATGGAGGGAATAATCAGAAATAATAAGCCAAATGTAGTAGCATACACCTGTAATCCCAGAACTCAGGAGGCCAAGGCGGAAGAATTGTGAGTTCAAGGCCAGCCTGGATTACAAATAAAATCCTTTCTCAAAAACAAACAAACGAATGAAAAAAGGAAATTTTCCAGAGCTCAAGTGTTTAAGTTTCCAAAGAGCACAGCACAGTTAATGATCAAAATCAACCACAGAGGAACTTTGCCAGGAAATTTGGATCCATAAGGCTAAAGTGCAGACAAAAAAAAAAAAAAAACTAGGAAAAAAAGAAAGGAAAGGTTGTATACAAAGGTATGAAAATAAACCAGGTGTCAGACTTCTCAATAGCAAGGCAGGCACGCCTGTAATCCCAGCACTTGGGAGGCTGAGGCAGGAGGATTGTTGTGAGTTTGAGACCAGCCTGGGCTACAAAGTGAGCTCAAAACCAGACTGAACTGCACAGTGAGACCCTGTCTCAAATAAATAAATAAATAAATAAACAAACAAATAAGAAAAAGAAAAATGAAAAGAAAGCAAGTTGGGGTGTGACAAAGAAATGGCATGAGTTCTTCTAAGTCCTGAAGGAAAATTCTTTCCAACTGGAAGTTCTGATACCCCGAGAGCCTGTCAGGAAAGCACACTAGTACAGCATAGACATTTCTAGGACATAGAACACAGAGTTTCCTCACATTTCTTGTTAAAAAGTTCTCTCCAAGAACTGAGGAGACAGACAAATCAAGAAGGATGCATGAGATCTGGGGAACAAAAGTCCAGCCTAGGACAGTCACAAAGGTCAGACAGAACAAAGCTAGGAAGAAGCCTCCGGATAGCAGGATCCAGGCTAGAGATGGAGAAGGAAGGCTGGGGTGGGGAGGACACACGGCTGGCCGGGATAAAGGCCTGATGGAGACAGGACACCAGTCTGGAAAACGGCACTTGGAGGAGAAGCGAAGGCGGATGATGCAAGGGGAAGAGACAGCCAGGATAAGGGCAGAACCTCCTCAAGTCAGTTACCTGGGAAGAAACCTGTCCCATCAAAATGAAGAGCTGAGGGAGTGAGCAGACCATGGCGGTTCTGTCTCCACCTTTGCACAGGACCAAGACGGACTAGTGGTGGGAGAAGGGCCTCAGAACTGCATGCAAATGGCACAGACCTGCACTGATACTGCCATTGCAGCAATCACAGGACGAACACACAGTGGCAGGCCACAATGCCACTTGGTATCCCAGAGGACTGAGACCACAAACCTCATATGACTCTCACTTCCCACATTTAATTTTCCCCTCGCCTGAAAGTGACATTTAGAAATGCATTTCTCTTTGGGTAAAGTTTATCTGAATTCAAAAATTTCTAGTTCATTTTTTTTTTTTATTTTCTTGGTTAGGAAAAACGAATGATGTAATAGTCAGTCATCCGTGATGTCATATTTGTGACATCCATCCCTCTCTCCATCTAACCATTTACCCCTTTGGTTACCCATCTCTCCATCTGTCTTCCCATTGTGTGTCTCTGCATGCATTCATTCACCAACTCGCCCACTCACCCTTTCATCTGTCCATAGATCCATCACTCCGTCTCCCCATTCACCGACCCATCCATTCACACATCCATCTATCCACTAGTCTGTCTGTCTGTCTACCTTCACACACCCTCTGTATATTGTCCCTGTCCAAACATCTGTCATTCAACCCTCTGGTACTCTACACATCTATCTGTCCATCTGTTCATCTGCCCCTGTATTATTTTTTTTTCTTTGAGACAGGTCTTGTTTTGTAGTTCAGATTAGCCTGAACTCACTGCTGAGCCTAAACTGGCCTTGAACTCATGGCCATCCTCCTGCTTCAGCCTCCCAAGAGCTGGCATTTCAGACCCGTGCCACCACACTCGGCTTCATTTGCCCTTCTATCCATCTATCTTTTCTAAACATCTGGAAAGCTGCTCCCCTCATGCTGAATATGGGTCTTTCTGGGATAACAGTGGAGACACTTAGGAAAAGGAAGGGGTCATGGAGATTTTCACTTTTTATTTTAGACCTTTTTATACTGTTAGAATTTTCTAGAAATTAAAAGAGAACTAAGATTATCTATTGATCTACCTACACTTTTAAAAAAAATCACAATGATAGTCAACTATAGAGAAAGCATGATCCTCCTTTTGCTTTTTTCTCTGCTCAGCTCTACACCAAAACCTATTAATAGCAACGTGGTGCGCTATTTTCGGAAGCCCCTCCCTCTGAGGTCTTTCCCGACCACCCCCACTCCTCCCCGGCTTGGCGCCCTGCTCTGTCCTGCATGGTAATTATCCCAGTCTGTAATGATGTGGTGTATTTCTGACCCGGGGCAGTCCCCAATGCAAGGAACCCTGTCTTGTGCCTGTGGCACTCAGCACTGTCGCCGTCTGGGACACTGCAGAACTGAGTGTCTGCCCTGGAGGGGCAGATGTTGGGGCAGCCTGGGCATGTTCATCCTCAATGCCCCGAGCAGACGGCCTCAAGTATTGGTGTGGCACTTGGCAGCTGAGCCCCTGGCAGTGCCCCCAGCAGTACCCACGAGAGGGGGCGGAAGCAGGCGCTTCCCCTTGCCACGTGCCGGGCGCTGGGCCAGGGCTCAGTAGGGAGGGCTCCAGGTAGTGCTGGCCATGCGCCCAGAGGGAGTGTCCTGTCTCCTTCTTAGGGACATGCAAACCAAGGCCTAGAGGGATGGTGTGAATTGCCTGAACCTGGCCCTCTCTGCTGTAACCCTGTGCACACCTTTGCTAGGGGCTGCCGAGGGCAAGCGGATGGGGTAGATGGGGCCTCAAGATGGGAGCCAGGTGGCCTTGGGCAGAGACAAGAGCTGGGAGGTGGAAAATGGTCCAGGAGGAAGGAGTGGGTTGTGGCCAGGTGAAAGGTGAGAGTGAAAGTATACCCTTGAGACCAGGGCAGGGGGGCAGCATGAAGGAAGAGAGGCAGGGAGAGATGCCAAGCCCCAGGGCTATCCATGCCTGAGGTACCCACAACCCACCCAAGTGCTCTGCACTTGGACCTGGCCTGCTGACTCTGGGCTGACAACTATGCAGACCCCCCATCCGTGCATGCTTGGTTCCTTCTCCCACAGCAAGACTTGGTAGCTGTGGGCAGGCCCTAGGCAGGGCCAGGCAGAGCAGCCTCTTATGCTCCAGGCTACAGGGCTACCATCCCCCAGGCCATAGGACAGCAGAGGGTCCATCAGGGAAAGCTGAGGCAGTTGTGCAGGAGGGGGCAGAAGGTTAGAGTGATAAGACTTGTCAGCCCCTAGGCTGGGTACTCCCTATGGAGGTGGGGTGGGAGCCCACATGCGTGGGTTCCAGGGTCCAGGAGGTGAGGTGGGTTTGGGTGGGCTGGCTGTGGGGAGATTGGGGTGGAGGGAAAAGGCAGAGAGAGAGTTGGAAGAGGCCACTGAGTTGGAGGAAGTGGGGGAGGAGGGCACAGGAGAGGAAGGGAGCCTCGGTGCAGGGAAAAGGCTGGGGGTGGTGGTGAAGAGGCACTGGCTCGACTGGTCTGTGCCCACTGCATGCCCTGGGGTGGCTCTGTGCACTGCATGGTGCAGGAAACCCAGTATGCAGGCCAGGAGAGCCCCGGCCTGTGGGGAGGGTTCCAAGGAGAGATTTATTAGTGAAACAAAAGCATATTTTTTCAGGCAGGACTGTTTGTACAGTTACTTCATGACATCGCCTTGGCCCCAGGCCCGGAGCGGGATGGCCAAGGAGGCCCCGCGCGGCTGACCGACTGCGGGCGGCGGCACAGACTCGCTTGTTAGCTGCTCGTCCCCTCCCGTCCTTATCTGGTCTCTGACATCAAAGTGGGGGCTTTTCATAAGTGAATTAAAATAGCACACAAGCAGCACAGGGGCGGAAGACCCCAGGCCAATTAGCTCTAAGTAGGGTGAGAGGCCTTTCAGAGCTGAGGCCACTTTCTTAAGGAGTCGCTGCAGCTTGTCAAACTCGATGAAATATTTTGCCCAAAGCTCATTATAATAATGAACCTGCATTTCTTTCCTCAAGAGAATAATTAGCAGACTTCCAAATGGGCTAAAGCAGCAATTTAAAAACTGCTCCCCCCACAATTGTCCCATTTACTTCATTTTGTGACAAGGAAGCCTCGGCGCCTTCTGGAGGAGCCCAGACTCCCCCCACCCTCCCTGTGCCGCGACAGCGGGGCCATCAGGGCAGTAACACAGGTCCTGTAGAGTCTGGGGCTCTGCTTGGCTCCGCCACCCCCTTGCCATGTCCCACAGGCCATGGCCCCAGCCCTCCCACCCATCTCTGCATGGTGGCCGCTCAGAGTCCAGACGAGTGGAGACTTCTCAATGGTGGACTGGAACACAGAAGCCGGTGGGCACAGAAGGGAATGGGCGGGTGGGTTGGATGTGGTCTGATGAGACAAAACCCCCAAAGCTACCTGAGTTTGGAGGTAGAGACCTAGAACAGTGCAGCCTCAGAGAATCAGGATGGCTCAGGGTATTTCGAGTTGCAGGGAGATGTGAACAGAAGTTGAGCAGGTCATGGAACTTTAGCTCGGGCTGGTAGCCACTGATTCAAGGTTTGTAGACACCCGAGGCAAGGCTCAGAGTCCCCACAGAGAAAGCCCAGTGATTCTGATGGCTCTGAGTGGCCTGGCAGTCCAGTGGGCAGACGAGACAGGCCACCTGGTATACAGTCACATGACCCAACAGAGCTAGGGACAGGTGGGCTCCAGATCACCTGCCCAGTATGGGTCACTTGTGCAGGGGCTCATCACTCTCCCACAGGGCTGTCTATGTGTGATGCTTGCTGTGGCCCTGGTAGCTTGAAGAGGCAGAGACTGGCTCAAGTGGAGATGAGGCCAGAAGGGTCAGAGCCCCTCAGCAGGAGCATACAAAGCATCTCCCTCGTGCCCTCCCCCCTTCCCGTCTCCATCATTCATTGTCTATTCTTTTCCCACTATGAAAGGGATGTTGGAAATTCAGAAAAGTCTACTTCAGAAACCCACGTCTAAATCCATCCTCCATAGCCCAACCGGCACTCAGGTCTTCTATGCCTTCTACAAGGTGATGCTTTGTGCAACCCAGCCTGGGACTGTGCTATCTCCTAGTGACCTGGCCACCTCCTGATGTCACCGAAGGATGTCTGAAAACTGTGTAACTGTTCCTGACATGGATGACAAGAACTAACTGTCTTGTATCTGAACTTCCGGGCCGTTTCCAACTTCTCCCTGGTATAAATGAGACTGTGGCTAACACGCGTGTACGCAGCTCTGCCTCAGCTCTTCTTTGTTCTCTAGGGACAGAGTCCTAGAAGAGGGATCGCAGGGTCAGGAGAAAGATGATCTTTGTTGCCCTGGACACATTTTGTTAGATCACTTCTGGGAACGGTGAACAAGCTTACTGTCCCATCTTACCCCTGCTTTGCCAGCACAGTGAAATGCTCAGACATCCCATGTTCTGGCTTCATTTCATCAAAATTCTTAGACCAAGTCTGCAAGTTTTGTTTTTTTTTTTTTTTTTTCTGGAAGAGCCAGAGAGTAAATATTTCAGGCTTTGCAGGTTACGTGATCTCTAGCCAACCACAGATGCTCCTCTGCTTCCAGTGGGACTCAGTCCTGATTCACTTCTCATACACTGGACACGCAAGCGGAATATACACAGATACCCCTGGCCCATGGAATGCAGCGTGCTGCGGAGCTCTAGAGCATGCCACTCGCCCTCAGGGCTGGGGCTGACTGTAAGCTGAGCTTAGCAGGCTGCCTGGCATCTTGAAGGAGAACCATGTGGCACTAGTCCAGCAAGACCAAATTTCAAAATCTGAAGTAGTGTTTCTACTGCTTGCACATTATTTTTCCATCTTTATGAATTTGAGTCACTGTAAATTGGGGCCTATTTAGGCCTAACTTTGCCGCTGTATGGTATAACATGAGGACAGCTGCAAAGGCTGTGTCTCTGAGTGACCATGGTTCTGTTCTAATAACACTTTATTTACAAAAACAGGTGTTGGGCTGTTAGTCACAGGCCGAGTCAGCCACTCTTGTCTTAGTGGATGTATGGAGCAAGGTATCTTTTCACAGTCTTTGTGAACTGTCTAATTTGCCTGCTTTTCTACTGCTGAGTTGGTGCTTTCTTCACAGAGCTGGGTCTTTATATGCTAAAAATGGTCTCTTGTCACTGAGGCTGCAGTTTTCCCAGTGTGTTGTCTGGGGCAGCCTTCCCCCTGAAGCCTTTAACTCCCCACCCCCATAGAGCTGGAGCTAGGGGAGGGCTTGATGAGGGGTCCCTAGAAGCCTGTGAACTCACCCAAGACAAAAGCCCTTCCTTCCAGCTCTCAGCCTAATCTCAAAGTCCCACTCCTCTGAGCCCCTGAGGACAGAGCCACAGAGATGAGTAGCTAGGTTGTATCTGGGGGACACAAGTAACAGCAAGGGGCTGGCCCTGTAGCACAGAAGGATCCATCATTATTATACTCAAGAGGCTCCTCAAATCCAGGGGACCAAGGCCCACAGGAAGCCACCACTCTGTGCTAAAACTCTGGAGCCATCGGACACACAATGCTCCCATAAAATGGACACTATTATTGGTCGCATCTTGTGTATGAGAAGCCATAGTTACACAGCTAGGATTTGTCCCTGGGGCCACCTGGCTCTACCTAGACCACAATATAACACATCTGACAAAGAGAGACAGCACCACAAACCAGGTACCATGATAACGATGTAGACTGTCTCAGGAAAAAGTTAAGGTAGCATCTCACTTGCAGAAGTCCACAGGTGATAAGTACGCAGGTACAAATGTGGTCATGCCTCAGTTTCCCTTTTGTAAAACGACATTGGGTATGACCCGCATTTGTTGATAGAGAGGGGGCACTTGCTGGGCTGACAGAGAGGGGCACTCAGCTCAGCGTAAGTTGTAGTCATTCTTGTCCATGGGAGCACTGTTGCTTCCTTATGTCTTTTTACTGGCCACCTACAAAGCTGAATGATGTAGGCTGTAGCAAGCTCTAGCCTCCATCAGTGTGAGGGTAAACCCGCCCCTCCTGAAGATAGGGTGTCTTTGCTTGGGCTTTGACTCCCTAGGACCCTCTTGCCTGCTGAGCTTAGCCCCAGCTGAGTAGGTTGGGCCAGGTGGTGGGGCAGGTGATCCTAGCAGCCCAGCCGGTGGTTAGGGTAGATGCCCTGAGCACCTCACGTGTGTGAGAGCAAACCCTGCAGTCCATAGGGGCAGCAGCTGGGGGGTGGCAGGTTGAGCTGGGGTCAGGGGAGAGGAAAGATGCAGGTAGGGGAGCAGGAAGCCAGGGAGAAGACAAGAGAGAGGCAGGCCTAGGAATTCCAGGCAAGTCTGGGCAGGCTGCAGCCCTGGGCACTCAGTGGGCTGGCTGAGAGGGCAGGCTAGGGCAGGTGGCAGAAAGGGGGCCAGAAGAATCCCTGTAGAAGGCACAGGCCCAGACTTGTGTCCCCCTGTTCCAGCAGGCTTTTCTGGGGCCCATCCCCCCTAGCCTGCTAGGGCCCACAGGGGTGAGGCTGGGTGACTGCTTCTACTCCAGACACACAGTAGGGACACCCCAAAGTTCCTGGGGACACAGGAGTATTCTCCAGAGAATGGAGCATGGAGCAGCCCAGAGGAAACTCTTCTACAGACCATGTGGTCTTTGCAGAACCCCCCACACTCGGCTCCTCTCCCCTAACCCACTTCCGAGACTTCCAGGCCAGCTCTGCCTCAGCCAGGAAGGCTTGCATGGTGTTTGGCCAGTTGCTTTGGCTCCTCAGGAAGCCCTTGCCATTTCCATGATACTACACTGTGTGTAGGTTAGAGGGAATCATGGGGCCCAGGACTCTGGAGGGTTCTAGAATCCTCCAGCAAAACTAAAGTTGGGTCCTGCTAGTGGGGGCAGCCCTTAGTTCTGCCAGGATGCCACTTGGACAGGCAGTTGGTGGCCCATGTGGCCCTCAGTACAGTTTGTGCTTGACTCTTGCTCTCCTGTCTGTCTCCTGTTCCAGGTTGATCCAGGTGACAGGTAGAGGCACTGGGAGAAGGGGTACAGGGGACCAGGGCAATGTCCAGCCAACTTGCTGGCCTAGCCTGACCTGGAAATACATTCATAGCTGGTCTGCTCAGTCCATGCCAAAGGGGCTGCAGGACTGGGGCTTCTCTGGCTCTGCTGTTCTCGAGACACTGACCTAGTGTGGTACGGTGTGGTTTGGAGGAGGTGGTGGCTCAGCTCCCTGTTCCTGAGATGAGAATGATAGGACTGAAGAGCCACTGGCCTCTCCACCTCTTCAGAACCCAATCTTGAACAGACGAGCTCATCCTTCCTGGACCCAGAGCCACTGATGTGGCGGTGGCAGAGGAGCCAGAGACCTCTGTGCCCAATGAGTACAGCCTACAGAGGCCCAGACACGTGCATCTGCAGGGCGGTTGCCAACATGCCTTGGGGTTTGGCCACCATCTCAGGGATACTCAGGGCTCTGGGCTGTGAGAGCTACCAGCCCACAGGAGAAGAACTTAACGAGAGAGAACTCAGTCCACAGAGGGTTATCATGGCATTGCTGGTGTATCTAGAAGGTCTAACAAGCACATCTCAGGTGGCTTCATAAGATAACTATTTGTCACCCCACCCCCACTCCACCCCAGTTAGCAACTGGGGGCCAGAGGTCTGAGCATCTCTTGGGAGGATGACAGTATGCAATACAACAAATATGGGGGATTTCCTTCTATCTTGTTTGAAGGTAAATATTGTTTTCACTGTTTTGCTTCATTCTGATTGTTTTGCTCTACTCAATATTCTGTTTGGATAGGTTTTATAGTGTTCTGTTTTTGGTTTGATTTTGCTATACCTGATTGAATGGACAACTATTGTGAAGATAACAAGATATACTATGGTACCTATTACTGTTATCCCAGTGTCCTGCTCTGATGTTCTGTACCAATTTCACTGCATTGTCTCAATTGGCTTTGTTCTGTCTTGTTCTGTTGTATTTTATTACCTTCAAGATTAAAAAAAAAAAAAAAGACAACCGTTTGTGTCCAAGGATGGTACCTTCTAGGCTCAGGGTCTGGCTTCCGTAACAGACTCTGGGGTGATGCTGATATCAACAAGGTTTCCCAGCTCTGCTTAGTGGGGACAGGCAGGTGATGGCTAGAGCCAGGAGCTGGGTCCAACTTCCTACCGCCCTCCTCCCAGCGGACTGAAACTTCGAAGAGTCCATGCTGCTCAGGCTTAGGTTCCTAGCTCAGCTGGTCTCTTGGGTCGCTGGTCATAGACACAGCCTTACTGCCAGCTGAATCCCCTGTGTAGAAGTAACAGCAGAGGACTCCTCTCTAGGTGGGGAAATAGGGTTCTTCATCATCCTATTTCACAGATAGGAGAAGAGAGGCTCACAGGAGCTACCCAGGACCTACCAAAGATCACATAGATGGTTAGGGAAGTCCCCACATGTCACAGACTGACATGTCCCAGCCCTGCCCCCGAAGTCCCTGGTGTCCCATGAAATGTAGACCCAGGACGTTGGCCTCTGCTGAGAGGGGTCATGCCCATGGATTCTGGGGATGTTGGGCAAGGATATGGCCTTGCCCTGTGTTCTTTCCTACCTGAGCTTCTTCCCCAAGGGGAAGGGAGCCCCCAGGGGGGTGCTGTACACAGATAGGTGGCCAAGTGGTAGAAGGCAGCAGACAGCCAGCAGAGCGCCCCACGTTTCACACAGCAAAGCTCCTGTGAATGGCTCAGCAGATTGTGTCACTTGGGCTGGGAGCCTGGAGACCTTGGGATTGTTTAGTTGGTAGCACACTTTTGCCCATCCTTGGGCAAAATGTTTGTCACCATGGGAGATCACGGCATAGCCCCGAACACCTCAGACTGAGCACCCTAAGTACTGATGTGTGAGGCCATCAGAATATGTTCTACAATAGTTTCAGATACAGCACACACACACACACACACACACACACACACACACACACCCCTGTATAAACACACCACACACCACAGGCAAGCTACTCAGGATGGGGAACCACTGCCTTCATGGTAGACCCCTGCCTGCCTGAGGGTTCTTCTCTTACACTGCCCCCCAGTTCACTTTGATGTGGACACACTGGTTTCTTTTTTTGCTCCAGACTCACACCTGCCCCAGGGCCTTTGCTCTGCTTTCCCCTCTGTCTGGACCCCGTTCTTTACTCACCTGAGCTACTTTCTGCCTCCACCCAGGTCTATTTAGGTTTTACTTATCAGGCAAGCATTCTTGCCGCTCTTACACAGGGGCAGGCTCTTCTTTTAGTGGCCTTTTTCCTGTCCTGTTCCTGGCTGCTTTGGTCCCCTCCCCTGCCCCAAGTTAGATGAACGTGCACACGGAAATCAACCCAGCCCTGCGCCACAGAGGCGAGAGTCCAAACAACGCCATCAATTTATAAACAATTTTCTGTGCGACGATTAAGTTACATTTTCCCCAATAGCTGCTTCATTTTCTTGTCAAAAATACACAGTTTTCACATTTGTCTCACTGCAAGGGTAATTAATTTCCAGACCATAAGTAGGAACTTAATTTGATACCTGCAAGGATTATAAACCATTTCAAGCTGTTGTTTACATGAAATCAAGAGAGATTTGTTCTGTTTGCAATTATGTTAATGAGGAAATAGAATGGACATTTTTTTTTCTTCTTCAGAGAACTCGGCCTAATTTTGCCATTACTGATGAATTAGTCTAAAGAAGTCAATGCTGCCACGTACCTTCCCTGGCTGTTTTGAAGGTGACCTGATGAAGAGGCCTGTGTGGTCAAGCACCCTAAGAAAGGCTTTTGTGGGTACAATTCAGATGGCTCAGGGTGGGTGAGTTTTGGGGTCAAGGTGGAGCCAGGTTGTGGACAGGTCAGTGCCGCACAAGTGGCACTGAGAGGCCCTCTGCAACCCCGTGACTCTGAGCTGCAAAGAGATGATGGGGACAGGGAAGCGAGGTGCAAAGGGAGGGGATCTCAAGTTGGCTCACACTGTGCCTGCCATCGCCAGCTGCAGGTGGGGACACTGAGGTTGGGAAAAGGTTATTCTGGGTGCACTGGAGGGGGGACCTGAATGACCTGAACTCAGCTCCAGTGTCATTTGGGGCTGTTCCATGGACATCGGTGGACAGAGTCCCAGCAAGGCTGTGTCTGCCCACCACATACGTGGGCTGTCTACAACCCTGAGCGACTCATGCTATGCAGGCTGGCAAGGAGGGGCCTCCAGGTCCCCAGAGCGGAGAGGGGCCCCCTATGCCTGGGAGGACCTGCTGGGTACTCAGAATGGGACACCTAGTCACATGGTAGGGTGAGGAAGGGCCCTGGGAGGAGGGCACAGCACAGGCATGGGCCCACGGGTGTAAAAGGGTGCTGTGGGCACAGAGGTGGCCAGAGTGGAGAGATGAGGGCATGGGGAGGGCATCAGGCTGTGGAAGAAGGGGAGCCGGGCTGACTGCCAAGGCTGAAGGCCAGGCGTGCCTCCTTAGAGAAGACACAAAGTCTTCAAAGCAGACAAGGCTGGTTGGATCCCTAGGCAGGATCCCTGGTCTCCAGATTTTAAGGACGCAGGCCCAGGAAGGCCTCGTCTATGGGGAATGGTGTAGGGAAGGACGTGGGGGGTCTGGAAAGCCAGACAGTGTCTGGCTGGGACTGTGGTGATAAAGGTGACCTGCAGTGTGCTGGCACAACTACTTGTCCCCCAACCCTCCTGGGCACAGTGCGAATGGCAGAAGAGAGAGCTCATTAATGCTGTGACCTGCCGCGGTCTGCAGACGTGTTTCAGCCTGTGCTGGGCTGGCTGTCGCTGGGAAGGTAGGGGGCTGGAGCCAGTGTCCCAGGCCCCCAGTGGTGTCCTCACCCTCCCAGCCCTCCTACACCCTGTGTGCCCCTCCCGAGTCTGCCCACAGTGGCTGCTCAGGGCTGCTGCTGAGCCCTCATAAATCCCTGCTGGGTTGCTGGAGACGGCCCAGGTGAGGCTGCAAACAATGCCCCATTGTGGCCCCGTGGGGACGTTCTGCCACCGCTTGCCACCAACCCCTGCACTGTAAAAATCTCTCCCCACGGATCCAATTTCGCCTCTCTGGCCCTTGGGGGGTTAGGCCTGGGATAGGCATCGTCTCACTCCACACAGAAACCATTTACAGCGGGATAAAGGCTGCCTTTATTGGCACCGAGGGGCCAACGTTTCCCTGCCCCATCGTTTTGTCACCGTCACATCTGTCAGGTGGTGCAGGCTGGGATAGCTCAGCAAGGGGAGCCTGTGTGGGGGTGAGGACAGGCCTCAGGAAACCCAGAAGGGGAAGCGCAGCCACGGTCTTGGCTTCCAGGGGAACCACAGGGCCTTCTGGCCTCCACTTCCTCCCTTCCATGGGCCCATTATCTTGGGGTTCTGCTCCTGGGTGGGGGCACATGGTCCTGAGTGCCTGGCAGGGAGAAACCCAGACATAGGCTATTTAGGGGACACACATATTAGTGAGCCGGACAGGCTTGTCTAGAGGCTGGCTGGGGGCTGGAGGCCTTGCCTGGTCTCGCCCTCGCTGGGGTACAGCAAGGTCACTATCACAGTTTGGGGTCACTGAGGAGCGCTGAGGCCTGGTGCAGCTCATAGCCTGGCTGGCTGGGAATCTCTCACGGGACTATGCCACCTCGGGCAGCATCACACAGGCAGGAGCCCAAGCTGTGGTATGTCTGACAGGTGACAGAATAATATCAGGTGGGGCCCCGAGGAGCCCCTGTGGTCTAACACTTAGGCCTGCATTTTAATGCATGCTACGAAAGCACACCCTAAGCCTCAAACCAACCGTTCTGAGGTGCTGCTTCTGGGGTCAGGTCAATGTGGGCCTAAGCACAAAGCTGAGAGAAGAGAGGAGGTATCGGGAAAGTGTCACATAAGAACTACTAAAGAACTATTACCAGTATCATGATGTGGAAAGAGTCCTCCTGTGACCTGAGGCTGAAGCTGGGTGACGGACAGTGCTTGCCTCACACTGACCTCACCTGGGATGATCTTTGTCCCAACACCTGTCACGGGTGGCAGTCACACCTGCTTGGTCCCCTCTCTTGGGAAGAGCCTATTCCTGTTCCTAGAAAGTTCACGAGATGGACTTGTAGAGAGGCCAGGGCCAGGGGGAAGAGATGTGCCACTCTTATGGAGCAGAGAAAGATTCCTCGCAGAGAGAGCTGGGAAGATTTGGTGGGTGCTGGGGCTGAGAGTGAATGTGACAAATGAAAGCCTGATTCTGGGGACCCTGGTCAAACTCCCTGATCCCCGGGAATATGGCGTAGGGGTCAGGATGGTGGTCCAGCTGGGTAGGGGGCCACTGGCCACCCGTGCCTGTGGAGTCCTGTTCCTTTCTCTCTTGCTCAGTTACTATGTGCTATACTTGAGGACCATCAGGTTATGGTGGCCAGGGTGCTTTGGGTCCAGAGCTTCAAATTCAGAAAAAGGGAGATAATGGATAGGATAAGCCAGATCCTATCCTGATCTTCCCAGAAAGTAGCAGTGCCCCTCACTGTCCTGTAGTGGCCCAGAAGTGGCCCAGGACCACTTCTTGTAGGCCCACAAGTGGCTGGACCTGCTTGTGAGCCCCCGCTGTGCTTCAGCCCGGGGTGTAGACCCTTGCCCAAAGGCAGCACACCTACTTAATCCCCACTGGACCAGAGCCAGGAGGAGGGACGGGCACACGGAGGCAGGGAGTGACACAGCGACTCATCCCAGCACGCGCACCAGCAGCCAGGTGATGGTGTTGCCCAGCACAGAGGAGGTAACAGCAAGTCTCATGGCTGACCGTGGGATGCCCACCAGCATGGGAAAGGGCACTTCCTGAGTGGTCAGTTTGGGTCCAGACTCAGCAGCCTGCTCCGGTCCCTTAGCAATGAGTGAGAGTCCCTCGCCTCCACTGGAATCATCTTGTCTCCAGAGGACCAGCTACGCTGTTGTCTGCCCTGACTAGAAGGAGTGTGGGATCCTCTGTTTGTGGGCCATGATGGCCCCAACCCTTGTCTCGGGTCCCTCCCTCTGCCTAGCACAGTGATATGGATATATGACTGTCCTCACCTTCCCCACCTGATGCTGCCAGGTCCAGGGTCTCCCCACCTAGGATGCCCCCTGATCTGCCCTGCAGAGCCTGGTAAGCCCAGGGGACACTGCTGGGCACCCGCGAGGTCCTGTTCTCTGGGCACCTTGGTGGGATGCACTGGCCTGAGGCAGGCTGACCCTCCTTCCCTACGGCTGCTAGCCGTGTCTCCCCTCTTGGGAGTTGGTGAGACCCGGTCCCCATGTACCCCGATTCTCCTCCTCCTAACCCCATCTACTTCCCACTCACTCCTGTCTGGCCCGTAGCTTCTAGGGATCCAGCTGCCCATCTCACAGTCCACAATGGAATCAGTCATTGCATCGTGCCCCCTTCCCAGCACAGCACCCCTTCTGGGTGTCCATTTCAGAAACTTTCTCTCCTTGGGCTGTCTCCCTCATGGGTCTCCACCATGGTCCAAGGGCCTACAACATCCCTAACTCTATAGTGGCTCCTCACTGCCTGGAGGGATCCCTTTTCCTCCCTCTCATTACCCTGCCACAGAAGTCAGAGCTTCTCTGCTCCTGGACTCCTGGCTGGCCAGCCCACATTCTCATAGCCCCGGGACCTTTGCACAGGCCGCCTGCAAGATACTTCCTCCCTGTACTGCCCGCCTCCTGGCTCTCTCTAGCTGGCTCCAGGATTCTGACCCCACTGACCGGGGACACCCTGCCTGCTGGTACTTTCTCCTCCTTTGCGCCAGGAAATGTGTAATTACCGGTTATTATGGGCATCTCCTTCTCTGCTGCTGCACTGTGTGTTCCAAGGGCAGGGCCGGCCTGTCCCACTCACAGTGGCAGGCCTGGCGTGGAGCTGGTGCCAATGGACAGAGGATGAATGAATGGCTGGCTGACTACACCCATGCTATGTGCTGCTTCCTTTCTCTGTTTCTGTACTTTCTGCTCTGTGATTTCTGCTCCTTCCACCAGGTCACAGATGCTCCACCTGCCTCCCATACTGGGGATGGAACCCAGGGCGTCACGTACCCTAACAAGCCACTGAGCTACACCCACAGCCCCTTTCATTTTATTTTGTGACAGAGTCTTGTTAAGTTGTCCAAGCTGGGGTTAAACTTGTGATCTTCCTGCATCGGCCTCCAGAGTAGCTGGTATTATAGGCATGCACCTCATTTTTGAGGACCCTTATGGGTCCCAGAAAAAGCACTGGCCCGTGACCTGCTTCCTGATGAGGCCCCTCTTGGCAAATGGGATTGTCACAGTCAGGAACCAAGACCCTGTGTGCTTGCTCAGTGCACCCTAGGCTGAGCCCCTCTTGCAGCTGTGGGTCCATCTCACCCACATGTGCCCGGTCAAGAGTGGCCAGGTGATATAGGTTCCTAAGAGGGCCAGCCCCCACACGTTCCTCAGAAACCCTGTTTGTTTTCTGTGGTCTGGTTGAGTGACTTCCTGTTGACATCCCTGACAGGCAGGCAAGAACTGGCCACCTACTTCACCGACCATACCGATGGCCTAACCTGTGGCTCCAGCCGGCAGGGGACTGGGGATGCCCCAGGGGTGGTAAGCAGGAGCAGGGAGGCCATCATCATTCTCACCCCCTTCCACAGATCCTCCATGTGCCAGGGTGACACTGTTAAAAATAGGAGTCAGGTCATAGCTCTCCCTGGCTCTAAGACCCCAGCTCCCAGCATGGCCTGCAACTCTTCAATGGTCCCCAGGGCATTTGACTTATCTGTCCTACCCTCAGCCCCTCGGCTTCTCCTCCACCCATGGTTCTGGCCACTCTGCCTTCTGCTGTGGCTCAGATGTGCCAGGCAGCATGCCACCTCAAGACCTTTGCACTTGCCGTGCCCTCCTCAGCCTTCCACCTAGGACACCCGTATGACTCGGTCCCTTAGTCCCACAGTTTCTGGCAGATCTGGACACCCTTTAGTCTCTTCTCGTAAGCCCAGATCTACCTGGGTGGTGAGGGGTCCCTCTGAGCAGGAAAGAGATGAGGCCTTGCCCTCTGCCAGCGTGGTGCCTTTTGGCTTCCTGAGAGTGGCAGTCACTGTGAAAGGGCCTGTAGTCAAGGCCTTTTCTGGGTGCTGGGCCACACGCACACCCCAGACCCTGCTCTTCGGGTCCACAGGCTGGCTGCTGTCTCACAGAGGGAGATCTAGAAGTCAGAGGGCCTCAGGCTTGAGCAGTGCCCCAGAGGGGTAGCTTCTCCGTCTCCTGCAACCTCTTCCAGACTTGGGAAGGGGCTATAGCTTTCCAGCTCTGGACCAGCACAGCTGTCCCCTCAAGGCCTGGGGAGTGAGGGGGGTGAGAAGGCTGTGGGCAGGCAGAGAAGTGGAGGAGGGGACCCGAGCCAGGCATGAATGGATGGGCCCGGCAAGGGCGGGAAGAAGCGGATGAGGAACGGGGCGGGGAGGCAGCTCACTGCCAACCCAAACAGCCCAGCGCGCCTCAGCCCCGTGTTTAATCCACAAAAATTTCCATCTGCCTCTGGAGCACTCGGAACCCGGGCAACGAAAGCTGCGCGCTCTGCAAAATAAACAGGATCTCCGCGCGCAACTCGGTGCGCCCGCTCGCGCCGGCTGCAGATGCGGCGTCAGCCATTTTGGGGACACCGGGCGGGGCGGGCAGGGCCCCACACCTGCGGACTCTGGCTGCCACTTGCTGCCTGTGGCCTCGCAGTGTGTGTGTGGAGGGGACCTGCTGACGTCCACCTGTTGCCCAGCTGGGATGGCAGCGGTCTCTGCTCTGACTTCAAGACCAAAGACCCCGATCCCACTATGCATGACCCTGGACCCCAGGTTTCCCTGGGCCCCCATGCTATCTCTGTAGGGCTCTGCAGACCTGAAGGGGCAGCCCCAGAACCTGCTGGCACATGTTCCCTGTGCCCTCCACCCTGCCCTATCCGCCCTGCCTTCTCGGTGCATGGTTTCCGGAGCCTGCACAGCCAGGGCCAGGACTGGCTGCCCTGTCTAGGCTGGTCCCCTCCTGGGGAGGGAGGGACAGTTCTGGGTTGGGACATCTATTTTTGGTAGTGACCAAGCTGCTGCTTAATATGCAGAGCTGGCTGGGGGCAGGCTGTGCCCTGACCCGCAGGGTGACAAGTTTAAAAAGGAACCCATTTTGACCAAAAATACATGTTTTTCTGAGGTCGGCTGCACAGACAAGACTTGTGCCACCCTCACGCCCAGGCCCTGCGGAGGGTGCCCAGCTTGCCCCCTAGATGGCTGTGCCGATTTTAGCTCCGCACTATCCTCCTGGAGGCTGGGGCCTTCATGCTGCACTGCCGGGACACACGCACCTCTGTGTGCTGTTGGCTTCCCCCACCCTACCTCTCAGTCGCACCCACGGAAGTTGACATGGGCTTGAGCTAAATTTTCAAAAAATGTAAATTTCCTCCCTGGCCAGTATTTGAGACCTATAAATAGAGTCACTTGGGAGAGTTTGGGGGGAATGTCCCCCACACGGACTAGAAAAGAAATACTCCAAGAAAGAGGAGTGTAGAGGGAAAGAACAGTTCTCAGGGGCTGTCAAGGACATGAAAGGGAGGAGGCCAATCGGGAAACTGAGGCTCAGGTTTGGGAGATGTGCCCAGACCATTTGGCAAGGTAGGGACAGAACCTGACTCCCATGCCAGTTGGTTGGCCCATCCTTGTGCCTCCTCTCTGAGCTCTGTGATCAGCCATTCTGATCTCCTGGCTCTGGAATTCACCACAGGACCTTTGCACATGATGGCCCTCTGGCCTGGTTGAAAGCAAAGGATGAATCCTCTAACTATAATGGGCACAATCATTCCAGCATTGTGCCAACAATAAACTAGGAGGCAATTGCAGCACTGAGAACTCCAGAGACCTGTCCCAGTTTCACTGCCATGGAGTTTAAGGAGTAGGGCTTGAGCCCAGCCACAGTTCCAAAGGTGCAAGGGGAAGGCCCAGGTTTTGCCTGGTGTGACATGGGCAGGGGACTGAGAAGCCCCAGGATCCATGCATATGTCAGTGTCCACGTGTGCTCACATGGACAGTGGGTGCGGAAGGGGCAGGCCTAGATAAAGCCAGGGTAGAGCCATGGTGATGTTGAACAGGGCTTGGGGCCTGAGAGATGATGAGATAGACCAGTGGATTGTTCTGCAAGACAGACCTGTCTAGATTCCCACAGAAAGGAGTGGGTTGGGCAAGGGCACCAAGGGGCAGGGCTGTCCCAACAGATCTCTGTCCTCTGCCATGGAACCAGCGGTGGTACCAACACCTGTGCCACTGAGGCAAGGACACTGTGGGCAAGCCCAGCAGGCAAGTGGAAGAGAGGGCAGTCTGAGTCCCAGCCCCATCCCAGCCAGTGATGGCCAGAGATGGAGAGCTCTCTGGAGGACCTGAGGGTCATTTTCATCTGATGACAGGGCAGAAAGCCTGAAGGCCAGGAATGTGACCTCCCCCAGGTCCTGTACAGGGCAGTGTGGGAACCGCCATCAGGCTCCCTGACATGGTAGACACCTGGGGTGCAAGAATGAGCCTGAGGAACCTCCTGGCGACAGCAGGCGGAAAGGGGGAGCTCAGAGCTCTGTGGCCACAAGCTGACTGGCCTTATCATCTGCACCTCAGATCTTCTTCATCTACTGTTTTGCAAGAAATGACCCTCCCACGGGCTCTGTTGTGACTTGGCTTTTCTCCGACTGGACCTTAACTCCTAATAGATAGGGCTCTGCCCTTGGGACCTGAGGCCTACAGCCCAGCGAGTGCGTGCATGCCTGCATGTGTGTGTGACCTCACACATCCTTTTAGAGAGCTGATCCACAGAATCTGAGCACACCTGGGCCAGGCCTGACTGCCTCCCCAGGCAGAACTGCAGGGAGAGATGGAGGCTCCAAAGAACTATAAAATGGGGACAGTGATTACAGTGCCCACCTGTTCCCACAGGGGAGGTAAAAAGGGTTTGACTTAATCTTCAGAGAAGAGGTGGAAGTGCTCAATGGAGCAGCTGTCCCTTCCTCTGGTGGCAGACCCCAGGCCTCGAGGGTACAGAGAGCTGGCCCTGGGATACCAGACCAGACTAGAGCAAATGGTTCCTCCTCTAATGCACAGCTACTGAGCTAGATACCTCCTGGCCTTCAAAGGAAGGGAAACAGGCACCAATCCAGGGCTGCTGGGGTTGACAGTAAAGGCCACCAAATCCCTAGCTGAGCAAGCCTCAGTCCCAGTTATGACTGAAGTCTCTGAGCCACTAAGGTTCATCCAGGTGGTGTCTCTTGACCAGACAAATGTCCTTGTCACACACATGACACTGAAGGTTCCTAGTCCTTCCTATAGGGTGGCTGGGAAGTGCCTGGTTGGGTGGGGGTGTTTCCCAGACTCCTCTTGAAGGGGCCATGTGACTTCTTATGATGGCATGGTGGTCACTTTCTGGTAGGGCAGTTAAAAGTTGGGCTGTTAGAACTGGAAGGGGCCTAGGTGGGAATGATCTAGAAGGATGTCAGGACAAGGATATTTCTAGTGGAAAAGCAAGCCAGGCCATCAGAAGAAACAGGATGGGAGGTTGGATGAGAAGGGGCAGCCCCCTTGATTCTGAGGTACCGTGTGGCTCAGACCGACTCCTACCAAAAATCACTCTAGGTCAACCTATGGCAAACATGCTGCAGTGGGCACTGAGAACCTGCTCTGTCACACATGAGCCAAGTTGCCCCAACCAAAGTTTGACAAATTATCAGCATGCACGCAACGGCAAGGGTCACATTAATTGTGCAGAAGCACCACCAAATGCAAACTCTGACCTTTTAATAAAAAGTTGTTTGTATCATTGAAAAATCCACTCTTGTGTTTTTCTTTTAAAATAGAAGATGTTAATGTATGAGTTGTTTTTTCTAAACTAAAACTTCAGTATTCAGCCTTCACTGCAGAGTTTGTTGGTGCTTTGAGTTAGGTTTGGGTTGTAAAACCCAACCCTTGGTCTCTCAAAGGGGCCCTTGGTCTCTCAAAGGTTCGCTGTCATTGTCCCTATCACTGCTCTGGAGGAAAAGAAACAGACATGAGCAGACCAACATCCCGTCTCACCCTCAGGCAAAATGATAAGCATCTGCCCCTCAGAATCCAGCCGACAGCTGTCTGTCCATCCAACCTGTCCACAGACTGGGCGACCCAGCCAGCTGGGTTCCCTGCTCCTCTCCAGCTCAGCATTAGGCTGTGTGGTTTCATGGAATGCTAATTTTGGTATCTTGGCCAGTAGCACGTGAGGGCCATTCCCCAGGGTATCATCCTGTTCCCCTTGCTAGTGCCAGGAGATAGAACCTCAGGACACCCAGACCAGGTGAAATCCTCATAACCAACTGGCTTCCAGCTACTCTAGGCTACAAACTAGCAATGTCCTTGTACACATCACATCCCCTCACCCTGGTCCCTTTCCCTGGGCTGTGGGACCAGGGGCATATGGGGTCTGTCTAGAAGCAGGGTTACTACAGGAATCTTGTACCCACCGTGAAGATACACGAAGGTCCTTTCCTCCACCGCCCAGCTAGCTGCTGTCACTCTGTACAGTATGACCTCTGTGTGCATTTCCTGGGTGCTGGTGGCTGGCACCTTCCCTATGGGTTTGAGGCTAAAGCTGTGGCATGTTCAGAAAGGTCTCTCCTGAAGCCTTGAGGCAGCTTGAGGGTGGGGCTTGGGGGCAGCCAAGAAAATGAGGGGTGCTGTGCTGGTTTCCCAGATCCATGGGAAGCTGGGCGTAAGGGCTCTGGTCTCCTTCAGAAGTGGGCTATACCCTGCTTACAAGGTTCTGGGGTTCTAGCTGAGAACAGGGACTCCCTGGCACACTCCCTTCACCCCCCATCGCCCAGAAATGGGTGGTGGGGCACAGCGTCAAACATCGCTTTCATTATAGGTTTATCTGTGAAACCCTAGACAAAACAGGGCTTGTGTGGTTTGACTGAAGGACCGGCACCTCGGGACTCCACCATGCACTAAGACAGCTCCTCAGGAAAGAAAAAATACACTAACCTTAAAATAACCAGTTCCCAGAATAGCAAACTAATGAGGGCTTCTAAAGGGAGCCCTTTGATCAGCCGGAGCCCCACGCCTTCGCCTATTTACGGCTATGTCATTCAAGAGCAGCTCGGCAGCAAGGGGAGAAGTGTTGGGGGGGGGGTTGTGGCACAGGCAAGTGGGGAGTCGGGGGATTATGCCTGGAGCAGGGCTGTTGGTGCTTCGGGCTGCCTGACTTTCTGATGCAACCAGTCCTGCTGGGGGTCCTGCCATCTGTGGCAGCTGTGGTGGGTGCTGTTAGACAAGTCAGCTTGGAAATGCATCCTCCTGGCATCACCTCCCACCAGAGAGGCCAAGGCCCCAGGGGGACAGACCTGGTCATGAAGAGCCAGTATTTGAAGCTGGTAGCCCTCTGGGACCTCAGATGGGGCATGGGTCATAGACTCTGGAATCTCAGGGAAGAGGGATTCAGGGAGATTCAGGAGGGGTCTCCAAGTTATGTGTCTCTATGGGGGAGGGGAAGGGGTCAGGGCCACACAAGATGCCCTCTCCTGCCCAGCTGCGCCTCACCTGCACTCCTTACTTCCTGCTGGTGTCCACTGGCATTTCCCAGTCTGACTGGGGCCAGATGTGGGCGTACTCACCTCCCTGCCCACAAGGATGTCTGTACTATCCCACAGCCTAGCCACCAGCCCTGTGTGGCTACAGAGACCTCAAATTGTGGCTACTGAGACTGAGGAACTGAATCTTAATGATTTGATTTGAATAAACTTAAATACAGATCTTCCATTGAGTTACTGAAAATCTTTTACATATGTTTGGAATCACTTAGGCCTAAGAGTCTCCTTTTTCAACTGAATGTTTTATGAAATCTAAATATGGACCAAGTAATTCTCATGAAAACTTAGCATCCAAATCAAGATGTGCTGTAAGTGTAAAACTCCACTGGCTTTTGAAGGCCAATGGGGAAAAAAGTCACCTATTTTAATAAGTTTTCATACTGATAATACATTGACATGATAGTATTTTGGATCCATTGGGTTATAAAACATATTATTACAAGTTTACTTTCACCTGTTTCTTTTTTTTGAAGTGGCTATTGGAAAATTTATCATATATACACACATACATATATATATATATACATACATACATACACACACACACACAGACACACACACACACAGACACACACACACACACATGTCTGTGGCTAGAACCAGTGAGCTGATAGGAAAGTCAGATCACGAGACACAGGACCTAGTCTGCTTTCAGTGTAAGTCAAAAGAAATAACCCACTCCCAAGGAAATTGTAAAGAAAACAGCCTTACTGTTTGTTCTGAGGTGAATTAAAAAATGTCCCCCGGAAGTTTCATGTGTTCAGAGTTAAGATTTTGGAAAGGCGATTAGGACACGGGGTGCTAATCTTGCCAATGTATTAATCTGCTAATGAGCTGGCAAAGGAATGGGCTGCTAGAAGGCCCTGGAGGAAACAGGTTCTTGGGAGTGTGACTTTGGAAGGTCTATTTGTTCCTTGGTCCCTTTCTCTTTGGCTCGTCCCCTGGTCTCTGCTTCCCGCCTGCAGTAAAGTAAGGCACTTTCCTCTGCTTTTCCCTTCCACCATGATGCTTCTGCCTTAGAGCCAGCCAACCACGAACTGACACCTTGCAAACTGTGAGCCAAAAATTAACCTTTCTTCCCTTAAGTTGTATTAGTCAGGTATTTTGTCCCAGCAATGAAATGCTGACTAATGCTAAAAGGAAGATGACAGTTTTGCCCTGGGAAGTCATATCCACAAGCTGGTTCATGCTCAGCTTGAAAGCTTGAATCCATACTACTTAGAATGGGCTAGAAAACTTTGAACCTAGAACTAAGTTCTGCCTGGAAATTCACCCACGTGTGTAGCCATAGTGTCACATCAGGCCTCAGCAATTCCCACAGGTACATTTTAAAATGTATGAGATTACCATTTTATTTTATTTTTTATTGGTACCGGGGATTGAGCTCATGACCGCATGCTTGCAAGGCAGGTGCTTATGCCGCTGAGCTAAATCCCCAGCCCCGAGATTACTATTTTAAAAAGTGAAAAAATTCAACACGATGAGTGAGAATCAGCAGAAAGAAATAGTATAAAACTAACTGGGAACAAAAGTACAGAAAGATATTAGATGTAGGAATTGAGAAAAACTAAACATAAAATAGCCACATTGAAAACACTTTAAATTTTTTAAACAGCTTGAATATATAAGGGTAAGCTGTGATCAAAATGACCTATCAGGTAATAAGTAAACTAAACAGAATTATAAATAAAAACAATTGAAAGCTAAAATTCACTGAATGTGTTCAACAGCAAATTAGACACAGTTGAAGAAACAGTGAGTAAACTGAAAGAGGGATTAGACAGTTTTCCAGAATATGGTGCAGAGACACATCGTGATATAAAAAGAAACATAGATGAGACACAGGGTAAAATGGTTACCACATGTCTGATGAAAATTCCAGAAGGAAGTAATGATAATGAAGCAAAATTTGAAGAGATTCTGGACAAAAATAACAGAATTGATATAAGACACCATGAAGGTAACCTAAGTAGAGTGAACAAAGATACGGCCCATTAAGAATGTAGAACATGGTGGCTGGGCATGGTGGCACATGCCTGTAATTCCAGCACTTGGGAGGCTAAGGAAGGAGACCTGCTGAGGGTTCAAGACCAACCTAGGCTACGTAGTGAGTTCAAGGCCAGTGTGAACTACATAGTGAGACCCTGTCTCAAAAAAAAAAAAAAAAAAAAAAAGGACTACAAAAAACATAGAAGACAAGTTGAAGAAGAAATCCAAGGAACAAAATTCATCTTTTATCTTTTTCTCAATAGTAACAATGAAAGCAAAAGGATAATTCAATTTTGTTGACAGTGGACCTAGATTTGATAGCTAGTGGGCTTTATTTATTTTTTTGTGATACTGAGGATTGGATTCAGGGCCTTTGCAGTGATTTATATCCTCAGGGTCTATCTACTTTTTATTTTGAGAGAGGGTCTTGCTAAGTTGCCCAGGCTAAGCTTGAACTTACAATCTTCCTGCTTCGGCTTCCTGGAGAGCTGGGATTGGTATGTAACACCATGCCCAGCTTTGATAGAAATATTTTAAAAGAATGACAATACAATGAACATTTGCAAATAAAATTTGAAAGACTGCTCTTTACTGAAGGAAATTCTAATGAACACTTTCACCAGGAAAAAAAAAAAGTGATGTTAGAGGTAAAGTTTAAGGTGAAAAATAAGTGATAAATAGCAAAGCTTGAAACAAAGTGATAAGTAACAGATGAGAAAAGTTAAGCAAATACTGATGATATCACACACTACCAGTTAGTAGTCAACAAAACAACAAAACCTATTATGCCATGGGGAGAGTGACCACAGTTAAAGTGCCTATAGTCCTTGTTTTATTATGGATGTAGGTAACCATGGCAATTGCTTCTCTGGTGCATACCCATGAAAAATGCTCTAGGTTAACCCCTATGTGAATGTTAATAGAATATACAACTTCAAGACCAATGGACAAAAAGCATGGAATGAGAAATGATCAACCCAACAAGAACATGAAAGAGGATAAAAAGAAACATTAGCAAACTTAACACAAGTGGAACGCACAAAGTACACTGCTAGGATCTACCCAAATACATTAGAAATGACATTAAGTATAAATGTATTACATGACCATTAAAATACAGTTGTGTGATATCTGCAGAGAACACCTTTGGAACAGATGGCTTCAGGATTTTTAAAAAGAGGCTTTAAGAATTTGATGTCCAAGTCAAAATTTCTAAAAATCCCAAGAAAACTACAGACAGAAATCCTCTTTGAATCTTTGTAGACACAAACATTCTTAACAAAATATTAACAAAGTGAATCTAGCAACAGATAAAAAGGATCATGTACCATAACAAGGTAGGATTTATCTCAGAAGTGTGAAGTTGGTTTAAGATCAGTTAATATATTACACCTTGTCAGTCAAATGGGGGGCACTATGTGATCATCTTAATAGACTCAGAAAGAGCATTTAAAAAACCAGCATTTATTATAAACATTCTTAATAACTAGAGATAGAAGGAAATATCATTGGTCTGATAAAAACATCTACTGAAAACCTAATAACATGCTGGAGGGAGACAAGTAATGCTTCCCCTACAAGATATGCTCTGGCTTCTAGGTGTGCAGTACTAGAAGTTTAAATTACTGCAAATTAGGGGAAGGTGTAGACGTGGGAGAGACAGAGATAAAAAGCAAGAAGGAGTGAGGGCAGGAGAGCGAAAAGGAAGGAAGAAATGGAGGGAAGGAAGGAAAGACATTCATGGTATTCAGATGAAGGGAAGAAGTAAAACTGTATTTATATGTAACATGAGCCAATATGTAGAAATCCTAAGAAATCAACAGCAACAAAAACTACAGAATGAATTTAGTTTACAAGATTAATATAAAAGCCAATTATATTTTACTATACTAATATAGTAATGGATAACTCCAAAGTAAAATTAAGAAAACAAACAATGTCATGCATCCATAAAAACTTCTTTAGGTATTAATTTAACAAAAGAAATGCAAAATTGATACATTGAAAACACCACTGAAAGAAATTAAAGTAGATCAAATTCATGGAAGAATATACTATGTTCCTAGATTACAAGACTCAATTTTACTAACACGCCAGTTTTTCCGAAATGGATCTATCACTATAAGGCCTGGCAGGCTCTTTTCTTTGTTAAAAATTGACAAGTTGATTCTAAAATTTATATGAAAATTCATAGATCCTACAATGGGAAAAAACAATTTGAAAAAAGAACAAAATTAGAAGATTTATACAACTTGATTGCAAAACTCACTGTAAAGATACAATAATCAATATGGTAGGTTTAAGGTTAGGCATATAGACTAATAGACAGAATTGTGAATCCACAGAGAAACCCATGCAGCTTTGGTCATTTGATTTTTTGATGAAGATGTCATGATAATTTGATGAAGGAAAAAGTCTTTTTGACAAATGGTACTGGGCAATTAGATATTCATAAGTACGAAAGCAAAAACAAAAAACTTAGACTTTACTTCAATATTTGGCCCCCCCAAATTATCTGAAAATAAATATAGATCTAAATGTAAGACATAATTCTCTACAATTTCTAGAAGAAGAAGAAAATGTTTATGACCTTGGCTTAAGCAACGAGGTCTTAGAACATTAAAAGCATGATCTATACAAGAAAAGACAAATTGGACTTCATTAAAATTAAAAAGTTCTGTGATTTAAAAGACACAATTCAGAAAATGAAAAGACAGCCATGGAACAGAAGAAACTATTTGCAAGTCATACATCTGATAAAGGACTTGTATCCAGAATATATTAAAAAAACTCTTGCAACTCAATAATAGAACAGACTACTTAATTAGAAAATGGGCAGGAGAGTTGAATAAACATTTCACCAAAGAAGTCTATGAATGGCTAATAAGCACATGAAAAGTTGCTCAACATCATTAGTCATTAGGGAAATGCAAATCAAAACCACAATGAGATACCATTACATACTCACTAACAGGGCTAAATTAAAAAAAGATTAACTATACCATGTCATTGCAAGGCGGAGGAGAAAGTGGAACCTTTATACATCACTGGTGGGAAAACAAAAATCCCTTTGGAAAACAGTTAAGAACTTTCTTAGAAAGTTAAACAGAAATTTACCCTACGATTTCTCAGTAATGATAGATCAAGTAGATAAAGACATTCCGAAGAGGATATAGAAGATTGGAACAAAACAATTAACAAGCTTGTTCTAGTGGATCTAAACACAACCCCACACCCGACAACTTCAGAATACACATTCTTTTCAAGTACAGAACAAAAATGGACCCTATATTTTATCATAAGCCATATTTCAAAACATTCCAAAGGATTGATATCATACGGACCCCTTTCTCTGACAACAGAGCAATATTATTAGAAAGTTCTACCACAGCAATAACAGTGACAAAAACCACACAGCAAAATAACTCCTGGGGCAGACAAGAGGTCATGGTAGAGATTAGAAAATGATGTAACTGAATGAAAATTAAAACTAAATGCTATTTATTAAAATATGTGGGATGCAGTTTGAGTGATATTTAAAGGAAAAATTTATAGCCTTAAATGTTATAAATAGCTAAGATGCTATTGCCTTCAATACCTTAGAAATCTAGAGAGTCTGAAAATTAATCATTATCCAACTTGAGAAGTTGGAGAAAAGCAATATATTAAGGCCAAATAAATAGAAGGGAGAAAATAAAAGAGAAATGAATGAAACAAAATAAAAGCTACAACAGAGGATCAAAAAAGCCAGAAGTTGGGTGGAAATATTAATAAAATTGATGATTGGTTGGAAGCTTTGTTGACCACTGAGGAAAAACAGTGACACAAATAATATAGGGGATAAAAAAAGGAACAAAATACTGATGTTTAGACATCAAAGTAATAAATGCCAATAAATTTGAATGCTAAAATAAAATGAATAAATCCCTCAAATATATCCGTTTTCAAAACTGACATATGAAGAAACAGAAAACTCAAACAGCTATAATTAGAATCATCGAATCAATAATCAAGAATCTCCTTACAAAGAGAGCAGCAGACCTAGATGGCTTTGCCTCTAAGCTCCACAGAAATTCAAGTGAAAAACATTCTAATCTTACACAAAATATCCCAGTATGTACTAAAAGAAGAAATGCTTCTTCATGTGTGAGGTTCACATGAAGGCTGAAGACAGAGTAAGAGTGGGAAGCTGTGTTATGTATGAATTTTACATAGAAGTATTGATGCAAAAGTTCTGACCAAACACCAACAAATGGACTTCAACAGTGTCGAAGAAGTGATACACAATGTGAGGGCCAAGAGAGAAAAGATAAAAGCTTTGACTCAGCAGGACGTAGGGCTGGAAATCAAGGATGAGAAGCCTTGAGGCAGCTTTGGGGGGACCCCAGGGGAGCTGCCTGGGATGGCAAGGCCTGCAGTCTAGCTTGCAGGCCTGATGTGCAGAGGCCTGTATCTAGGATGAGTGGCAGAGGGGCAGTGTATAGGGCAGACTTTACATGGACGGTGGACAGCTTACGATGGGACGTCCAAGGTTAGGCGTAGAGGATGAGTGTGGGTAGTGGCTCTTTGCTAAGATGCTCTCTGAACTGGGGCTGGGAAATCCAGTGCTCCCATGTTCTGCTCATTTCCCGCAAAAAAAAAAAAAAAAAAAAAAACCAACAAAAGAAAGAAAACCTCCCAGCTTTCTGGGCTGCTCATATCAGCACAGCAGCCTGAACTTAGACTGCAAAATAAACACAGCCCAACGTAAACACCATGGCAGGCCTGGGAAAATCTGAGAATGCAGGTTGAGAGGAAGGTGGGCATTGGCTTCCTTAGTGGGCTCCTCGGAGAGCCGGGGAGGCCCCGTAGGGGTGATGGATGTGTAAGTGCTCTCAGAAATCCTGCTGCAGGGTGACAGGCAACCTGCACCTGTCCGAAAGCCCCTTCCCCCGACCACCACGGCCCCTGGACCTTGCTGCCCACACTCCCTAGCCTGGATCCTCAGTGTTGACCCCAGCCTCTCCTCAAACGACCCCTTATGTTTGTGAAGCACTCTTCCTGTTCCCGCCAGCCCTCTCCATCTCAGCTCTCCCTACCCTTGTCTATGGCTTTGGAGTCCAGCTGTTGGCCTCACTAGCTGTGTGCCCTCAGGTGACCAAGAAACTTCTCTGGTTTTAATTATCCCACCTGTGAGAGGTAATTTATTTGGCAAATAAGAACCCTTTTCCAAATAAGATAAGTTGAAAGCTGAAAGAGTAGGAAGCAGCTTGTGGGTTTTTAAACACGAGCACACCAACAGTTCAAGCCTTTCACTTGACAGTGGTGGAGGGAGGGCAGCTGGGAGCAGGCCCTCCTCGGAGATTTGAGGAGGTTCTTGAGTCCAGGGCTATGGATGGGAACATAAAGCTTAACCTGTGGCCAGGTCAGGGGTAGAGGTGGTCAGTGCTCCAGGGATGGGGTAACCGGCAGGATAAACGGAGGGCTCTCTGAATCAGAGCAGAAACAGCCCACTGGTGAGCAAGAGTTTTACACAACCCTGCAGTTTTTGCAAGGGAGTCCATGGAGCCCTTCTCTCCAGAGTGGGTCCCTGGCCCAGACACAGGGGTGGAAGGAAACTGAAGCAACCCCAAACAAGCTCAGTGGGCTTCTTCAGGTAACTCCTGGCAAGTGGACATTTGAGGTTCCCCTGACCCTCCAAACGATCCCATCCTGAAAGTGGTGGGTAGCCAGTTGTGAGTATCAAAGGCTCCTGCTCCACTCTCTTTGGGTCCTGGTTCAGCAACTGGATGATCCAGCCTGGGACAGGACTCACTTCAGGAGTGAGGATCTGGGGACTGCAGCCTTGACTGCCTGAGCCCCATGGCCAGCCTGGTGGATGGGAAGTGAAGGGAGGGTTGGGTGGGGAAGGCCCAGGGACTCTGGCTGGGGTTGGCTGGCCAGGCGGGCACTGGCTCTGCTGTGGGCCCGCCAGTCTCTGAGGGATTTCCTGTCCCCTACTTCCTGAGGTCAGCAGGATTGCGCTTGGGTTGTTTATGGTCCCGATGGCTACATTGATAACTGCGATAATGTGAGGCCCAGGCCACGCCACTGTGTCCTTTGGGCCCAGAAAAGCCCTTTCCCAGGGTCTGTCCCTATGGGGGAAGCAGTCATTGGCAGAAGAGGGGCTGGGCAGTCTGCCATGGGTGGAGGCAATGCTGCCAGGAGCTGCCGCCACTCGGGTCAGCGCATCTCCATTGGCCCCTTGACGAACAGCTTGGGTCCAAGTCAGACAGGGTGGGGGCAGGAAAGTAGCCCCCTACTGCAGAATCTCCCAGCATCCTGGCAACCCTGGCCCAGAGCCTGGCAGTGCTGAGGTGGGGGCTTTATTCTACAGTCCCAGTTTTGTCTCTATGCCTTTGCCTGCAAGGACCAAGGACTCTTGAAAACATGGGCATTTGTGTGTCAGAGATGGTAAAACACAGGGATGTAATTCTGTACCCGAGGCTAGCGATCGACCTGCTTTTACCCACCACACTGACCCTGGTCTCACACACCAGTAGGCCATGATGGCCACAACTAAAGCCTGAGAAGAGCAATGGCTTTTCAGGAGATACTGCCTGCCACACATTGTCATTCCTCAGAGGACACCAGGCTCCTGGTCTCAGCTTCAGGGGTGGGGTCAGTGATGCATGGGCCAGTGTGGAGAGCCATAAGAAAGGCCTGGGAAGTGAGGGAGGGCAATAGAACTACACCTGGCAGGATACTGTGGGTGATCGGGGAATGGTGGCGGGTGGGGGTCACAGAGCTTCTCAGGGTGGGTAGTTCACACAGCTCAGCTGTCAGGGAGAGACCACCATAATGCAGGTCAGTGGTGGGAGACAGCACAGCAGCCTTGACCTGGGACAGACATGGGCTGAGAGAGGAAGCTGGGTGGGAGCTGGGGATCATTCTGCGGCTCCTGCACAGCTTCCTTTGCTGTCTAGATGCGCCGGGCCTGCATTCAGCACAGGGCAAGGCCCTGCTACTCTGCTGCACCAGCCTCAAGTCACTGGGTACATGTGCAAAGAAAGCCAAGGTCATCCTCACTCTCAGAGGGCAGAGACCAGGCTCACAGGTGGCTGGACCTGACCTTGTGAGCTGACGACTCCTGGACCTCTGGTCCCATCTTGATAGGTGGTCACCTGCCTGACAAAAGCCATGGTGACACGCTGCTCAGGCCTGCTCAGGTCCTCCAGTGCAGTCCAGGTGTGGGGACACACTGCCCAGGAGGCCAGGCCCAAAGTCAGGGTCCCAAGCACCTGGAGCCCAGCCTGTCCTCTTTCTGCTTGATTTCATTTACTGCCCTAGGGAACCATGGCCACCACAGGCTGAGGGCCGCTTGTGCAGCCGGAGGGGGGAAGTTGCGCCCGGGACCGGGTTGGGCAGGGCAGGAATAGAGAGTCACTCCTGCGTGGGCCCAGCCAGGCCCACCTGCCCGGCTGTAGCGACTGGAAGTAAGCCAGGGCTGGGTGTTGCTGGGCAACCCAGCGCGGCAGGCAGCGCTCCCTGCCCAACTGAAATTCCTCTATTTTTAGCCACTCAGTAACTTCAGATAAAATCCATGTAGACAGACGAGCTGCCCAGCAAGATAAAAGCCCGCCTCAAACCACAGACTTCAAAGGGCAGCAGTGGGTTGGGCCTAGCCTGAAAAAGGGCCTCCCTGGATCCTGAAACTCCTGTGGCTCCTGGGCCACCCTGTGCAGAGGCTCTGGGCTGAGAGGCCAGTGATAATGGGCAAGCTTGGCAGGCAGTGGGGCATCCCTGCAGTCAGCCCATTTAGGCCCTGGCATTTGGGAGCAGGGGGCAGCCAGGCCACAGGGGAGCTGCCCGAGGTGTTACACTCTACCCGGACACCTGTGACCCTAATTCAGACCCTCTGGTAGAAGGTAGCCTGACAGGGTGGGGCCAGGGTAACCCATCATCCCATCCTGAGCTGACCTCTCCCCAGTACAGTAGGGTACAAGATAAGCAGAAGATGTCCCTTGTCCCTTCCCATGAATCAGTCCCAGCCAGGCTGAGTCCCCTGAGCCCTGGTCTGCCCAAAGCAAAGACTCCAGACAGCTGGGCCTACAGGAAGCCAAATACCAGGCTGCTGCCATCACCCCTCACTCAGAGTGTGGCCAGAAAGCTCTTGGAACACAAAGGCAGGCGTAAGCGGTGGCGGGACAGAGTGGGTCATGATGAAGGCCCAGTGTGACCAGCCTCAAGGTCTCAGTCCCTCCAGTCAGGACAGAGGCAGGACCACGGGCCTGAGTTAGCTAGGTGAAAGCATCCAGCAGAAAGGCGCAGGATTTCCTGAGCGGGAACAGTGGATCTCAAGGACTCCAGGGAGAGATTGGCAGGTACCTTGCTTGTCAGAGGACTCGAAACCAGTCCAGCCAGGCCCCTTCCATGGGGGAGAGATGCTCAGCCAGGTTGCTGAGCCCCAACTAGGGAAGGGACATGTGGGCCGCCGTGAATATGGAGGGAGGGAGGGGACCACACAGCCTGTGGCCCTGTCCAAGTTCCCAATTCGCACTCAAGACAGAGTAGGGCCATGGGGAGCTGCCCTCAGGGGCACTGAGCTGGCCCTGAGGACGCTCACCACACTGGCCCACTGGGCCAGATGCTCGAGCCTACCTTGTCTTCCACCCGGTTCAGGCGGGCACCGATCGTGTTGCTGCCACGGTCCTTGCTCTTTTCTATGGGGGTGAAGCACTGATGTCAGGGATGGGTGTTGGGATAGGAGGTGACCCCTGACTGGCTTAGGGTGCAGAATGGCCAGGGGAGGTAGCTAAGGGTCAGCGGGCCTGAACCTATAAGGCCATTTGTTTTTGTTTGCTTTTTTTTTTTTGCAATACACGCCAAGCCATTTTTGAATTTTTCAGATTTTGAGGCAGGTTCCTGCTGAGTTGCTTGGGCTGGATTCAAATGTGCAAACCTCCTGCCTTAACCTCCCAGAGTGCAGGAATTACAGGTGTGTGCCACATGGCCAATAAGGCCATCTTCTAAAGTGCTCCCCTGGAGGGAACATAGGGGTAGTCCACTAGGAGTGTGGACCTAGGAGTGTGGGGTAGTCCAGTAGTGTGGACCTGGGCTGTGCCCCAACTCTGAGACTTCTAGGGAACTCTGGGGACTGTCAGGTGGGGTGGGACATACCTGCCACCAGGGCTGCCTACTGTGCAGATTCGTGACACTGGGCTCTATGCCAGGCCAGAGAATCCTGCTGGCCAGCAGCCCTGCCACACCAGCCTGTGCTGTGAGGTTCTATTGGAACCTTGGCCAGGGTCCTCCAAAGAACGAACCTCCCCCATCTTTCCCTGGCATGACTCAGACTCTGCTAGAGGACTGGAGGAGTTGGGCCAAGCCAAAAACTGGCATGCACAGTGCTGCCTCCTCCAAACCAGAGTCCACATCAATAGCCCGAGACCTGGGGTGGCTGCTCACCCTACCTAGACACGAGCCCAGGGCTCTGCACCACTGGGATCCCTCCTAAAAGGTAGCCTTCAGGTCATACTTCCACACCCAGAGTCTGACTTCCATGTTCAGAAATTTGTCACTCAGAGACCAAAGTGGATCCTCACATAGCCTGCAAATTCCTTGGTAAAGTGTGGCCCTGGCTCCCTTCCTCAGGGTGGCATCTGCCCACACCCTGCCAGACTTTTGGCTTCATGTTACTCACTGTGGAGGCCCTAATGCCCGCTCTGATGGTGAGAAGAAGAAAGAGGTAAGAGAGACCAGCATGGACTGCCATATTCAGCCCTGGGCAGGACCCACCTGAGATGGGGATGAACAGGGAGGGCTTCCCAATAGACTGGTCCAACCTGAAAGGGAAGGAGATGGAGAGCAGCTCATACCCAGCCCCAGGTACCATTGGACAGGCTGATGTGCCCACCCACTTGTAGGCCTCCCAGCACTACCCTCAGGACCTGCAGGAGGCTCCTGGGCCACAGGAGACCATGCTCCTGAAAAGATGATTAGGAAGCTTAAGGGTGAGAGGTAGTAGTTGGACTATTCCTTAGACTTCTTCCCTGGGTGGGGAATGGAGGAGGCCCTAAATGCCTGGCCCTGTCTGTGACTAGGACTGGCTACCTGTAACACATGGAGCTAGATTCCCAGGCTAGCACACCATGTAAGAACATCTGGGCTAAGCCTGTGCTGAATCCCAAGGACTATGCCATTTCCAAAGGGCCAAGGATTCAAGCCAGAATCTTAGAACATGCTGATTCCTGATGGTCAGAGTCCCCAGTTACTGGCCCAGCAGTAGGCAGAGCCACAGTGGGTCAGACCTCTGGATAGGGGAGACTCAGGGGGTAGATCTTGTGGAAAGCTCAAGGTTCCTTCTCTCCCTCAGCCCAGCCGAGGCTGAAGCAGACAATGCTCATTGTCAGGGAAGAAAAGGGCCAGCTGGAGTGAATATACCACGGTGGCCTCCAGGTGCCCATGTCCCATGCCACCTGTGCCCACCTTCGCTGTAGCTCTTTGATTCGCACCATGAGGTTGAGGTGGCCCTGAGAGTACTGCTCGATGACATCCCGCACGTCATAGGGCTTCCGTGCTTGCTGCAAGCCAGAAAGACATGTGTCATTCCCCTGTGTCCTACAGGTTCAACTCTAAATGCAGACAGTGACGGGGACAGCAATAGGACAGGCCTGGTCCAGAGCATGTAGACAGCAGGGCTGGTCCCCACAGCATGGCTACTATAGGCTAGGGATCCCTGACCATCAACTGAGCCTCTTAGGCTATAAGCTCAGCCTCTCGGGGTCCCCTGGATCATCAGCTTGGCGTTGGAGAGCCTTTGGCCACTGGTTTACTCTCTGGGGTCTCTGAAGTGTCAGGCTGACCTCTGGGGAGCCCTGACAGTTGTTTTGCCTTGCACTGCCAGGACCTGCTGCTCTCCTTCCAGGCTGCTAGTCCCTCAGTCTCAGCCTCAGGAAGAGCTGACCCACGGGGTGGGAAACACAACTCTCCAGAGCCCCTACCTGTCTATATCCCAGGCTGATCATGGACACACTGCAGGGCAGCAGCCCCTACATTTGCAGAGGAGGGAGGTGGCAGACACCTACTTGGGCTCCCACAGCAGGCCTGAGGCCATATGGGGCAGAGCAGGTACCATAGGGTTCCTGAGCCTTGTGCCAGGTCCGACTCTATCAGTAGGGCCCAGGCCCAGGTGATGGCACCAGCAAAGACCACAGTAGAGAAAATTAAACTTCTCACAATCAGCCTGGTTCTCATAAGGCCTTGTTCTCAGGGGCCTTGAGTAAGGGTCTCCCCGTAGAGCAGCAGCCAGGCTGGGCAGAGTACTCTGTTCCAAGGGCCCATAGAAGAGTGCGTTGGGTCCAGGCACTCTCTTCAGCACTCAGAGAGCCCCATCGTGATGAGCTTGGGTCACTGCCTTCTGTTGGGGAGTTCAGAGTGAGGTGTGGGGTGGGTGGGGGAGGAAGGCAGAGGAACAAGCTGGGCCAGGGATCAAGGTAGTACAGACATGGGCTGGTATGGACAAATACTTCTATTTGTCCCTGACAGCCTGGGAACCAAGAGGTCACTGCATCCAGGTGTGTGTGTGTGTGTGTGTGTGTGTGTGTGTGTGTGTGTGTGTGCATTAGAGGTCTCTGCTGACATGTGATTTAGTCATATGAGAGAGGGAATTTCTGCAGAAATGAGGGGTGTGGTGAGCAGGGCAAACGCCAGGAAGGACAGAAGTTCCTCACTGATTCTCTACAACATCTAGGCTATGATTATTTTGGATTCACCCAGCAACTTTCCAGGGTCTGGTCAGGGCTTATGAAGCCTCAGTGAAGTGACTGCCTGGGTCCTGGTTGGAGAGATCACCTCGGCTTTCTCTCTAAAGCTAATGCCCCTGCTGCAGTGGGACCCAGAGATGAGCTGTCCTATCCTGTCTGACTGACGGTGGTTGGGAATTTTCAGGGCAAACTTGAAGGCCTAAAGGCTCTTGCTGCTTGGGATGCAGGCCAGGGACTGATCTGCTAGCAAGGTAGGCAGGGGGGCCACTCACCATGCCGGCAGCCCAAGGCTAGCTGGGGTTGGTGGGGTACAGGTGGGCAGACAGCTGATGTTAGGAAGTGAGGGTGCCCTAAGAGACGGGGCCTTGCAAACCTCTCCGTGCCAAGAGCTCCCTCCTCATTCTTGTTCTCTGGAGGCCTCCTGATTCCCATTCTTCTATGTAGCCCCAGGCAACAAAAGCCCACTCTTTGAAGGAGCCCCAGCCTCCGTCTTTTTTCAAAATCCTCTGTCCCTAGAAGGTCATCTGCTGCCTAGTTTATTCAAGATCTCCCAGGGCCTGGGATGCAGGGGAGATGCAAGGTAGGGAGGTAGAAGTTCTTGGTATGGTTTGGAAACTTCCTGGACCACTGTCAGGACTGCAGCAGAACAGAGGATCCTAGACTAGAAGTCTGTTCCTCCAGAACTTGCACCCATGCCAGCAGGCAGTTTTCGTGTCTGTGTCACAGTGACAGGTCTGTATGAGTCAATGTGGTTGATCTATTGGCCTATGTGGGAATCACAAAGGTCTCTATCCTTGGCTAGGTGTCCCTGAGCCCTGGAAGCAACTTCCAGGGAGACCGGCATTCACCCCAGCACCATCCTACAAGTATGAGCAAGTTCCAGGTTGGTCCACATCAGGGGTGCTGCTCTGTGCCCCCAGGGAGCCTCTATCTCAGGCTGTGCATGGTTGTGATGCTGGAGATCCCTTGTGACTCTCTGCTTCACTGGGGTAACATCAGTGGTGGTTTTAGCTGTCACTTCCAAGCTGTTCCCTAGCAAGGGAGACAGACCAGGTCCTTTCCCCTGGGGACAATCCTGCCACCCTTCACCCCTGAAGGGTTCTTTCAGCTTCTTCCCACTTGGGAGGCGCTGGTACACCCAGCAGGCAGCCCCCATGCTCTGTGTCAACTCCCACCCCAGTAGCCACGGTGACAAGGTAGGGCCTCTATAAAGGCTAGGGGTAGGGGGCACAGTGTCCAGATGCCTTATCCACGGGGTCGCCAGATGTTCCCGGGACATCACTAGGCAGACTTCCTGGTGCCGGCTGAGAGGAGCTTTTATTTGTTTCCACAAAGAGAAGCCCGGGGGTCGGTGGGAATGTGGGCAGTGTGGTCCAGCTGAGTCCTAACAGCTACTACAGTACTGCTATGTGTTAGCTGACCTTTGAGGTAGTTGGTGACCAGGGAAGGGCTACCCACTGCCATTGCTGGTGGGAGGGGCTCAGCAGTGGGCAAGCACTAGGCCCACTCAAAGGTTTATTCTCAGGGTTCATGATGTTGACAGTGATGGCAGGTGCTGCTGCAGGGGACTGTCACGATGAAACCCATGTACTCAGAGTGGTGCCAATGCCTTGGGCTCCTGCTGTCAGTATGGGTGGAGATAAACTCGCTCAGGGTTGCCTGGGGAGTTCTGTGTCCAAAACACTCCTGGAGTCTAGAGGCTGTGTTGGGGTACTATCTCAGGGTCCAGGGTGGGGCTGAATTGAGGGGACTGTCAGCCACTCTGTCTCAACCTCGCAGCCTGGTACAGAAGGTGTGGCCTGGAGCTGGGTGCAGGGCTACCATGCAACTGTTGTGGAACTGAGTTGGGCCATCCCCCATGCTGGTGATGAGGGTCTTCTGAGTCCCTCCCCTAAGGGTACTTGTTTCTCACGCTACATACTGTTCTCAACATGAAGATAAAGCCTCCCCTTAACTGTGGCCTCCATCAAAGGGCTGTCCCTGCAGGAGAGAAGCCCTGCCTGCCACCAACATTATGCCTTATAGGTTTTGGATGTTGTGGGCACTAGAGGGACTGTTGATGGCTACAGGATGCCCAGGGCTGCAACACTGCCCAGCCAGGCAGCCTCTCCCATCTCCTGACCACATGAATTGGGGGTAGGAGAATGGAGGGCAAGAGCCGAGGATAGCTTCACTCCTTCCCAGGGTTCTTGGGGCCCTCTCTGGTCACTCTGATGGCATCTGCCCATCTGTCACTGACGCAAGGTTATGTGACACATGGGAGGTTAGGGTGAGCCCATGAGACTGCTGCCTTTGATCAGTGAAGAGGAAAGGGTACTTCCTGGGCTGCAGGGACGCGTCCTCTAGGGCTGCTCTCTCAGGGAGAGGAGGTTTCCCAGGAACAACACGAAGTCTTCACAGGATGTCTGAAGGTGAGGGGCAGCTCCTGGGTGGCTTCTCTCCTGGTAGAGAAGCCTGGGTAGAGGAGCATATAGAACTTGCGGTGCCACAGGGGTTGCCAGGGTGTGTGATAGTATGGATGGATTCTGCCAGAACTCACCTGGAATTTCTTTTTTTCCTTTATTTTGGTACCAGGGATCAAACTCAAAGTCTTGCACTTGCCAAGCAGGCACTTATGCTACTAAGCTAAATCCCCAGCTCACCTGAAATTTCTTCTTGGCCACAAAGTACTGCATGCGCCGGATGACCTTGATGGTGGCCCGGTGGTATTCTCTCAGCCTGTGGTGGAGAAGGAGAGGAAGGCGTGAGCGGCTACAAATGCCTGCCACCCCTGTCACATGGTCAGAGATTCTGGTACTCTTGCTGCAAGTGGAGCCCTCTGTGAACAGGAATGGTTGGCTCCAGTGGGACAGAGGTTTGTGAGACCCTGTTCTAGTGGGGAACCAGGGCAGGTGGGGATAAGGGGTTTTGCCAGTGAAAAGTTTGCCTTACCCTTGGATGGGAAAAGGGGCCCTCTCCTTATTTTTGTTACTTAGACTGGGAAAAGGGGGTGGGGGCAAGGCCTTTGGTCTACAAGGGCTGTACCTCTAAAGCATGACAGTCAGGGAAACTCCTTTACAGGGGAAGCTTCCTTACTTCTGGCTCCTAATGGGTCAATTGAGTGTGTGGGGTACAAGCATTTGGAGAAGGCTGGGGTGCAGGACAAGTTATCAAGGGTATTTGAGTTCTGCTCACAGTACTGCATGGATTTGTCTCTAAAGTTCCTTCTAGAAACAAAGGTCCGTTGAGAAATATCACTGACAAAGGAAACATGAGATTTGGTATCTATACGCATAGGAAAAAAAAAAAAAAAAAAAGACCAGAGTCAAACTTGTAGCCTCAAGCCTTGACTTTAGTAAGCGAATCTGCCCATGATTTTTTTTTTTGCACACCAGAAGAAAATCCAGTTTGCAATAGAAACATAGTAGCATTGAGCCACTACATTTTTTTTCCACATAAAGTAAGACTAAAATCCAAGAGAAAAAACAGACCTTAGAAACAGAGCTAATGGTGTGGCATACTCAATAGTCTTAAATACCTGTCATTCTTCACACGAAGAGATGGGGTCTGTTTGAATTTGGCCTGATCTTATGATCTAAGGTGACTGACTTATAACACTAGGGAGCTGATAGTATGTAACCCATGTGCTCATGGAGTGTGACCATATGAACAAACTTGAGCCCATGGGGTGGAAGGACCACATAGAAGGGAATTGGGGGGGGGGCTCAGTCAGTAATCAGCACTAATACACAGACATGGGTAAGGCCTTCCTGGGCCCCCGCCCCTGAGTAAGCTGCCTGAGCCACTACAAGCAAAGTTGGCAAATGTACTTCCCAGTTGGATCAAGGCCAAATTCCTGACCACAGCATTGTAAGCAAAGACAATGTGTTAAGCCACTAAATTTAGCTGTGGTTTTCTATGCAGCAATAGGTAACTGATAAAGAAATTAAGCATCAAAGGTGGGGCAGTGTGACATCAGTCTCCTAAAACACATGGCTCAGATTTGGGATCAGGTACTGTGTGAGAACATAAATCACAAGATGTTGGATTTGGAACATGACACTATCAATAACTGAGTGGCTTCTTGGTGTCTTGTGAGGGTGAGTGCATTTTGAATGGGGTGAGGGTGGTATGAAAGATTACGGCAGAGGGCAGAGTACAGTGAGTTAAAATGCATGCGAAGGGCTGGGGATTTAGCTCAGAGGCATAAGTGCCTGCCTTGCAAGCATGTGGTTGTGAGTTCAATCCCTGGTACTGATAAAAAATAAAAAAATAAAAAAAGAAGGACCAAAGAAACAAAAACAACATAAAATGCATGTGAATCCTCCTGCTATTAAGGAGTCTATTTCCACCGGGGTGGAAGTGGACCCTGTGTTCTGATCCTTGAAACATTCTGTGTTTCACTTTTACCCTCTTAGAATGCTGCTGCCTCATAGGACACGTCTGAGCTAGCCTGCTGTGAAAGCCGGGTGAAGGAGAGCCGAGATGCCCTGGCTGCCAGCCGACAACTCCAGACATGTGAGGCTGAAACTACACAGCCACCACTAAGCCATCATATGAGTGCTGCTGCATGGGCCAGCCCAAGTGGGCCCACCCAGGGCAGCAGCCCACATTGCTGACCCATAGACACATGAGCAAAGAGATGGTTGTGGTTTGTGTTAGTGTTGCATACAAGACATTTAAAATGACCATGATAAGTAGGTGCTATTATGAGTGATCTATTTTCTTGAACCTGCCTATCATGTATATATGTGTGTATGTATAGATATACTAGACAAATAACTATACTGCTAATCTCTGTTAATTCATTAAAAAGACAGTTTGTGCTTTCATTGTTTGGTTGTTTGATCATTTTTCTATGCCTAAATCTTGTAACCTGAACAACTACTTCTAAGATAACAATATGCATTATATTAACTAGTGTTAATTTTGTACTTTTTTTGAAATTCTGTATCATTTCTATCTTTTTTGTTTGCCTTTTAAAATAAAAAATTTTTTTGAAAAATTTAAAGCAGAAAAGAATTAAAAAGAAAATAGGTCAATGATGGGGAGCTTCTCCAGAGGGATAAAAACTATGTACAAAGGGTAAAATGCAACTTCTAGAGCAGAGAGGGCAATAATGGAAGTTAAGAAGGCAATAGGTGAATTTGTAAGTGGAAACAAAATACTCGGAAAGAAAATCTGGGAGAATGGGAGAAAATAGCCAGCCTGGAACATGGAGAGAAAGTAGCATTATAAGAAGAGATAAAACAAATGAAAAAAGAAATACAAGATGATAGATCACATGTATTATAAATGGAATAATATTCCAATTAAAAGATCAATAGGATGAATAAATACTGTACAAATCCACCTTAAAATATAAAAATGTATAAAGTTTGATGGTAAAAATATATATCATGGTCTAGCCAAATAAAAATGGGTACAGGTAAACTAATATTGACAAAGTAGACTTTAAGTATTACTGGCACTAAAGAATAATATTTCATAACCATAAAAGTATCAATTCAGCAGAAAATTAATTCTTAATCTTTATGAACCTACAAATATAATTTTAAAACCTATAAAGCAAACAGGCAAAAGGGAAAGTGGGATATGACCATGGTGGGATAGTTGAACATTTCATCCAATAGAGAAGCAGTCAGAGCATCAGCAGAAACAAATGTGAACAACCTAGTACAGTCCCCTGATCTGACATGCACAGAACAGTTCCCCATACACTGAAGATCAAGTTAGCTCTCCAGGGGCATGAAGAGCATTAGCAGGAGAATGAATGCAAGGCTTGAAAAGCCCAACAAACTTCACAAATTAAATTATGCTTAATATATTCTATGACCATAGTGAAATTAAAGTAGAAATAAATTTTATACACATACACATATATAACCAGGCATATACACGTACATATATAGACATGCATGCACACACATACACATGCATATACATGTAGGTACTTGTGAAATCCACAAATATTTTAGAAACTAAACAATCCAAATAACCCAAGGGGCAAAGAAAAAAAATCTGATATGAAACTGAAAATAACATTAATTGAATAAAAATGTTATACATCAAAAGTTATAGCTAAATAAGTATTTGAGGGATAGTGAAATATATGCATGGAGGAAAAATTATAGCCTTAAATGCATTTACTAGAGAACAGAAAAGGCTGACTGAAATATATATGAAGAAGTTTGAAAAAAGATATCAAATGTGAATCCAAAGAGAGTAGAAGGAAAGAGACACTAAAAGCATAAATTGATGAAATAAAAAATAATAGTACATTAAAGGAAATCAATAATGCCAACATCTGGTTTTCCAAGAGACAAATAAAATTTATAAACTTTTAGCAAGATTGACTGGGGAAGGAGAGGGTCACAGATCACACGTCTGGAATTACAAATTGAACAGCACTGTTAATCTAGAGATATTTAAATAATCTACTCAACAGACAATATGAATAAAATAATTTGATAACATAGATAAGTCATCAAAACCCACAATATATAAAAGAAAACAGAAGAAAGAAAAATACCAATTCCCCAATATTCAACTTGGAATTTTAATGATCTCCCCATAAAGAGAACTCAAAGAATTCACTAGTAAATTCTTCCAAACATGTAAGGAAAAAATATTAATATTTATATAAGTCTTCTTAGAGGATTGTTATGAGGTGGTATAGCACTGATATCAAAGTCTGATGAGGATATTTCAGAAAGGAAAAATCAAAGTCATTCTTTTCTATAAACATAGATATGGATATTCTAAACAAATTGGATTCAACAGTTCCAGTAAAGATATGATCAAGTGTGGCTTCATATAGCCCTGAAATTTAGTTTAAGGCTTGAAAACCAATCAACATAATAACTTCATCAACAGAGTAAGGAAAAACATATCATCTCAAAAGAAGCGGAATAATATTCAATAAAATTCCAGATGCACTCATAATTAAAAATACAACTCTTAGTGAAATCAGAATAGAAGGAAACTTTGTTATCCAAAATAACAAAAACTAAGACAAATAAGGAAAAACAAAAACCGTAAGCACACATCATATGTAATGGCGAGGTTATCATGTACTTTACTCCTAAGACAGGGAGCGAGGGAAGAATATTGACTGCCACCATTTCTATTTAACACTTCTAGAAGCTTCCAGTCCATGTGTTAAGTCAAGAAAAAGCAAATAAAATATGTAATGATTGGATGGGGGAAAAACTGTCATTATTTGCACATGACATAATCATATATGTAAAAAAATCCATAAATATCTTCAGATAAATGATTGGAATTAATAAATGAATTTAGCAAGAACACTAGCCTTAAGGATGGTATATAACAATCAGTTATATTTCTATCTGCTACTAATAATTAGAACATGAACTAAAAAGATAGCAATTTAATAACATCAAAACCTCAAAAATATCTAAAGGTAAATCTGTTTAAATATGAATAAGACAGAAGAACACTAAAGAGTGAGAGACACTTAAGATACCCTAAATTCATGGAGGAATATACATAACAGATTTGTGTATAAGAAGATAGGATTAATAAACTGATTTTCCCCAAATTGAGTTATGGATTACATATGATTCCAGTTTATATCAGAAAATTTTTATTATTTTTTTCTTTTGGAAATTGACAAGCAAATCCTAAAATATTTATGGAAATACAGAGGGCCAAAAGCCACAGTGATTTTGAAGAGCAGTATTAAAACTGGAAGATTTATAAATCAGAATTCAGGAATTGTTATAGAGCTGGGTTCCAGCTTAATGAAATAGCAAAAAGGCCAGCTTGCACAAGGCCCTGCACATGATCCCCAGCAGCAAGCCCCCTTCAAAGGACCCCATAAAACTGCACTCTTCAGAGATAGTAGTACTGACAGGTGGACAGAGAACACGGCCATTGGATGGAGCAGGACATTCAGAAGCATAAAAACACATGTGGCCACTTAGTTGATAACCCTGGCTCTGTTTCAATTGAAACAGAGAAGAATGTTCTCAATAAATGTGCAGGAACAATTTGGACAACAGTAGGGAAAAACAGGAAATATCATCCCTGCGACATAATGTAAGTCACAAAGCTAACTCAAGTGAGCACCTAAATGGGATCGTGATGACCATCAAGCCCATGGAGAACAACAGAAATACCCTGGGCTAGACAAAGATTTCTTTAACACAATGCAAAAAGGAGAAACTATAACAGAAAAACCCTTGAAAACTGGAAGCCTCGATGTCCCTCCTTGGCCTCAGGAATCTCATCTCAAACCTGACCTATGGAGGGGATGTCACTCCAGCCTCTTTTTATCACCCCAAATGGCCTGCTAGCAAAGAGAGGAATAAAGCTATAGGCGCCTCACTGTGAAGAGCCTCTACCAGCTCAGCTTAGGACTAGGGGTTCAAAGCTATGACTACAAGGGCCTGGATACAGTTCCGTGTCCAGTGAGAACATTCTAGGCTCCAAACAAAGGACCACCATGCCTCACCTGTAGTCAACTGTTCAGAACAAAATTGTAGCTTTTCAACTACAGTCTCGGCCAGGTTGACAGAAAGCTAGGGCTTGGGGAATCCTTGCTCCAGCTCTGTTCAGGCCATAGTGTGGGCTGATCACAGTCTGGAGACAGCCACGGATATCTGGCTTCCATGCTAGACATGGCCAACTCCATGGTATCAGAGGGAAGGGACTCCTTGCACCTTTCTTGGGGATGATATTTTGTTTCCATGTAGGGTATGGCCTGGGAATGTAGCCAAGTGGCCCTTCCTTCCCAGTGGCCTGTTCCATTGTTCTATATGTTTATCTCTCCAGCAATACCACCCTGTCCAGGAGCGGGTTGTTAGGGGGCAGGGACAGGGCATAGGCTTTGGTTTACTGGGCCCTACAGGCCATGGATCTTGGGCATACCAGGGTGGGCACGCCTGCCTGTCCAGGCCACTCTCTAGCCCTGTGGTTTTAGCATCTACAGGTGGAAAGAGGGACACATTCCCACCCTGCCCGGCCCAAGGTGGAAATGCAGACAGGGAGGGAACACACAGAAAGGGTAGACAGACCCAGAGAGGGAACAGCCACATGTTCCTGGCGGCAGGCCCGGCAGGGGGTGGGGGTGAGAATCAGCCTTGAGAATAGGCTTACGTTGCTCATACGCTCCTTGTTTGTGCATCTACTGATCACCATGCACTCATTCATTCACTCAGTCAGTCATCCAGCTTCCAGTTCATTCTGTAATTTACTGCCTCCATTACCCCTTAGTATAACTGCTCCTTGTCACCCTGTTCATATCACTTGTACAGGTCAAGGGTTGCTGGGCATACAGCCTAGGCCAACCGGTCTTAGAGGTGAGCCCATGAAGGACTCTTTGTTCCTGGATGGTCCAATTCAAAGCCAGAAGACCCACTTATACTACCCAGGGGTGCTAGGCTAGTATGGGGATGCTGGGCCTCCTGAGGGGCCGGGTGTCACATCCAGTGTGCATAGCACCGTAAGGGCAACCAAGGATACCCCTCAGCCCTTCCCAGGCACTCACCCTCCCAAGTAAGCAGATGCCCCATCCAGCCACAGAGTTCAACAATATGAAAGACTTCCCCAAGCACCCTGTCCATGGGAGTGTCCAGCTCTTCACCCCATCAACATTTGGTGTTAACAGTAATTTTATTTTAGCCATCCTGATAGGTATGAGGTGGTATCTGACTGTGTTTGCATTTGCCTCATAGCTAATGAGGTGCACATCTTTCAGTATGCTTGTTTGCTACTTGTAGATCTCCGGTGAAATGTCTCTTTGTGTCTTTTGCCTCTTGTCTAGGTCGATTGGTTTTTTGCTGCTGTTGTTTGAGGGTTCTTTATGTCCTAGGTGTCAGCTTGTCGCTGAAGAGGATTGCACAGCTGCACTTCCTGCCCATAGCTTGCATTTTCTCCTTTGCGTAGGGTCTCGTAGAGAACAAAAGTTCTGAATTTTAATGAGGTTCATTGGACCAGTTTTCCTTTAATGGATTGTACTTTGGCGTCGGGCACAAGGACTGGTTGCCCATCTCACTGAGTACTTTCTCCTATATGTTTTTCTAAAGCTTTCATAGTTTCAAGCTTCGTATGTAAGTCTGAGATTTATACTGAGATAATTCTTATATAACTTAGATTGAAGTCCTTTTTATTTATTTTCAGCCAACGGAAGTCCAATCACTGCAGTTCAATGTGTTTAAAAAAAAAAAAAAAGTAACCTTCCTTCACCAAATTGTTTTTGTGTCTGTGTCGCTCAGGCATATTTGTGTACATCTGTTTCCAGGTTCCCTGTTTTGTTCCATTGATCTGTGTGTTTATCCTTCCACCAATACCACCCGGTGTTGACTTCTTACTACATAATAGGCCATAAAATTGGTAATCTCTCCTACTTAACTGTTTCTATTCAAAATTGTTTTAGTTATTCTAGAGCGTGTACCATTTCATATACATTTTAGAATATGTTTTTCTATATCTATAAAAAAATCCTTGCTGGCATTTGGTGATGAATTAGATTAATTTATAGGTACTCCTGGAAGAACTGAAATTTTTACTACTTTGATTCTTTTAAACCATGACCACAGTATGTCTCTGTTTAGGTCTCCTTTTACTCCTTTCATAAACATACAATTTTCAACTTATAGCTCTGTACATGTTTTGCTAAATCTAAATTTGAGCATTATCATTTCCCTGGATTAATCATAAATATTCATTTTGACTTTCACATATTGTTAACAGACAGAAAGCCATGTGAGCTTTTGCACACTGATCTAGTATTCTGTGACCCTTGTGAACCTCTAAGTCCAGTAAAAGTTTTACTGTCAATTTCTTGGGATTTTCTGTGCAGGAAATGTGTCATCTGTCAGTTTTATGTCTTCCTTTCAAATCTGTATGCCTCATTTTTTTCTCTTGCCTATTGTAGTGGCTTTGGCTTCCAGTACTACATTGAATAGGAGTGGTGGGAGTCAACCTTGTCACCTTCCTCCTGATCCAGGGTGGGGGCTTTCGTCTCTCCCTATTAAGTATGATGTTAGCAGTAGTTTTGTTTTTTTTTTAGAAGCCCTTACAGATATTGTGAAATGAATAAGAAATTGTTCAAAAGGAAAAAAGAACCAGGATGGGGGAAAGGGGAAAGGGGAAAGGAAGGAATGGAAAAGAAAGGAAAAAAAAAAAAAAAGAAAACAAGACAGGTACACTAATAGTTCCTCCTAATTCCTTGAAAAGAATCATTTGGAGAATTTTGTTAATATCGTTTGGAGAATTTTGCATGACCGTATCTTGTACTCTGGGTAACTACTTTAAAGATAATTCTCCATGTAGGAACTATTGTTATTCTCCTGTTATTTTGTTATGAAACATTGTTTTACTTTTTTACCATAAAATAAAAAGATAAAAATGAATTTTAAAAAACGAGGAAGTTCTCTGGAAGATCGCATTACAGTGATACCTTGGCTTTCAAACTCGGTTTGTTCCAAATTTGTGCGTGGTTTGAGAACTACACGTACTTTTCCCATAAGAAATAATGGAAAACCAAATAACTGGTGCCGAGCTCCCCACATTACACTTATAAATTCATTTTTCCAGGGCTTTAACAAATTTCACAATGATTTCTTTCTTTAACTCTATCGTGGTCCTCACAGTTTTCCTTTTTAGTGTTACTGCCAGTATCACTAACTTGCTTTGGAGCCACGGTTAAGATATTTTACATAAATAAGGCGTCAAAATAAAAAGCACTGCGGGTGTTTAAACCCACTAGCACAAGCCCTGTATGTTGTCTGGGTGAGAGGGGCGCTTAGACTGCAGTGTCACCCCTTTGTGTCCGCTGCAAGACACAAAGCATGACTTTCTCATCCTGTGCAGGTTTTTTTCTTTTCAAGTTTAATCTAACTATCGAGCAAAGTTACACACATCAAGCAGATTCTTTATGAATTTCAGTGTTTGAGTAATGGAAAGTTCAAGCCTGGAGTCGTTCAATAGCCGAGGTATCACTGCAATTGATTTTTGAATGTTGAAAATGTAGACTTGCATTTCTGGAATAAATCTGTCTTGGTTGTGATATATAATTTAAAAAAAATACAGTGTTAAATACTTAGCTTTAAAAAATAATGTACAAAGCCCCAGGAACTCACTGTTCAAAACAAAAGCTACACTCAAACAGCCCCCTGCTCTACCATCCTCTTCTCTCCCCTATCCTAGGCAAATAGCAATTTGAATTATGTGTTCCTTGCACTTTTTTTCTCTTTGAAATGTAGAATTACTATGTTGCCAGAATGGCCTTGAACTCACAATTTTCCTGCCTCAGCCTCCTGAGTAGCTGGGATTACAAGTGTACACCACCATTTCTGACTCATCACATATTGTGCACATCCAGTTGATTTTGTTTTTCCTTTTTTTTGCAACGCTGGGGATCAAAACCAGGATCAAACCTAGGGCATGCTAGGTAAGCACTGTACCACTGAGTTCCAGCCCTAGTCCTCTAGCTTTTTTTTTTTTTGCATAATTTTCTCAAATCTAGATGTATCCTCAAACTGCATGCTTTTTATTTGAGTGATTTAAGCTTGATAAAAATGTGTTTAGCCATTCCTTGATGTATGTCACCAAGATTCGCTCGCGTGGCTGCCGGTTGCTCTGACCCATTCATCTTAGCTGGTATGTTACTGTGCTCTATATGGACATCCCACGTTTGATCACACCCCCTTCTGCTGACAGGCATGTGGCTGGTGCTGGGCACTGGGGGCTGTGAACAATGCTGTGACACTCATTCCTGCCATTCTCAGGGGTTGTTCATGTACTAGAGTTTTCCATGGCTGCATACCAAGACAAGCACTTACTGTTCACTGGGTCAGTGGGCAGTCCTACCAGCCCTGCAGCAGAAACTCAGTGCCCACAGCCCTGGGCACACTCCCAGCCATCACACTGCAGTTTATGCCAGTGGTGCCTTCCACACACGGACAGGCCACATGTGCTCCTGTAGAAAACAGACTGGTGGTTCTCAGAGTGCTAAACGTGCATTTAGCATATGACCCAATAATTCTTTTCTCAGGTATTATCCACCAAATAAGGAAGGATGTATATTAATACGAGTACTTGACCTGTATGTTCATAGCAACTCTATTCACAGAGGGTGGAAACTGCCCAAATGTCCATCAGATGATGAATAGATAAACAAAGGTGGTCTGTCTGTACAATGCACTATTATGAAGCCATGAAAAGAAACAAAGTACTTACAGATGCCAAAACATGGATGAATCTTGAAAACATGATGCTTACTGAAAGATACCAGACACAAAAGACCACATATTGTATGATCCTTATTCTATGAAGTGTCCAGAAAGGGAAAGTTAATTAGTGATCCCCAGGGCTGAGGAGGCAAGGGAATGGGGAGTGACTGCTGATGAGTTCAGTGTTGTTTTGGGGAGCTAATAAGTTATCAGATAGTAGTGATGGTCACACAACTCACAACTCTGTGAGTACACAGGAGGATACACTGAGGTACACACTCTGACAGGAGTGGCTGCCCTCCTGAAGAGCTCCTGGGAGCAGGAGTTGCCATGAGGGGAGACAGAAGGGTCCTGGGTGCTCTACTGGAGCAGGGGCGGGCCCTGGAGGGAGGGGGGGGGTCAGGTGGGAAGCCCTTCCTGGATCTGACTGGGTGCACACCTCATCTGGGAGGGGCCCTTCTTCAGAGTGGGCCAAGGATGTGGGTGGGCTACCTCCGGAAGGCACTGAGGTGGCCCTCCTTCCCTCCTCAGGAAGATATGGTGGCCTCTTAGCTCCCTGTCCTGGCTCTGGTTTCACCCCTTCTAAGCTGTCTCCTAGAGTAGACGGAGGGGACTTCCTGAGGGACAAATTACAGATTTTGTGACCCACACTGCCTCATCCTGCTATGGCTCTCCACCACTCTCAGGGTGGCTGCCTGGCCATTCAGAACACAGCCCAAACGGCAGAGAGGTGAACTTTTGCCTCTCTGGATGGTTCTGAGTTACTGGGAGTTCTATAATGTTTCCTCACCAAGCACGTATGTCCCACATCTTTTCAGATTGTTATCATGCCAGTCTTCCATGGCTGAGAACAATCCAGTGCTGGCCTCTGGCCTGGGCCAGCCAAAGCAGATGGCACCAGCTGGTAGTAAAATTCTGCAGAATTTTGGGGACAGATGGCTGAAATGGATTCAGCAGAAGCAACCCATTTCAACATGTCCTAGAACCAAAAGGAAGGAATTGCTTCTGTTTTTCAAGGATCAAGGTACTATGATCTGTATGTCTATATCCCTTCAAAATTTATGATGAAACGTACTCTCCACCCCATGAGATGAGGTTAGGAAGGGGCTTTCTGGAGGTGACTAGATCATGAGGTAGGGCACTCATGAATGAGGTTAGTGCCTGTTATGGTTTACGTAAAAAAAATGTTCCCCCAAACTCTCATGTGTTTGGAGAGTGATTGGGTCATGGGTGACACTCATCAGTGAATTTACCCATTACTGAGTAACTAAAAGTACTGTTAGGATATGAGCCAGATTGGAAGAGGTAGGTCACTCTAGGTCCTCCCTTTTGGTTACAGTGAAATGAGCAACTTTCTTCCATGACATCCCTTTACCATGCTGTTTCTGCTCTGAACATGGCTGACCATGGACCGAATCCTCTAAAAAAATAAAAATAAATCTCTCCTTCTTTAAATTATGAGTGTTAGGTATTCTGTTCTAGCAACAAGAAAGTGACTAAGACAGTGCCCTTATAAAAGAGGACCAAGGAGGCTTGTTTGCCCCTTTTTGCCCTTCTCTCCTCTCCCATGTGAAGGTGCACAAAAGACACCAGAGTTCCCAGATACCAAATCTGCCAGCATCTCAAGTTTGGATTTCTCAGACTTCAGGATAATAAGCAGTAAATTTTCACTATTTATACTCTTCCTGGCCCAAGGTATTTTATTATAGCATCCTGGATGGACTCGGACAGAGGTTAGCACTAGGGAACTGATGGGACAAAGACCTATGATGCAGAAGCAGCTTTGGGAACAGGTAACAGGGAGAGGCCAGTTTTGAAGTTCACTGTCATGATGGAACCTTAGGGAGAATTCTGATGAGCACTAAGAAGAGGAGAGCTACAGAGAGAGCCTTAGCTTCCTAGAGATGAGCTGGGGATGTGATCAGGAAGCTGGTAGAAGTGTAGATGGTAAAGGCCATTCTGATGAGGCGTCGGGCGCAAATGAAGAACATGTTACTGGAAACTAGGGGAAAGGCATTGTGGTATGAAGAAGCAAAGAATTTAACCGAGCTGTGTCTACCTTGGTGTATTGTACAAGATAGAACTTCTGAGCCATGAACTACTGCTGGTACCATATGGCTTCAATGGGTTGCTTTTAAAAAAGTGTAAGAAGAGAGAAACGAGTTAAAGACAAAATGCATAGTCACAAGGGGAGCATAATTTAAAGATCTGGACAATTTGCAGCCTGGTCAGGTTGTGAAGGCTGAAAAGACATGTCTATGAGAGAGTGAAAAGGTTACAGCCAGCAAAATGGACAAGAAAATTAGTAGAAATAAGGGGAAGCTAGTGATAATCATTATGACAGTAAAAGAATGACCCAAAAACACATCAGGGATCTTCAAGGCCATCCTGCATATTATAGGCCATGAATGTCAGGGCCATAGGGACAGAATCATTTTAAGCCTCTGCTCCTAGAATTCTAGTGCAGGACTTCTGATCTACTGCAGCTGTGGTCCCATGGGCCCAAGTGAGGTCCAGGAGCAGTGGTCGCTTTTCCAGATGGTACAGGTAGAAAGTCTTGGTAGTATCTGCAAAGCGTACAAGCTACAGGAGTAGTGCTGCCTCCACCTAGATCCAGATACTCCAGAGAGCTGTAGGGCCAAGACAGAACTACCACAGGGGTAGGACCACAGCCATGGAGCCCTGGGGGCAGAGTCATCCCTATGACTCCAGAATGAGCCACCAGCATGCAATCCAGCCTTGGCAGCCCGGCAAAGCTTCAGTAGTGGGGTTGTCTAGAGCTTTAGGGGCCCAATCTTGCCTGCAATGAATTCTTAAGATTCACTATGATTTTCCATGTTGGGTTTTGGACTCACTCAAGACCTATTACTCTCTCCTTGTCCATTTTTCCTTTACAAAGGGGACTCTCCATTTTCAGCCTGCCCTGCTACCATATGTGTGTACATGTGTGGGTACTAGGAAATAAGCCCAGAGCCTTTGCACTGAGCTACATCCCCAGTCCATTTAAATTTTGAGACAAGGTTTCCCTAAGTCACTATGTTACCCAGGTTGGGCTGAATGTTTATGTGTCACCCAAGTCCCTATGTTGAAGCAGAATCCTCAACTCAGTGGCAGTGGGAAATGGGGTCTTTAGGTAGGTTATTGTCCTTTAAAATAAGCCTGAGGAACCTGGTTTTCCCTCTCTCTTTTGTCCTTCTGCTATGTGAGGACACATTGTGTCATCTATGAAGCAGATAGAGCCCTCACCAGATACTGAATTTGCCCACACACTCATCTCTACTTCTCATCCTCTGGAACAATACATCCCTACTTATAAGTTTCCCAGCCTAAGGTATTTTTCTTACAGATGGTCATGTGGATGAAGACCCAAAGTGTTCCACTGGACACCCCCAGAGGCTGCATGGCATAGATCAGACAGACAGCTACTCAGTTCTGCTCACCCACTCAACTTAGTTCAGATCAACCCCAGCTAACTCACTGATCCACAATTAAACTCAATTAAATCCTCAAATTAGCTCAATCTTCAAATGACCTCAATTAAACTTAGCTAAATTAATTCAGTCAACTAACTCAGTTCAATTCAGCACAATTTGACTCAAGCCAACTCAAATTGACATAAATTAAGTCTTGAGCTCCTGAAAATGACAGTTATGGTAGAATCAGGAGGACCAGGACTAGCCCTGACCTGGATGGCTCATGGAATGCACAGCATACAGGCAAGGCACCCAAAGAGGTATCAACATGGGTGTCATCTGAGGAAAACCTAGAGGCCACGGGCCTAGGATGGAGCCTGCTATGTCTGGGGGGTGAAAAAGGACAGGGCTGAGTCAGTCTCACTCTCCAGAGTGGCCCTATGACCACTAGAAAACTCCCATGGTGACACCCCATGCCACCAGTATGGTCCTAGGGACACTAAGAAAGGCAGGATAGGGAGGGAGAAGCCTGCATCAAGGGCTTCCCGTGGCAGGATCCTTACCACCGATGCAGACATTGAGGCCCAGTCTAGGCTGTCTCTCAGGCAAGCCAAGGAGATGGAACAGACAAAATGCAGAGACTCCAGGGCAATCATGAGTGGCCCAGGCTCCAGGAAACACTCCCCGAATCACTATTCCTAGCCATGGTGGTGTGCATGAGTTTGAGGCCTGGGTGTGCCAGTCTACTGGCTGGTAAGATAGGTGATCATCAAGCCAGCCCATGAATGCCATCTTTCCTCTTATATACAAGGGACATGTCCTGAGATCCCTGTGGATGTCTGAAACCAGATCACACTGAACTTCCTACACATTTATCACACACTGCCAACATAATTTTTGCAGACTGAAATGGGACAACAAAAGTAACACCAATTTATTTTTGCTTCTTTATGGAAGAGAAAGAATTCCACAGAAGATTCATTCTTACCGTAGATTTTAGTAACCTCAGTGTACAACTTTCTTCCTTTCCTCATGAAGAACTTTCAACTTTTCACTTAAAGGAAGTACTTTACAGATTTTCTTCTGCATATCTGAATGGCCAGCATTATTCTACGCTTGGGGGGCATTGTTAAGTAAATGGGGTTAAACACAAGCACCAGGATGCCACACAGGAGGGTGGATAACCAGGATGGTTACTAAGTGACTAACAGGTGGGTAGTATATACACTGTGGAAATACTACACAGATTGATAATCACATGTAGGGTGGGATGGAGTGGGACAGCATGGATTTCATCACACTACTAGAATAGTGAGCAATTTAAAACATATGAAGCTAGACATGGTAGCAAATGCATATAATCCCAACACTCTGGGCAGATGAGGAAGGACAATCACAAATTTAAGCCTAATTTGGTGACTTAGTAAGACCCTGCCTCAAAATAACAAGTAACAAAGAAAAAAGGGATCAGGATGTAGCTCTGTGCAAAAGTCCTAGATTCAATTTCCAGGACTGTACCCCGCCCCATCCCCACACACAAAGAATTATTTCTAGAATTTTCCATTTAATGTTTTCAGACTGCAGCTGGTATGTGTAACTAAAACCTTAGAAAGTGAAACTGAGGGCAATGGGAGAATGACTGTGGTCACTCAGTGACAGTTCCAGCGAATATCTGAGGTCTAGAATATGTGGGATGCCTGTGCAAGGAGCCCAATGCCACATGGAGAGGGGTGGCTGAGCGGGGATGGGGCATGGTGTAAGCACAATGTAAGGCAGGAAGTGGTGGTCACAGCAGGCCTGGGGCTCTTGTCAGAGCCGCAGAAGAAAGCCTGTGTGGCTGGTTGGCCTGATGGGGCTTTGCTCAGTCCCTGCCAGAAAAGGGTCCCAGAAGCTATCAATAATTGTGGTTCTGCTGAAATCAACTGCAGCTGGCCACACCATGCTGGGAACTGAGCTTTTCATTTCTGGAGTGTGGCTTCGTCCTCACACTGACACGAGTGGGAGGTACTATGGATAGTCCATTTTGCAGGACAGACTCTAGGCTCTGAGAGAACAAGTACCTGGGCTGGTTGGGCTTTCTCTGTAGGTGTGGTCACACTGGCCTCCCTGATCCCTGTCCTTGTTTGCCATCTGTCCCAGGCAGTGTATAGAAGACAGAGAATGGTTTTTATTTAATAATGATGGAGACACTCACTGAGGGCTTGCAGGGAACAGTTACTGCTCTCAGAAGATCAGGTTGTAAGGCAACTGTCACTGCCCCATTTGAAAGGGGGAATGCCCTGACAGTTTTGCTGATTAGAAGGGGAGGGCTTGGTTGGGAATTGGGACCATGAGTTTTGAGGAAAATTTTCAGTCCCTCCCAGGTCCTCCACACCCATGCAGCTCAGCTGCTCACAGACAGAGGAAGGAGTGCGCAGGCGGGATATAGGACGGGTACCTGCTGTGGCTATCTGCTTGGTCCTCCCCTGAAGAGATCCCTGCCAGGATTCAGACTTCTCCCCAATGTGGTGTCCATTTCCTTGTGTAGGTCTGGAGTTCCCTTTGAAATGGGAGATGTTCCACACAGAAATGAACTTAGGCAAGGCACGAAAGGACTCTAAATTGATTTCCACGTGGAGCCTCAGTTGCTTCTGGCAAATTCCTTGACTTCTGGAGGTTCCCATGAAAGAAACCAGAAAGAAAAGAGTGGATGAAGATAGTTTTCCTCCTGTCAAGGAGGTGGACTAAGAGGGTCGAGAATAGCCAGATACACCCAGGCAGCTCCAAGCTCCCAAGAAATCACTGTAGCTGGGCTCCAGTCCTACAGAGGTATGGGCAGGGTGGGTGCTCAAGTTGGACAGACTGCTTGAATGTCTGGGATGACCTTTGGCAGAGCTTCTAGTGAGGAATGGGCAAAGAAATGCATCTTTGTCCTGGCTTTGTCTCTGGCAGGACTGGCTCAGAGACAGAGGTAAAGAACCAGTGAAGTTGGGGTGTCAGCAGGAGCTGAGGAGGACCCCATTTAAGTCCTGGGGAGATTATGAGGACGCTTGCTGCAGGCTGTCAGCCCTCATTAACTTAATGGAACTGGCGAGTTGGCTGGCTTCCAGCATGCCGGAGAAAGAAAACAAGAAAAGTGTTTTCAGCGAAGGAGCCAAGAGATCCCATTTCGCTCAGCAGCCCCAGGAGATTACGAGCCATCAGTAATGGCCTTACTGAAATGACTTATTGGGAAGTTGTTGATTAAAACAAGGGAGAGAAAACCCCTAATGTCTAAAAAGAATTACATGGGCTTCTTACTGGTCTTTGTCTAGAAAAGTGATTTGTGAGTATTTCCTTCCAAAAGTCTTATGACTTATAAAGCAACCTGGTCCCAGCCGGGACTTCTGCAGCCACTTGGGTTACAGGCAGCAGAGGAAAAGATGCAGAGTTAAAATGCAGGGGGGGGGGTCCATACAAGATGTGGGGAGCTACCAGTATGCTGCTTCAACAGTGTCCCTGCCATCATGTCATCCTTACTGTACAAATAAGGAGGAGGGGCCCAACAGTGCCACAGGGCACATGGCAGGGCACTCCAAGGTTGTGTGGGACTCTGAAAACCCTAGATTCCCTTCCTAGCCTTCTGTGTCACACGGAAAGCTATTGGGGTCCATGCCATGAGCACTGAGAGTGGGATTCAGCACAAGCTCCTTCTGGACATTGCCTTAGGTGTCCTGGTACCTGTCTGCCTCTTACGGGTTTACTAATCTGTAAGTCATCCACAAGCCCTTGGCTATACCTCCAGCTCCTGCCATTGGCCCTAGCTGACAGCCCCATCCTAATTCAGTAGTACCTTCCCCCAGGATGCATAGCAGTCCTCAACTTCTGTAGGCACTGCCTCAGACCCTGGGTCCACTTGGCCTCAGGTAGGAGCCATGCAGGTCCTACCTCAGCACCCTATCAAGCTCTCAGTAAAACAGCCCTAGGCCCGAGGCCCCTCCTAACCTCCCGGTTGGTCACTTCCCTTCCCCCTTCGCCTGTTTTCGCAATTTATACATGTTTCCCCGACACCATTGTGATCCAGCCCCTGTGCTTTTAACCACATCATCCGTACTTTACAAATAAGGACACCGAGGCTCAGGGATTTAGCTTGGCACAAGTACCTGCCTGGCAAGCACCAGGTTGTGAGTTCAATAGCTGGTACAAAAACAAAAACAAAAACAAAAACGGACACTGAGGCCCAGAAAGGCTTAACCACTTGCTCACAGTCATGCAGTCTGGAAAGGCAGAGTGGTGCATTTCAGGGCCCCCATCCCCAACCAGAGCCGATTTCTGGGGTGTTGTCCCAGCTGCTCTTTACCCTCATACTCATGTGTCTCCTGGTCAGGCCTCTTTAACACCTCTTCAGTCCCCAGGTCTTCACTCTTGGCCTCACATCCCTTCTTGCAGATGTGCACCCTCTCCCCGCCTGGGCTGGCCAACTCTGGTGCAGCTCTGGAAACAGGGACCCCTCCTTCCTGCAGGGGATTGGTGGGACAGGCTCCACAGCAAGCCCATGTGATGCTCGCCTGGGTTGGAATCTCTTTCCTCCCAAGGCTGTAGGGCTAACTAAGGAGTCCCCAGGGTTCCTATGTACTTTTTTACACTAAAAATGGCAGCAGGCTCTCTTGGCACAACCCGCACCCATCCCGTGCTCCAGAAGCCTTGCCACCCTCCCCCCAGTAGCCCACATCTGATGAGATACAGTGGGTCAAGAGCTGTCCTTCGGTCTCTAGTTATATCAAGGATGAGGTAACAATGGCAGAGAGAAGAGGAGGTGCTCCTGGGGCCTAGTGGGGTTGCCCCAGTTCTCCTAAGAGCGAGATCCCACTCACCTGGCCAGATCACTGGCCCCGAACTCAGTGAAGTCAAGCAGGACCTAGCATGCCCCTCCCATGTACAGATGGCCCTGAGGCAGAGAGGGAGGGGCAGGTAGACAGTGGGCTCTATGGCTGGGCCAGGCCTTGCGTGGGATCCCTCTGTGGGCTCTGGGCAGACTCTGAGACCCATGTCCTAGGTTAATGGGTTTTCATACACTCCAGGTGGGTGCTGACCCAGCACCACTGCCTGGCTGTTTTTGCCCAGCTGGTTCCACCTGGGACCTTCACCTGGCCAGTCCAAGTCTCTAGTGAAGGGATAGGAGCTGGGCATTTCATTCAGTGGGGTCCAATGCCATACAGTCCAGAAAGACTCCCTGACCCTAGCCCACTGTCCCAACACACACAGCCCCCAGCTGGGACAAGTAAGGCATCACAGGCCTGGGATTCTCATGGTTAACTCTCTTCCTGAGCACCTGAGGAGGGACTTTCTTGTCCCCCATTTAAGGTCTGACATCATACGGATGCCCTGCTCTTGGGAGCCAGGGATGCAGGTGAGGTTCTTGCCCTGTTAGACCTGGGCTTCCCCTTGGCCCATGTCCACGAGGGAAGAGCTGGCTTCCTGCCCGGCCCCTGGTCCTACCCTTACCTATGGGTGTAACATCCTCTGGACACACCAACACCAAGATTCCCTACCCGGAACTGGATACTCCACTCCTGCCCTCAACTCCCCTTTCTCTGTGTCCCGTCTGTCCCACCTCCTAGACCCTAGCCTTTCCTAGGAAGCCTGCCTGTCATGCTCACCTCCCTGAAACTTATGTTTCTTTCCCTTAGGGACCTGTGGCCTTCAGGAGACAGTGAGTTCCTTGAAAACCGTGCTTTTCTCATGGCTGCTTTCCCAGCTCCTGGCACCCAATGGGTACCTAGGCAGCTCCAGCCCAGCTGGCAGGGACAGAGTTCTGGTCACCTTGGGGTACAAGGCCAACTGCCAGGCAGAGGGACATAGTGCTGGGCAAGGCCCTCCCAGGGCCACCACCCGGCCCTCCACCTCTCCCTCCTTCGAGGGAAGGAGAGGTTAATAAACCAATTACTTTGGGCAACGAAGCAAAATAAGTCCCATTAAAGTAATTAATGTCCTTTGCATGGTCCCCATTGGAGAAGACTAATAAATTGGGCTTTGTCACCATCCGGTAATTTCTTTCTAAGGCGTTTCTTCATCCCCATCCAACAGCACAGTTTAAGGCTCTGTTAATACTTTTAAGACGGGCTCCATGCCAGACTAATTAGATTTGCATTTCCACCATGGGCCAGGCTGGGCGCGGATGTGCCCAATGAGAGAGGCCCCTGGGCCCCACGGGGGCCCAGAGACAGCACCCGCCTTTGAGAAGGGGCCATGTGTAGATTCCCACGCCTGCCTGGGGCGATGGCCTGTGCCCTGTCTGCCTGTTCAGCCCCCTATCCCTGGGGAACAGGAGCTGAGGCTTTGATCCAGGAGGAGCCAGACCCCATTCTCAGGGGGTCTCTTCCTGAATCGCCCTCAATGGGGCCCACAGGGTCAACAGAATGACCGACATCCCAGGATCTCTGCAGGGCCCAGAGCCAAACCCTGGTGGGTTCTAGAGGGGCAGTATGGAAAGGAAGAAAAGAGTAACTTCACGGTTGAGAAACCTGACAATCCCCTTTGCTAGGATATCAGGGAAAGATCACAGTGATGGGTCCTGGTGACAGTAGGGATCTTGATGGGAGGTGATAAGAAGGGTACTTGACCTCTGGTCTTACTCTCCAAACCCACAACCCTAATCTAACACTGAGCAAAACACCAGCCAAGTCCCAACTCAGGACCTTCACCTTCAAAACTGCCTGGGGAGGGTGAGAAACTGTCACAGCTAAGAGGAACCCCAGGATCACATGCCAGGTGGGATCCTGGATGGGGTTGGAGATAGGAGGAGGGCAGGAGAGAATGGACTTCAATGACCATTGGCATGCCGCTATTGTTTGTCAGTAGTGACAAACACGCACTAACATGTAATATTAATAACAGTCATACAGTACGGGGTGAGGAACTCTCCATAGAGCCTTCTGTAATAATGCTGTAATTCTAAAATTGTTCTAAAACATAATGTTTATTTAAGATAGACAGAAAACTGGTGTTAAGAGATAAGAGGCTTGTAGAGGAAGAAGAGCCTTGCTATGGCCCTACTCCTCCCAGATGCTCTCACACAGGGTGCTTTTGGCAATGACACAGTGACAGAGCAGGTGGCACTGTCACAAATTCCTGCAGCACTTTAGAAGCAGCACTCACACCAGCTGGGTAGGATGATAACAAAACAGTGCTTCTCCAGGGTCTCTCCAAACCCTGCACCTGAAGATATGAGGAGTCACACAAAGAAAAAAAATTGGGGACCCAAAGCAGGGACTGTGGTCACACTGATGCCTCCTGGGCTCAGCAGAGCTCTGCAGCCACAACCTCCTGGTTCCCCAGGGGCATGACAGTCATGGAGCCCTTGACTTTGTCTCCCCCAGGTAAAGGCATGGGTCACTAGCCTTGGATAGAGTCTTAACTTTTCCTAACACATCTGTGATTCTGGCTGATTTCTAACCTCCCCTAGCCTCCACCTCCTGCTCTGTGAGGTAGTTGCCATCACTTTGGCCCGATCTTCATGACAGGACCATCATGAGCTCAGGTGGCACATGGCCAGGAAGAAATAAACTCTCTGAGAGATAGTGAGAGCCTTCAGGCTGAGCGTACATTCTTGAGTGTGAACACATGCCTCCGAGGTGGCTGTCCATGGGCTGCAGAGCAGGCTGCAGGGCACTTGGAAACAAGCAGGGCTGAGGGTTAGACAAAGTCAACGGGAAACCCACTGAATAGAGCACAGCCCAAGACGAAAAGGGCCAGGAAGGGACCGGAAAGCTGTGGGTCAGATGAGGCAAAAAATGCCAATAGCACTGCTGGACCAGATGGAGGCTAAAATACCAGGATGTGGAATTTTAGCCACAGTGTGGATTCATTTGTTGGGCAGGCAAAGGCTTGACTCTGCCTTTATAGTTGGAGTCCCAGCTGTGTGCTAGGACAACCTACCTAGGTATGAGTGAATTTCATGTATGTTTCAAGGGTCTTTTAATATTTTCGATTGTTTAAAATTTAAAGCCATTGTTAGCTCATAGGACGTACAAAATAGATGGCAGATCATAGTTCACAACCCTCGGCAAAGAGAAATAAAGTAGGTAAATGTGTACAAGTCTGCTCTATAAAGAGGGTCAGTGCCGGGCATCCTGTCTGTAGTCGGATGGAACAAACACATCCATGCATGTGTGGATGAAAGGAGGGAAGAGGGGATAGGAACTGCAAAAGGAACAAGACAGCTTCATGGTATCTATGAGCTAATAATCTTGATAATGATCAAATGGATAAGCTCCTAGTGCTAGATAAACCTTAAATACAACTTAAATAAAGGCTTAAGAAATTCAAATATAACTAGAGGCTTCTAGAAAAAACTTAGGCCTGGATAGCTTTCTAGGGAACCTCTACCAAAGTTTTATAAAATGTCCATGTGACCCCAGAGAATGGAAAAGAGTACTAACAGGACCATCCTGAGTTTGGGTGGTATATGGTCAGGGAAGACCAGGCAGGAATAAGCTCCCTGAAATTTCCAGGTCATTATAAAGGCTGGTGAATTTTATCCTGAATCCATACAAAGAAAAATATAAGAAATTAGAATAACAAGCTTGTTTCACTGATAAAGGCAAAAATCTCAAATAAAATAGTACCTAACTAAACTCAACAATGTATAAAAAGAAGAAAGAGAGAAAGAGAGAGAGATTGAGAGACTGAGAGAGAGATAGAGAAAGAAAGAAAGAAAGAAAGAAAGAAAGAAAGAAAGAAAGAAAGAAAGAAAGAAAGAGGAAGGAAGAAAGGAAGGAAGGAAGGAAGGAAAGAAGGAAGGAAGAAAGGAAGGAAGGAAGGAAGGAAGGAAGGAAGGAAGGAAAGGGAAATACATCAGGATTTATCCCAAGAAAGTAGATGATTTAATAGTCTGTGAGGGCAATTTTTACAAGGGGAATTTTATGTGATCATTCCAGTTAGTACAGAGAGCATTTAAACTGGGCGTGGTGGCTCATGCCTGTAATTCCAGCACTCGGGAGACTAAGGCAGGAGGATCGTTGTGAGTTCAAGACCAATCTGGTTACAAAGTGAGCTTAAGGCCAGCCTGAACCACACAGTGAGACCCTGTATCAAAAAAAAAAAAGTACAGAGAGCATTTGATAAGCACTTTTTATTTCTTATAGTAAAAATTAAATCTTTAAAAATAAGGATAAGAAACTTCCTTAACTTGGCAACAATTATGGACCAAATTCTAGCAGAGCAAAGCTACTGAGTGAAGAGACTTCAAAGACATTTTTACTAGGAGCTCAGTAAGACAAGGATGCCCAAGTTCCCACACTATTGAATGTATCCTGGAGACCTATTCCAGGCCCAGGAAAAAGAATCAACAGGTGTGAGGATAGGGAGAAAAGTTATAATTGTCATAATTTATAAGCTGAACCACTCATCCACTGAGAACATCAGCAGGGTAAATGCTAGGACTGATAAAAAGCCCAGCAACAAATGTGTTCAAGGTCAGCCCACCCAAACCTGCAGTGTTTCCTTACACCGGCAATCAACTTCGAGGAAAAACAGTTTCTGGAATAGCTGCATCTTGCAAAGATACATTATCTGGAAATAGAAACAAAACCCCAAAGGAACACCTTTGGACTCCTGGGAGGACCATGAAGGTGACCTGACTTGAGGTAGACTAGCTCTTGGCTGAGTTGGTGTGATAGTACAGATCCCAGTTTGGTAAATACCAGGATGTGGAATTAAAATTCCACAGTGTGGATTTGCTTGGTAAAGTCAACCAATGCCAGGCAGATTTACAGTCAAAATTTTCAAAGAAACTCAATAAACTTGTTTCTAAAGTTGATAGAGGAATACAAATCCTACCCAGATAACTAAAGTGAGGTTAAATGGGTTTGGGGACCCAGTTGTGGCATTTCTGGCACTGGAACCCATTGCCACACTGGAGCTGCCAGCTTTGGTTGGGGGATGGGGACTGACAGACCCCAGTGCAAAGAGAGAGCCCTCACACTCTTGGAAGTCATGAACCCCAAGGATGATCTGTCAGCCACTGTGGAGAGGGCAAAAAGTTTCTGAGACAAGTGGAAAAATGTATTCACCCCACTGAGGAAGAGGAATCTGGATTCTTACCTAAGAATACCACAGACAATTAAAGATCTAACTGACCAAGGTGAAATTGTACATCTGATGGAATGAAATCCAGGACAGTATCTCCAAACAGCACACACTGGTTGGCAGCAGAGACTACGCACCTGAGCTCGCTTCTCCTGATGTTAGAGTCCCTGCCACAACTCACTTCTCCTCATGGGTTTCCTGTTCCCTGTCATCTTCTCTGCAAAATCTGAAGCCCTATGGATAGGAATCTTACCCCTTCAATCCCTGTATCTCCAGGGTCTAGTATGGTGCCTAGCACATCGTGGGGCCTGGGAAACCATGATGGATGGATGGAAATGAGGAAGATGAAATAGCCACAGTCCCACATGCGTATCAGGGCACCACCCTTAAGTTCCAGGCTTTCTTTCTGAGTGGCAAAAGAACTAAAGGTGCTTGTGGGACGACCTGAGACTAAATTAGTTCTTGTACAGTCTTACAATGTTTTTTTCTGTCTTTCCAGCTATTTGACCCCCCACTCACCTAGATGGCAACATCTCCAGATTGCCAATTATATTTTTATAGAACTCTGACACCCTCCCTCCTCTGTGCACTCAACTAACTCCTCTGCTCACTGCCACAAACCCAGGGGCAGGTTAGAAGGCAGAGGATGGCAGGGGAGGAACAGAAATCAATTCAAATAATAACCATACTATTGCACTATATATTTTATCCTGTATTATAGTCTACAGACAGTCCCTGACTTTCAATTGTTCAGCATATGATTTTTTTCAACTTTACATGGGCACAAAAGTGACATATCTTCAGTAAAAAATATCCCTTGAGTGTTGCATATGAATCTTTTCCCAGGCTAGTGCTAGTACTATACTCTCCCATGATGCTGGGATGGAGGTGACAGCTTCCAGTCAGCCCTGAAATTCCAAGGGAAGCCACCAACATCACCATGTGCTGTGTGATTGAGCTGTGACATTCAGTAGGTGATGTGGATCAAATGCAACTGACTTATGATATTTTCAAATTGATGTGTTTATTGGGTCATGACTCCATCCTAAGGCAAAGAGCAGCCACATAATATATTTATTAAGATCATGAAGGCTATCTTAAAAAGACTAGGCTCAATCAGAATGGGAAACATCATAGTACATTGTATGTGCATCTAGGCCACAAGGGAAAATGAAATAGCTGGGCCATGTAAGAATGTGCCAGCCACCTCCTGGGAGGGCACTGGGCAGGCTGTGGGTACCAGAAGAGAGATTTTGGGTAGATGGAAAGGATTGGGCTCTGTTGATAGATGCAGAGCCCTGGGGTCCAGATGCATAGACTCATAGAGTCCAAGAAAGGAAGCAGAGTAGGACTGCTCTTCTCTGGGGGGACATAGTCCCCTACAGGGCCGTGATTATTGAGCACAGTAGGGAAGTAGAAGGGTAAGCCACAGGCAGAATGACGGCCACTCAAGGCTCTGATATCTCAGGGCCTGAGTTAGAGTAGAAGCTGGGCTCCTACCAACCCTGACGCTGATGATTGAGAGGTAAATGGGAGCTTTTCTCTGAGGCCTGAGCTAGGGCTGGCAGGGAAGGGGTTTGACTACTGAATGCTTCTGGGAAAGTTTAGAAAAATGCCCAGTTTTACCTCAGATCTCTACCACAGGAAGAGACAGGATCCCGGGGCTGGAAGACACCTACAGATGAAAATCAGTCCTCATAGGCAGGAGGCCTGAAGACAACCCAGGCCATCCCCGATGGCCCATGTATCACCCCAGCTGATCCCATAACTGTCAAGAGGTTCCTTCCCTGGCTCAGGTGTACCTGGTGTGACCTGCCTATCTTCATATGTATTGAAGATTACTTGGGTTAACTGTCTTCATAAAGAATTCTGAAATTTGAAAATTCATGAGGGCTTTAGGCAAACAGCAATTCCCTGGGCTTTGAGAAAAATCAACCATTCAAAACTCCTGGTAGGCTGCCTGGTGGCAGTGGACGTCCATGTCGTTCTCAATCCAGTCTTGTTGGGTTCCTCTACACCCAGACCCAGAGGGCTCACGGCACTGGGCTTCCTGAGGTCCTGCTTATTCACACAGGGTCTCTGCATAGTGGGTTGCTTCGCTTCATCTGCATTAGCTCGGTAGCCATGCAGAGGAGGCCCCAGCTGGCCTTGTGCCTTGCTGCTAGTGTGCTGTGATACTCGGTGCACTGGGGAGTGCAGGCCTCCTGTGCTCAGAGGCTCTTGTTTCCAGAGCTCTAGGGCCTGGCCAGGCACAAACATCCTTAGCCCCAGGAAACCTAATTAGCGGATGCTTTCCTGCCAAGCATTTCTCCTGCCCCGGGTCACCCACATCTATGCTTGCTACACATCTCCCCTCCTCCATCTCCCCCTACCATGCATTTCTGCTTCTGATTGATCAGCTATGAAGCACAAGCTGCCCCGAGAAAGGACTAAGAGAACCCCAGACCAGTACTCAAACAAGTCTGTCCCAGAGGCAGGACTGCCAGGTGTTAAACACAAAACTCATCACTTCAGTACCAGGGTGCAACAGATGGCCACAGTGCCCAGACAGAGGCCACCTGCCACCTCTCACCATGTCTGATATACCTGAGCTTGGGCACAGGACAACTCCCATCCTGAATGGATCAGTCTATCTCCCAGCATCTGATTCCAGCCAATACCACTAAGGTTCCAGTAGTACTGCTGCCCTCTGAGCCGCCTGCTGTGGACAGGGGAAGAGGGGTGGTCATTATAGCAAAACCTCTGTCCACCTTGAGAGCAGTGCAGGGCGAACCCTGTTTCTTTCAGAATTTAATTCTTTCTTTCTTTCTTTCTTTCTTTCTTTCTTTCTTTCTTTCTTTCTTTCTTTCTTTCTTCCCTTTCTCTTTTCCTTCTTTGCAGTGGTGGGATTGAACCCAGGACCTAGTGCATGCTAGGCAAGCCCTCTACAACTCCATTTTTTCCACCCCAACCCTTTTCTTCCTCACACTTTTTAATGTGGAAAAATCTAACAGTGTCACAGCACCCAGCTGAGTGCCTCAAACAGGTTAAACAGCCAACGATGACTCACAAACATGACAGCCAAGAGTTCTGGGAGGTTACAGAATGGCCAGGATCAGCAGCCCGGGGGTAGGGAGATAGGAGGGCTGCTATTTGGGGGCCCCAGGGCTCTGCAGATGGTTTCCACCCCACCTTCCCCAGAATGCCAGAGGGCTCCACCAGGAGAATTGGGGCCCTCCTGAGAAGGGTGATGGAAAAAGCCACAGCTGAGGGGCCTTGGGAGGGCAGTCCATGCATCCATAGATGGCCCTGCGAGGAGTTTGAATGTCCTTGTGCCTGGGTCTGGCTTCCCCAGGCTGTTCCTCTCACAGTGATGGGTGATAAGGGTGGCAGGTGAGGGTGAAATGTTCAGAACATTCCACAGTAACAGAGGGGGCTGACAGGCAGGAGGACTGAGACCCAGATGTAAGTCAGGCTCAGGGCTGAAGGGAGAAAAGCCAGGAAAGCAGGGACCAGGCAGAAGATGGACTGCAGCTGGAGAAGACAGGGCACAGGGGACAGGTGCCAGGAGTGAACGGGGTCACACTGGGCATGCACCAGCACTTTTGTGCTGACCTGTGGGACCTCACAAGCTGGACAATAAGACAAAGGAAAGAGTGAATATATCTGGGGTCTGCTGCCCCTGTTCATCACCACTCCAGCAAGACAAGCCATTGAGGTCATCCACCAGGGCTACCCAGCTCCTCAGTGATAAAGTGGGCCAAACCCCCTATTTGTCCCCTGCTCTGTCCACCGCAGGAGGCCCTGAGGATACACCAGGTTCCATGGTTACATGGAATGTAGGTGGCTAAGCAGCTGATTTTGAGCTTGGGTGAGCCTTGGACAATCTGGTGGCTCTGTGTGGCCACAGGACCCTTTACAGGAAAGAGGCATGGGGTCAGAAGCAGAGATGTGTCTAAGTTAGGACCTCACTGGCCATAGTGACCCCGCTGGTGGAGGAAGGAGTTGTACGCTGGGGAATGCTGCAGCCTTGTGAAGGAACCAGTCCATACACACCTTGACTTTAACCCAGTGAGATCTGTTCTGACATCCAAGACTGTAGCATGATACATCTATACTGTTTTAAGCCACCGCAATGGTGATTTGTTACAGCAGCCACAGGAAACATACAAGTGACCTCCCATCAGAACCGAAGACCCTGTGCACTGTGTGCAACCACCCAAGTCCAGGGCCTGCTGGGAAAGGCTTCAGTGTTCACACGCACTGTCCCTCAGGGCAAAGCCAAGCCAGGGCTCCTTACCCATATCTGTCACTCACTCCATAGCTTTGAACACGTGTCCCACTGTTTACTTATGTTGTTCCTCAGACACCATTTCCTTATTTGAATGTACTTGGAAAGCCAGAATAAGTGACTTTAAGTGGAAGATAGTTGTCAAATATACACAATAAAAGTAAATCTTATTAATTTGATAAAGTTCTCCCCTACCTGGGCCAAGGGACAAAATTACACTCTCCTTGTCCTCCAATCTTGCTTCTGCCACCCTTGGTGGGCTTCCCCAGGGTCCATCTCTCAAAGGGGAGAACAGTCATCCTAGAGGTTTTCATGGCTTTCAAGAAAACCAGAATTGCCGTTGTTACTTGCCTTTCACTGCCCCCGGCCAGCCTCCCTGCCTTGGAACCACAGATCAGCAGGCTTCATGCTGAACCTGGTCTGTCTCCAACCCTGGTCCACATTTCTCTGCCTCCTCATTCAAGTGCTTTGGGGAGGTCTTTGGACCTGGTCCACAGAAGCCAGTTTCCTTTAGAGTCCTCCCCCAAGCCACATCCCCAGGAGGTCCTCTGAAAGCTTGTCCCTTCTATCTCTGTGTCCATCCGGCTGCCACTGACCAAATGAGCACACCATGCGGATGCAGCCAGCAATCCTCAGGGTGGCAGGACCTCCAGGTGGAATGCACAGGCAGGGTGACCTCAGCTCTGGTCAGAGTTTCTGTCCCCAGCAGACGTGAGACACACCAGGGATGTTCAGCACACATTTCCTCACAGAGGGGACCTTCCACCTTTCTCTCCATGCCTAGAACAAATGTCACCTTCTCAGACAGCCCCTCCCTAAGTACCCTGGCCCCTGACAGTGCTGCTGCCCACCCTGACTACCCAAAAGCCTGCATGAGACCCTCCTGGCCCCCTTCCCTAGGTTGGGGGCTTATTTGCTCCCTGTCCTTCCCTCCATTTCTGCCATCTGTCTGCCACCCATGCTCATCTTCACTTCCTGCTTGACCACAGCCTGGGCTCTTGGGAGCTAGGGTTCAAGACTGGGCTCTGATAATCTTTCTGTCCTGCTCCTCTGGAGCCCGAGCCCAGGGCCATGCCCAGGATAGGGGCTGATGAAGCTGAGGACACTGTCTGTTCTATGTCCCACAATGGGGCAGGGTAGGTGTCAAGCTGCTCTATGCCTGGTACCAGCTCCTGCACTTTCCAACAGCCCGGTATCATGGTGACAATGACAGCAGAAACACATCAACACTATTCTGGCTGCCCCTGCCACAACTCTGCACCCCTTGCTCACTGACTCCCACCAGCTGCCCATTTGCTGTGGTCTCCCACTTTGGTGGCAAGGTGGACATTGCATTAACAGGGCCTTTGCCATGACCCTGTGGTCCTGCAGGCCTTGAACATGCCAGCCACGCTTTATAGTCTCATGGCTGCGTCCACACAAGGCCTTCCCGGTGTTTTACAGAAAGGCCTTTGCCACAAATGGAGTCAAATGGATTCACATTGGGATCATAAATATAATTAGGAGACTTTTATTTTCAAGTAGCACTTCTGAAATCTATAAAATTAAGCTAATATACTGATTTTTAAAACACAGGAATTTTTTATTGCTCTGTGAGTCAGAGTGTGCCAACCCATGAGGCTAGGAATTAACTCTTTCTATTTCACAGGCTTCCAACAGGCGCCTGGATCCACTGCTCCAGGGGCACCTGCCCCAGGAAAGCAGATCCCCAGTACAGAGCGGTGAATGACCTCTTTCACAGCAGCTTCTCCCAACTCCCCACCTCCACCACCTTGCATCATCCCCGGGAAGCCCTCTCAGAAGCAAGCTCAGGTGGTTCCAAGACCCAACCTCTGCTGTTCCCCTGGAATCAGCTCCTTCCCAGTCCCGTTTCTGCCGGATTCCTGCCTTATCCATAGCCCTAGCCCAGAGGGATCCCCTCCTCCCTAGGAATTATTTCTGGATCCTACTGATGGGACATGGAATGCCCAACTCCTCTTCCAGGGAAACTGAGGTCCCAACTGTGGACACTTGGCCAAGCCTCAGCTGAAGCTTCTGGAGTAGCCTGAGGCTGACTGGGCTCCAATCTCACTCCCTGCCTGTGTTATGGGGTCCTGAGCTGTGTGCTATGGAGTCCGTGAGTGTCATCTTGACCAAGTCTTCATCCCAGAGCCCCCTCATCCAGTCCAGGAAAGCCACCTCTCGCCAACTGATCGTGGAGACCCAGACAGATCTAAGTCCAGTGTCTGTGGACTCTCAATGTATGAGCTCCAACTCTCAAGGTCAAAGTCTAGGCTCTCTGGGACATGTATCTTTAGGCCTCAGACAGGGCACAAGCCAAGTATTTCTAGGTCCTGCTGCTCCCAGTTTTTAACTTCACAGGCTTAGATCTCACTCAGACCCCATCATCCTCAATGCCATGTGGTTCTCAAACCTTAGAGTGGAGTCTAGACTTGTCCTGATTCTAATATCTCCCAAGACTGGGGTGGCCGGGGGCTTCCTTTAGATTTGGGTACACTGGGTGGGCCTGAGGGTGGCAGGATGGTGGGTTCTGTCTCAAAATTCACCCTTTCCTTGGCAGTTCAGACATCCCCATGGTCCCAGCCCCAGGAAGCTTCCTATACCCACATCACAGCAGGGCAGGAAGCCCTCTTGCCCAGGACAAGGAATTGAGGCAGACACACTGGAGGGACAGGTACCTCCTTCCACCCATTCAACCCTGCCTCAGAATAGGACTGTACTGGGTGACGGGTCTTAGAAGAGGTAATCGCATTATCGTGATGTCACTAGGGAAGATTCTAATCTGAATGACTGAGATCCTTATGAGAAGAGATTAGGACATGGAGGATCAGATGAGGATGCAAGGAGAAGATGCCACCTGCAAGCCCAGGAAAAAGGCTGAAGGAGGATCCAGCCCTGTGAGACCTTGATCTCAGACTTCCAGCCTCGGAACACAGGACAGTGACTACGTGCTATTGAAGCCACCTAGCTGTGGTATATGGTCACCATTACCTCAGGAAACTCTATAGCCCCAAGCTCCTACAGGTCCTTGGCACACAAAAAAGGTGGACAGGAAGGACACCTGCTGGGTATGGGCAGACAGGTGAAGGCTTGGCACTTTAGAACATGATCGACTACAGTGGGATGTAGTGTCAGCCTCCTGATCCAGGGGTGACTGCAGGCTGGGCTCAGAGGGACGGGGGCAGGGTCACATAGGCTCCAGGAAGGGAGGCAGGAGAGGTGGCCACTGTCCACCTTGGTTTTCACTTTGTGCGCCTGCCCTGTCTCTGGGTTCTGGGAGTCTCCCTCTGTTAGGGGTATAGGGCAAGGACCTTCTCCAGAAGGTGACCATCCTAAGGAGGGAAACTTAGTGGCCTCCTTGAACTCTCACGCACAGTCCCTCTATGTCACTCTGAGTGTGGCTGTCAGATTTCACACATTTTATTGGGAAGTTCAATTTAAGCCAGATGTGTGCTGACAGCTACAGTACAGGTGATGACAAGATGAAGCTTCTTGGGCACATGTGACTTGCATTAGTGAGCTGTTTGGGGGTACCCACCCTGTGGGATGGGGGCAGGCCTGTGTCACACAGGATTGGCCACATGGCTGTTTGTGGGTACACGTGTGTGTCACACCAGCTCATGTAGCTGCCCTAGAGGCTTCTGGTAATCCCACTATGGAAAGCCACAGACAAGCTCAAGCAAGGATTGTTATCCCTATCCTATTCCACAGAGGGGGAAACTGAGGCTGGAGAAGCCTGAGGCTTATTCCAAAGATACACCATTTATGGCAGAGAAGTGCTCTTGTTCCTGCCCATGGAGCAGCTTCCAGAATAACCACCCCCGCGAGTACCAGACTGGTGCTCAGGAAGCTGCCCCTAAGGCCCTTTTCTTCTCTCTGGTGTCTTTCACTCTCTACCTACTGAGTAGCCTGAGCAAGTAGCCTGCCCATCTCAGCTCTTCCAAGGCACAAGCTGCTGAGGGCTGTGGTCTCCCTCCATCTGTGGTGGCTGGCAGGGCTTGTGAAGGTCATTCATCTGACACTGTGACCCTCGCTTCAGCCTCAATGTTCCCTACTGCCTTGGGCAAAATCCAAACTCCCAGACGCCCTGAGCAGGCCACCCCTCTTTGCACAACCTTGCCCCTGGCCTGTGTGATTTTTCACTCATTCAATGGATTATTCATTCATTCCTCAAATGTTCACAAGCCCCCTCCTGCTCACTGGCAGCCTCTGAGACAGAGCAGCCTCTCTCGCACCAACCCAAGGCCCTGACTTCCCAGCTCTTGGAGAAAGAGGCTTGAGACAGTAGGTGCAATCAACTGGAGGGCAGAATGCTAGAAGGTCCAGGCCAGGCCAGGAGGACCACAGTGGTCCTAATTCAGAACATGTGACTGGTCCCTGGAGCTTCTCAGGAGAAGGGACCATTCCTGAGGTCTTAAGATGAAACAAGTCAGGGAAAAGGAGTATACATGCATGCGTGTGTCTTGGAGGGACATGCTGGGCAGGGGAACAGCACCTATGAAGGTCCCGAAGCAGTACAGAGAGCTCAGACCTGGACACGTACCTGGCATCGAGACCCTCACCACCTACCATGTACCTAGGGGCTGGTGCCTATGCTGTAGATCAGAGGAGGAGCCTGCAGCATGTCTACCCCTAGTTCTCTCCCTAAAAACTACCTGCACCTGATTCTGTCCCCTTTCCAAAGGTCCATCCTCTAAAAGAGCTACTAGCAGTAAGCTCAGGTCCATTGGTATGCTTTGTGGTCCTATCCTCTTGCCCACACCTTTGCAACCAAAATAAGGGGAGTGGAGGATGCATGGGGAAGTGGAAGGAGGAGAATATGGGAGGCTGAGCCCAAGTGGGGTCAGTCCTATGAGAATCCTTTCCCTCCAGACACAGGAGAAACAGAGGCCTGCTGGAGTCGGGGTGCTCTTCCTGAGCCCTAGGACTGAGAGGCGAGTACTGTGGCTGAGGCTGGGTGATGCCCATGTTACAGTGGAGGAGATGAAACCCCCAGAGGGCTAGGGGTTGGGCAGGTGTGGCTGCTGAGGCCACTCCTCCTGGGCACCTGGCTGGCCTAGTGCCTGTGGGTGGTCACAGGCTCCCAGCAGGAGCCCTGTGTCTCCAGCCCCCACAGCAGTGTGTGGGACTGGAGCCACCTTGGCCTCGGCGCTATGGAGAAGGGGGCCTGGCAGGGGAGACCACTAGGGCAGGGGTCCCCTCTCTGGGCCCCAGTGGGTGGGACAGAGGCCCCCAGGCTCCGGCTGCAAGGCGAGGCCCTTGGTGGCGGCCACAATAAATATGTTTGTTCAAGGGAAGCCAGGCTGGGAGCTGTGTACGCCGGCCCGGTGAGGAAGAAAAGGCCACTTGTGCCTTGCACACTGGGGCGATTGTTCCTGCTCACGCAACCACTGCCCCGTGGCCGGAAAGGTCAGACGGCCCTCGGGCCCCGTCGGAAGCACCCGGTGCCTCAGGCCCCTTGGCTTGTGCCCTGCTGTAACGTCCGAGTGTGGCTCACCTCCTTGCTGTGGTCACATCACCTCTGAGCCTTGGCATGGGGAGGGAAGTTGCCAGGCGAGGCCTGAAAAAAATGGTCCTAGCAGAGGCAAGGGGAGAAATGAAGCTGGGGGTCTGCCTGGCTGACTCAGAGAAGGTGCTGTGAATGATGTGGGCAGAGTGAGCCCTGTGGGGGGGCCCTGGCACCCACGTGCAGCCAAGGATGAGGCAGGGAGATTTCACACCAGGAGCTGCATTGTGTCCAGAGGGACAACTGGCCTGGTGACCAGACATGAGTGAGGCTATAGTAAGGGTTGAGAGAGGCTGGAAGTACACTGAGGCCAGACCAAGCCATCACCAGGTGAGAGGTGCTGCCTGCCGCATGTCTGTCTGCCTGTGAGATGAATCCCACAAAAGCTCACTCCTGATCTTCCCTCAGTTCAAAATCTCAAAGGGCAAAATTCTAGAACCTTGCCTGGTGCTCCTGTGCTCTGAGCGGGAAGAGGAACAGAAGATCCCCAACTTGCAGGCCTCAAGGCGGGCTCTGAGTCACCCCATTGGCTCTCCTCCATCCTCTGTCCTCCCTTCACTGCAAGGACAGGGCTGTGCTGGCAACAGCAGGCAGACCCCCTTCCTCACCCCAGGACTTCATCAGGATGACTGGGCTAGGTGGCTTCCAGAGAGGAAATACCACATGCCAAGGTTCCCCGAATTGTGGTGGTGACATCATGAGTGGCTGCCGTAGCCACTCTGGCTGAGTCTCCAAAAGTGCTTCCATTTGGAAGGCTGGGGCTGTCCAAGAGCAGCTAAGTGGCTTCAGAGGGGCCAGAACCACAGGAGGACCCGCCTTGCTCTAGCCCAATCCAGGGGCTTCCCTCTCTGAGGCCAGCCCTTTCCCTGCTGTGTGCACTACGGGGATGGAGGGTGGGGGAGAGGTGGTACTTGATCCCTGACACCTGTGGCTACAGGGTTCCTAGAGAGATGGACTTGTTCAAAGGGGCTCATCTGGTGCTGTGGAGGGGACTCTAGGCATGGGAGGGACATCCACCCCAGGTGAGAATTCTGAGCTATCCTGACAGCATTCCAGGGCCCCTTGTACTCTGTAAGGGTGAAAGGGAGAGAGAGGACAGTCCAAGAGGAGGGGAGAGGGCAGCAGCAGAGGTCAGAGTGCCATGAGGAAGGCCCACAGCCAAGGAATGCAGGCAGCTCTGGAAGCCAGGTGTGGTAAACAGCAGCTTCTTCCCTTGCGCTTCCAGAAGGAACTCATACTGGACTCAGGGGCTCAGAAACATTGGAGGATAAGCATGTTGTTTAAAGCCATCACATTTGTGGAAACCCATTACAGTCTAGATGGGAAAACAAAAAGAGTCCTTTCACAGCGGCCCCACCTGCCCCTTCCCTGCTGGTCCCCTGGTCTTCTTGTCTGGTCTTCCACTGCAGTGGTCTCTGTTGTACTCTCTCAGGCTGTTGGCTCTGGCTCTCTCTCTTGTCCATCTGAGCTGGTCACAATGCATACTCTCATGTCCATGGCCCTGCTGTCCCATCTGCCAGGAAGCCTATCTCTATCTCATGGCCACTTGCTGTGGCCGGGTCCTCTATGCCAAGCCTTCTCCATCTGACATCATGAGTGGCCTTCCCAGTGTTTGGTCTAATGTCTCCCTCTGTGAGACACCACCAGCCCTGTCTGCCTTGGGTTTCCCTCCCTAGCACAGCAGACAGATAGGGAGGTTCACAAAATGCTACCTTGTATCTTGTGATGGCTAAGTGGACCCTGAGAAGGTATACTTTGTGCTGACTTTATACACATTGTCACAGCTATGTTCAAGCCCCTAGATCAGGTGGTCAGCATATGAGACCCAAATATATCTCACTTCATAATCTGTGGGACAGCCTTCCAGTGTAAAGACCTTCCTGTCCCATTCTACAGGTACGGCCATCGAGGTGAAGCCACTGAGGTTTAGGGATCTGTCACCTGAAGGGCAGACACTTGAGCCTGTGGGCGGCCTCTCCCTATGCAGATCTTGAGGGACAAGCAGCAAGGGGAGGACTGGGCAGGCTTCCCCTACCCTACATTAAGCCATGGCCCTGAGGCCTGTCCCTGCAGAGATCCAGACCAAGGTTCCAGCCAGAGCACCCTTCCAGCCTGTCACTGGGGCAGGAGGGGTCGGGATAAATGGACTTGTTCAGGTGCCAGCCCTGCTCTTATGACAGCCCTGGTCTCAGCGCCTCCCAGGACTGATCACCACCTTATTGCCAGCATGAGTCATTCAGTTATCTGCCTGAATCAGGGATATGTTTCTGGGGCCCTCAATTCCCCAAATGTCACACATGTTCTGTGCAACAGCAGGTGAAGTTTCTGGTAGCTCAACAGCATCCGATGAAGCCAGCCTTCCATGGTGAAAAGGAGCTATCAGGCCAGGAGGATGCTGTGGCCCCAGCCTCCAATGCCAGCCAGGACAGGGTCCTCCTAGGTTACTGGTCTCCAACCCAAACCCCAGGGACTTGCAGTGCCCCCACCTTGAACTGGCTGGACCCTGTGGAGACCAACCAGCCCTTACCCGCCTCTTCTAGCCTGGCCCATGGGAGGAGCTGGTAGACCTTACTTACACCAACCTTTCCCCTTGTCCTCACTGAGGCTGGGCACGGGCACAATCTCCTAGGAGAAGCCCCTGGATAGAGTCTATGGGATTACCAAGAAGCCAGCCCCACACCAGTCACCACAAACCAGCTCCAAAGGGGGTCCCAGAGGAAAAGCAGCTGGCCAGTTGGCAGCAGCTAGGTGCAATTTCCCAAGGGCTAGTGTGTGACACAGGTCCTGGCCCCAGCCTCGGCACACTTTCATCTGCCATAGCACAGACCTGAAGGGAGCCGGGAGAGCAGTGAAGAGCTGCAGCAGAAGCTGAAGGACTGGGTTAGTGGCTTCCAGGAAAGGTTCTTGGTAGAGGGGACAGGATAGGTAAGACCTGCATGAAGAGAGGACAGACCCATCAGAAGTCCTAGAAGGGGTCCATGTGCAAAGGTCCTATGGTTTAAAAAAAAACAAAAACTGGAAGAAGCTGAGGGAGGAGGAAAAGTCCAGAGGCCTGGGCATGTGGAAAAGTGGGTGGAGAGGTGAGTGGGAATTAAACACATCAGGACCGGCCTCAGGCAAGGCAAGGGGATTTAGATTTGTGCTGCGTGCAGTGGCGTTGAACTACTGTGCCTAAGGCAGGCCCAGGAGCTACCAGGTGCCCTTCCACTGCCACTGGCATTGCCATCCCCTGCAGCACCCACAGAGGAAGAAATGCCTGACTGTGTCCTGCCCCTTTACCACATAATCAGAGCACAAGCCAGACTTAGTACTCAGCATTTCATACTGCTGTTGTCCTTGAGTCCTGGCTGCCGTCTACTTTTCCCTGCAGCCACCCCAGGAAGTGAGCTCCTGTGGTTTTTGCCTTCAGGCCCCTTGATCTGGGCTTTGCATTTGGGTTTGGTCAATGGACCCTTTGCTGCAGGCCAGAGGATGAAAGAAACCATGGCCCCGGTGCCCACATCTGCTCTCTGTTGTGAAGCAACTGGCTGTGACCCCCATTTTAGGCCCTTGCTCCTTTTCTTAAAGTGACCAGTTGATATGACCTTCATCCTCCTGAGCTCTAGCAGCCACTACTTGTTCTCTGTCCATCTTTTGAATCCAGGGTAGAATCTGTTCTAGTGACACCACTCTGGGGTTCTACATGGGGCCTGGTAGTTCCCAACACCTGCCCAACCTGGATGACCCTTGGGTGCCATCTACTTGCTATGTTCCCCACCCCACATGGCTACTGCTGTTATCCTGATCTCAGAGATGGGATAGAACCTCAGAGAGAGTGTGAGGATCCCAAGTCAGGATTCAGACCCTAGTATATCCGCTCCAGGGCCTGAGTATATCCTGAACCTCCTCCTCATCACTTCTATGATACTGAACTCCTGAGGCTCAGGCTACTCCAGAAGCCCACTGCCCTGAGGCTGCGCCTTCTCTAAGTCCAGCTCATATTTGCCTTCTTCCTCCTGGCCGCATGCAAACCCCACAGAGCAATCGGGAAGGGCGGGGCACGAGCCCCAACCAAGTGGTCCCGGTGTCCTGTGCTTCCTACTGACCTCCATGTCCAGGCTGACCTCCATCAGAAGGAGGCCTGGCCAGAGGTGGATATGTCTCATCTGTCTTAAGGAACACAGGTACTTTGAGCTGCCAGGGGTCTGCTAGCAGCCCCTGGGTGGGGCGTCTACGGTTCTTTTGAAGACTCTGGAAGGTAGACCTGCTCTAGTGATGGAGGGTCCTCACTGCTCAACATAGGAACAGCTACCCACTGACTAGGGGAAACACGGGCCCAACCCCAGGAGAGGCATTCTGCAGTCAGGCAGGCAGGCATGTTCAGCTTTAAAATCCCCATTTCTCCCATACTGAAGTCAGCTCCTATGCAGGTTGATGCAGAAATAACATAATTTGGGGAAAAATATCAAATAATCTTCCTCCCTGCTGGGAGTGGGCCTTGCTCCTCTCACTGGCCTCAGTCCATCAGCTCGTCACCAGAGTCCCGCCCAAAGCCCCTCTGGACTCTGGGTCACCTCCCTCTCACATCAGCCACTGGTGGGTGGGGCTGGAGATTGCTGGAACCCAACGAGGGCCACTCCTCTGTCCTAGGCCTCAGTTTCCCTTGCTGTGGCAGAGCAGCATCCATCTAAGTCTGAGCCTCATCAAACCCTATCACTTGCCCTAGGCTTGCTTCCAGGAAAGACACATCCTTTGCTCAAACACAACACTTCTGATCTGGGGAAACCAACAGGTCTCCCCATTTACCCAGGGACCCTGGGGTCCTCAGGTCAGGAACCCAGACTACCAGCCCTCTGCACACTCCCTCCCAAGCTCGCCACATCAGCATGTATCCATCTCTGTTTCCCTGCACTACCACTAGACCCACCCTTGGCCTGCTCTTCTGCCTAGCCAGCTGGAAGCAATCTCCCTGGAACAGGCAGGTGGCCCTCCTTAGCAGGCTTGTGGGGCCATCCCCAACCCTGCACCCACGCAGAGGTGGCTCTGCACGCACCACTGCCTCCAGCCCCTTCCCTATTGCAATGAACCAAGCACTCTGGAATTTGCAAAGAAATCAGGGGTCTTTAGCTGCTGTTTTTCTTGGCGAGGCCTTATCACAAATTAGTGGGGAAGCCCCAAGGTTAGGGTTTCCATTAGTTCAGCAGAATCTGAGACGAGAGGAGCTGGCCTCCTGCCTCTCCAAGTCAGAAAACACTTCACCTCGGGGTCCCAGGCAGCTGTCAGTGCCCAGGACAATTCCCGGGCAAGTGACCCTTGCTCTGGGCAGGGGTAGGACACTGGGTTGATGGGTTTCACTAAGCCTGGTGAGTCCCTGTTGCCTTCCCAGGGCCCCTCTCAGTTGATGTATGAATTGGCCATGGAGTCTGGGTCCTGTTAGCTGGGGGCCCTGGGCATTGCTGGTGGGACTGACACCCAGCCTCACAGGATGGGCACTTGTAGACAGAGGGTAAAGGCAAGTTTGGATCAGGATTCCAGGAGACAGGCCTTTGGAACCTGGGGACCCCGAACTATGGCACTTCCTGGACTATAGTTAAACACAGGGTCTTCACTTCCGAGAATCCTGGGAAAAGATTCAGGATCCTGACCACACCAGTGGCAGCCATTTTCACTAAGAAAGCAGGCTTTTCTGATGCAAAAGGCCAGCCCAATGTAGCTCCTGGGTTAGAAACCAGAAACCTGAAACCCAAACCACAAAGTAGCCACCACAACTTGAAAAGCCAAAAGCATTACAAAGGCTGGTCCTACAGCAGAACGGTTTTTTCTGATGTTTCGGGAGTTCTTCCATCCTCTTTCTAGGGGTCTAGTCAGACTTCCTCCAAAGTTCGTCACTGAATCTTCACATAAGACCAGGCCCCACTCTAGCCTCCACTGTAAAAAGTCATATACTCCCTGCCTGATTCTTCCTGGGAACCGAGATGGATCCAGTCTCAATAATTGTCTTGCTCCTGACAACTGAGCTTGAAGATTAGATTAGGCCCTGATAGCATGGTGGGTTCCAGTCTGGAGGCTCCTTACCCCAGATATCTATCTCTGAATTCTTGCCATGCCAGCCAGACATTATCTCTGGTACCTGGTACAGGGTACTGGGTCTATCATCTTTGCCCCATGACAGAGACCACTGTGAACCCATTTTATAGCCAACATCCTTGAGGAGTGTCTTGACCTTGATCCCAGTGACTCTACCTCCTGCTGATTTGAGTGACCTCTTTCTCCATTCCAAGCCCTGCTCTGCTGGCCCTCTCTCAGGCAAGTTGATTGTGTGCTGCAAGAGAGTGGGTAGGAAGGGGACTTGTGGCTGGAGTCATAACCATGGCCCCCATGTGCCCTGCCCCTCCTTGGGGAGGTCCTATGTTTGAGTGGGGGAGAGCTAGTGGATGACTAGGTCCTGCCTAGGGGCCCCAGCCTTTCCTGACCAGGACACAGACACAGCCCTGCATGATCCCCTGACTCCCTCTGACCTGCTCTTCTTTCCCCACCCTAGGAAGCTTTATCTGTCCAGGGCATGCTCTGGCCCTTAGGTCTTTGGACAGGAACACTGGCCACCAGCCCAGTTCCATTGTGAAGAAACCCAATCCTGATGGGAGGACGACTGTCGCTCCTGAGGATTTAGGGCCGTCACCTGGCAGAGTGGAAGGCTCTGCACCCTGACAGAATAAGTGGTTCCATGCCGAAAGGTGACACCATAAAGTGAGTCTGAGCTGAGGGAGGACCGTATATCATGTGGGGCTAGAGAGAGATGTGTTTTTCTTTCTGTCACTCCTTCCAGGTCTCCTTGCTATGGCCCTCAGTCACTGGGTGATCTTATCAGAGTTTTCTGAGCCAGATGTGACTCTCTATCAGGATGATGGGACCCCAGGCAGGGCCCAGGGGGCCTCAGGAGAAGGGGGAGGGGGCCTCAATGGAGGCAGGCTCACATTTCCAATTCACTGGGCCAAGCAGCAGACCCCTTCACACCTGCAGCAGACGGGGAGGTGCCAGTTCCTCCCAGCCCCAGGGCATGCTCCCCGCCCCAATCCCCTAAATCTAGTCTGCCTGTGTGACTGTCTTTGACCACTGGGTCATGAGCAAATGACACAAGAGCTGGCAGGCTTGTGTCTGGCGGCAGCAGAGGACCCCTGAGAGGCGGTGGGGCCATCCTCTGCCATCTAGCCTGAGCCTGTCGGCCTCAGCCTCTTGGGATCTGGAGCGTGAGAAACTGTTACCCCTTTGAGTTGCTAAGGTTGGGGACAATGTGGTTTCTGTGAGGCTCAGGGATTGCTTTAAATATTGTTTCTTGGCCAGGCACCAGGAAACTGCATGGGGCTGCCTTCAGGAGGCCTCCACACACTCAAGCAACAGGAGCAAAGTGCCGTCTGGGCCCCTCTGCCTTCTGGGTGCTCTTTTTGGGATTCTCATCAGTGCCTCCACTTAACAAGTCCTCAGCTGGGAGGATTTTGTCACATTCCCCCTTTACACATGAGGACACTGAAGGGATTTGAGAGCTGGAGCTAAGTTCCGCCTGGACTCCCCTTTCTCCCCCATCTCTGGAACATGGTATCTCTTGGGAACCCAGTGACTCTCCCTGTCCCTCTCCTGTCCCTGCAGTCAACAGGAAAGTTCTATTGCTTTGGGGAGGCAAGGAGTCAGGTCAGCAGCCAGGGTAGACCCAGGGACAAAGAAAGGAAAGTGGGGGAGGGGAGGCTGACATCTCCAGACCCCACTTCTGGCTACTGGGCTACCTCCCTTTGCAGCAGAACTGCCTGGTGGAGCTCACCCTGTGTGTAGCTCTGGCTTCCTGCTCTCCTGACACCAGATGCCTCAGCACTACTTGCACAGGCTTTACCATGACCAGGAGGCCAAACCTCCGTCCCTAGGGTTGGTGTGACCCTCCAGGAATAGCCAATGCCCTGGCCTCTCCTTCTTTTTCCCTGGGGCCTTCCGGGCCTTTGCTCCTAGGTGTCTTTTTCAGGGTCCTTCTTGACCCTTGAGCTCTGAATGCTGGTGGCCTATGGCACAGCTGTGGACAACTGTTTTTCCTCCTCCAACTGCTCTTGCTTCAGAATCCTGCCCAATCTCAGGACTTCAGCTCCTGGCTTTGTTACTAGCACCCTGACATGATTCCGCTCCTTGCCCAGATCTTCCTGGAATGGTAGACTCCCTCAGTATACGCACTTGGCTCTTCCGCGGCGTCTCAATCTCAGGTTGTCCACTTGGATTCCCAGTTTGTCTCAACCATGGAGCCCCAGTGGCTGCATCCTTCTAGGAGCTCTAGTCATGGCCCAGAGTCCCTTGCCCAGGAAGCCTCTGCTTTGCTTCCATGTTTCAGGATGGTCATCTCTCCAACTTTCAACCCTCAGCTATGGCCAGGGTCTGAACTTCCACCAGCTCCAACCCTCACTAACTTCCAAGAACCCACCTGCTTCTGCCTCTGTGCATCACACTAATTGCTACCTAACTACCTGTGAGATTCTTCTGTTCAGCACCCTCCTGGAGCCATGAGGTCATTTCCTATATCTCCCCAGTGGTCACTCCACTCCACCACACTGGTCTCCTGGTGGCTCCCCACCCACACGGGGTACCTTCTTCCTGGGGTCACATGTGCTGGTCTCAGCAGGGTGCCTCCTTTGCTTCTGGAGACCTTGCTCAGATCCCAGCTCTTACTGCAGCCTTCTGCCTGCAGCACAGCCAAAAAAACACCTCCTCCCTACACCCTCCTGGACTCGTCTCCTCCTCTAACCACCATATCATTGTCCCATATTCCCTGTTATTCTGTTTGCTTGCCTTTCTGGGTCATTCTCTGCCTCCCCATCTGGAACCAAAAAGCACCACTAGGCCAGGTCTCTTCTTATCTTGTTCACCATCTCCTGTCTAGAAAGTGGCTGGTGAGCTCAGTGCACTGAAGGTCACCACAGCCATGCGCCCTGAGTTCCCCATCCCAGTGGGGAATTATTGCTCCATTTGCGAATGAGCCTTGAGTTGCTCACCTGGACCCAGGGTGACTCAGACCTGGCCAAGTCACATCCCCACCCTTGCCACATGGTGGCATGGTGCCATGCAGTGCCCGACTACAGAAGGCACTGTTCTAATTGGGAGGGACTTGGCTTATGGGCTGCCCCTGAACAAAGACCACAAAGGCTTGAGGTCACCCTCATAGGGAGACCTAAGCAAGGAATCTTTATGTCCCCCAAATCCTGCCATTTAAATGGACTTACATGGTAGGATAAACCAGGATAAAATGACTGTGGATGTGGTAGGATGCTGGGTGACTTGTCCTGTTATCTCCTCAGGGATGGTCTGGCCCCCCAGTGGCTTATCACTCTGATATTCAGAGTGGAGAATGTGAAACAGCTCCCCATGTTTCTTATTTTTAAAAACTCTTTACAATCTCCAAAAAACAGACATCCTTTTTTGTATCTGGGATCTGGCTTCCCTGGCTGGCCAGTGACTGGCTGTGACTCTAGGCTAGAAAACGCTGCCTGCCTAGATCCCTAAAAGGCTGGGGGAAGGTAGGGTGTTGGCTTGCCCCTGGGACAAGGAGGGCCAGAAGAATGTCTTCATCTCCTTTGGGTAGCAAGTCCTCGTGGTGGGGGGCAGGCTAAGCCCATTTCCCCAACCCAACACCAATAATGATAAGGGATAATGGCCCTGGATGACCCAAGGGCATAACTTTCTATAGGTCAAGAGAGAGATGTTAAGAATTCCTTGGATGGCATAGGGTCCTCAAGGCACCCAGGATAATGTCATCAACACAGGATACTCAGACTAGGCCCCTGTAGGAGCTCAGAGTCTGAGCAGGCAAGGGTTAACACGCCACAGGTCCTGGCCAGTCTGGGTCCTGTTCTTTTTACAGAGGCAGCCAGGTGACCTTCAGGGGCTACCTCTGGTTTGGGAGGCTTTCCCAAGGCCAGTGACCTCCTCCTGGTCTTCAGCTATCCCCACGCAAGGCCAGCATGGGCTCAGCCTGGAGAGGCCTGGGCTTGGCCTGAAAGAGGCCTGAACCTAGCCTGGCCCTGGAAGGCAGCCGAACCAGTGAATTCATGCCTGTGTGTGCAGAACGGCTGATCACAGAGAGCTGCTGACTTGCGCCTTCAAGATACCACCAATCAATCTTAAAGACGATGAATGACAGGTATGTGCGGCTTATCTTTCGTCTTAAAATGCTGATCAGGTCTACCATCCATATGGAAGACTTCATAGTATCTAACATACTGGAAATTTCTCCTGGCAACCTCCAAATGAGTTGGAAAGAGCTTCCCACAGCACCCAAGCACACAGGAACATGGGAAGCAGGGAACGGGTTTGGGGGGAGATCATGAGTTTCTCCACTTATGCCCAGGTAGAGGAGGAGTTAGATCCTAGGGTCCTACATTTCATGTACTGGTCCAGTTACACATCTGATAAGGTTTATTCTAGACTCATTTCATTTGTCTTTCCAAAGCATCTGGAAAATTAGGATATGTGTAGAGGTTATGACCATACCAAGGCTCTTTGTTTCTCTAAAACCAGCGTAATATTTGGACCCAAAACTGTCCTGCGATACCCTGGCTTCCCTTGCTGCCAATGGGTTGCCCAGAAATAATTACTGTTCAGCAGGCAGCATTTCCTTTCAGTGGCAGAAAGGAAATTGGGTTTCAGGCCTAGAAGGTTCTGGCTCCTCACCCCTAGCATATACCAAAGGGGACCCAGGGACACCCATGGCCCCCTTGCATGTCCTTAGCCTCTGCTCCAGGGCATGGATTCAGAAGCTCTAGGGCTGGCCTAGGAATCTGCCTTTCAGTGAGTTTCCTGACCATTTGGGTACACAGGGGTTGGGGTGAATACCTCTCTGAGGACTTCTGTGAGTGCCCTAGCTAGCCTACCCTCCAGCCACCCACATTAAAATGGGCACCTGGAATTCGGGTGTGGTGACACATGCCTGTAATCCCAGCATTCTGGGAGGCTGAGGCAGAAGGATCACAAGTTGAAGCCCAGCCTAGGCAATTTAGTGAGACTATCTCAAAAAAAGAAAAAGAAAAAGAGCTGTAGATGCTGATTAGTGTTGAGCATCTAGGTTTAATCCCCAGTACTGCAAAATGAAATAAAAGGGTTTATGATTGCTGCGGTTGGCACCCGGTAGAGCATGTGCCAAGGCTTGGTTCTCAGTGCAAGTGGCTTTCCCTGACCCACCTAAGCGATGTTGGGGCTGCTCAACTGGTCCTGCTGGTTCCTGCTGTGCACATGATCAGAGGAGCCTCCTTCAGATGCTCCAAATGTCCTTCTCCATCTCTAAAATCACTGCCAGTCCTACAGTCAATTATTTCCTACCTCCCTTCTTCTCCTCTGTGTCCTGGGAGCTGTATCCTCTCGAAACTTGAGGCTGGGAGCGTGGTCCTGGCTCCCACGGGGGTCCTGATCCACTCATGGACAAAAAGTAAAAAAGAATAGAGATGAAATAGACAGATGAGGAGGGCCTTAGATAGGTAAGAGCCAGCCTGAGCTAGGGCCAGAGCCCCTGCACCCCAGAACAAGGTCAGGGTGTGTGAGAACAACACAAGAAGGAAAGTGCAGAGGAGGGTGGTAGGTAGGAGGAGAGCCTTTCGGGTTGACTCAGGGCCTGAACTCTTCCCTAAGGGTGCTGACAGTCCTTGAAGGGTTAAAGCCCAGGCAAGGTACATTACCTTGTCAACCAGAGCTCACCTAGAGAAGGAGCTCAGGAGAGGGCACATAGCTCTGTCAATTTTACCAGACATGGAGCGTAGGTAACCTGAGATTCCACCCTGACAACAAACCAAAAGCACTGCTTCTGCCACAGAGCATGACTCTACAGCCCTCAGAAACTTCAGGAAATGGAGGAAACCTTAGCCCTTCTTTGATGACCTTAAAAAGGTGGGACGCACAGCTATTACCCTGGTGGACTCAGTCCCGAGGGCCCAGGGTTGAACTAGTGTTTGGAAGTCCCTCTACCTAAGGTTACATATGTCACATTCCCGCCAAAAGCAGTTGACCTACCTGCTCCCCTATCCCCAGGCTCCTGCTGCTGCCCTGTAGGTCCCTGGCCATGCAGGTCTCTCTTCTCCTGCTCTTCTAAGTTTGTGTTTAAAATAAAATTAAGAAGCCAGTCCTCACAGGTCTGAGAACTTTCCTGAATTTGGGCACCAGGATAGGAATGTCCCACTGTGGAGAAACTGGTTTCCTGGGTCTCTGTTCCCTTACTTGTTCCAGTCTAGGGCCTGGTGTGGTAGAGGCCATAGTTAATGGTCCCACAGGAAAGAGAAATAAGGAAGAGAGAGGTAGGAGAGGTTTCTTGGCTCTCCAGAAGTCTCTTTCTCCATCTAGCTCCCAGGGAATGGGGGGTAGGGTGGGTAATGAGGTACAGTAGAAATATAACACTGGGCTGAAACTCAGTGTGGGGGCCTGTGTGTTCATGCATTCATTCTGGGGTCATCCAACTCCTCCTTCCTCCTCCTAAGCAGCCTTGAATACTACAAAGATGACCCAGTCAAGCCCCAGAGTTCTGGGACATCATGCTGGTATAAGGTAATATCCTCCACAGTGACTGCTTGGCTAAAAAGGAAAAGGGACCAAAGGGTGTGTGTGGTGGAAGCCTGGGTCCCAAGCAGAAGCCCTAGGCCACCGTGTAAGAGAGGATCCTTGGGATGTTATTTACTTGATGGGACTTGGTCACTTGACTAAGGCAGGGCCACTAATCCTTCCACACCCATCATCAAGATTCCAGGTCTTGCTAAGGGGGATGTGCTGAGCCGCTGCTGCATACCTGCCCCCAGGCCAGAGGCCCTGCTTTCTGTTTGCCCAACACTCCAGGTTTCTTTAGCTCTTGCCTTTAGACTGCTCCCAGTTTCCAGCAAACAGGAAAACTGAATGGCTTCTCTGGTGCCAAGAACTCCAGGGCCGGGTTGTTCAGGAGAGGTACGAGGCTTCTGGGGTTCCTTCCTCAGAGGGAGTTCTCACGTCTCAGCTAGCCAGGGGTCTGGAATCCCAGGGGCTGCAGGGCCAAGTTGCTGGGAAGCCCTAGAGACAAGACCTTCTGGGAGGTAGGGAGTGGAATTCCAGGCCCCCAGAGCCGAGTCTGTTTGTGCTGAGGCTGCTTGGCAAGCCTAACCCCCAAGAGACCTGGAGGCCAGGGCAAGACTGGTGATGGGGGAGGGACACCCAGCCATTCCTAGAGAGCTGGCAAGGTGCCTTATAACTCACTCTCTGGCCAGAGGTTGCTTTTCTCACTGTGGCTTGCCTGCCAAGCTCACAGCTCCACCACCCAAAGTTCCCTTCATGGGTCCCCAGATGAATTGTAGAGGGGACCCTTCAGCTTTATAGTTTTCTTTCTGACCTCTTCTCTAGTGACAGAATCACCAGGTCTGGTACTGAAAGAATGCATGTTGCTTTGCCGTTATTCACAAATGTAAAAAATTGTAAGTCATACCACAATGAATGCAGGCCCAGCCTCTGGAACAAACAAGGTGGGCTAGGAATAGGGGTTCTGGCCTCTGTGGCCAGGTCAGCTGTCTGTGAAGAGAGCCACTCCCATCCCTGTATGAGCATTTCTGGTGCAGAAGAAGTCAAAAGCAGTGTCACTGTTGGCTGTGGTGGCTTAAACCCTTCCCATTACTGCTCTGAGCTTTGAGGACCACATATCACTGCTCTGTGCACCTAAAACTGGCAACAGCTACCACGCCTTTGCAAGTACTGTGACCTCTACCATCCTCTGCAAGTACTGTGACCTCTTCCCAGCATTTGTGAGTACTGTGATCTCTGCCCAGCATGCAGTTTCTTCCTTCAAGAACCTTTTTCCAGAAAGCCTTAGCTGACTTTTTATATCCTCCATGTCCTATCTATTACTCACTGCTGCTCTGAACCTCTCTACTCAGAGCACCATAGTGTCAAAGCTCTGAGCCCAGCTCTAGGACTAAGATGATCAAGGGCTACCAAGGTCAGTCTTTGGTCTCACTACTCACAGCTGCCCTGAGTCCAACCTAAACTCATTCAGATCTTGCAGAGAAGAGACAGGAGAAAGAATGAGTTAGAAATCATGGCCCAGCAGTCGGTGTGGTCAGCATGGGCAGGGTCTCAGGAGGAAGGGGCAGCAAGAGAGACAAGGCTGTGCCCACTCCAAAGGTGTGCAGTGCTGGGATGCTGTGCTGGGCGCAACCCCTGACAGGGTGGACATCTGGGACTTCTATGCCCCATTTCTCTACGTGCCCAGCAGGACTGACACTCCAGAGCAGATTCAGTGGCAGAAGGGCTTAAGAAAAACTTGACCCAAGATTGGTCTACTGCTGCAGAGACTGCCCAAGGGGTGGAACCATGGCCTGGGTACCCCAGGATGCTCTCCACACCCAGAGTGGCAGGCACCTCTGAGCTCCCTGAGTGAGCAGAGAGAGCTCAGAACAAAGGCTCAGTGGTGAGCAGCGTGCTGGGCCCTCGTGCAGCAGGGCCTGGCCCCGAGCGGTGTTTGCTCATCTGGAAGCAATATTACAGTAACGTAAGACGGCCAGAATATGGTACACTCTCTGAATCCATGAACTCTGCAGCGAGGAATATGGATTTAATGGATAATCTCACCAGCAGCCAAAAGAACCCAGATTCCTCCCCAGGCCTTTACCTGGCCCTTGGCTTCTCCTGGAGCCCCGTTCAGCCACGGGCTGTACAGACTCTAGAAACAGGCTGCCCTGGGATTGGAGTGTGTGTTTTTTTTCTTTCATTGGGTGGGAGTGGGAGAAACAAGAACCTGCCTGGGGGCAAAAGGGCATCTGTCCTTGAGACCCCCCCCAACCTTCGAGGAAAGTCAAGTCAGAGAAAGTAGGAAACAAAGGTGATGGTGTCATTAATTAAAGTCTCCAATGGTTATAACTTGTTCTGGAATTGGGGGAGCCGAAATCATTTCTGCAGTGCTTCCCAACTTAATATAGCTGGAATAATAAAAAGAAACAATAAAAACCACAGTGGAAAAGATGATGGAGAATTTTTATAGTGAGCAGCAGAGGAAGAGCCCAGAAGGCCCAGTGGAGCGCAGCGAACAGTATGATTCAGGGAATGATTCCAGAAAGCGGGAGGAGCAGTGGAATGCAGGTCCGGCTGGTCCGGGGCACCAAGTGGAGTGGGGGCTCCAGAGAGCTCAGTACCTCTGCCTAGCCACTCTCTGGGATCTCACATTAGAAACTAGTTAATCCTTTCCTTGATTAAATCACCACAACAGGAAATGCTTCAAAAAGTTGTTAATGTCACAGGGAACTATCCCATTCCCCTGCTGCTTCCTGGGTGCCTACAATGAGGCTGGGGCCACACAGGTTGGCCTTTTCCTTCCTTACCAGAACTCCCCCTACCCACTTCACCACCCAATTGTCCTCAGGAAGCTGACCTCACTCTGACACAGCCTAGGAGGCAAGGAGGGAGAGGTCACAGGTTGCCTCTTCTTGTCCAGCCCAGAGACCCTCCAGGTGATAACGTGCCTACTCTGTGCCAGGAGGCTGTGAGGGTCATGTGTAGAAGAGGTGTGACAGCCCTGCTGCTCTGGCTTCCTAGCCCTCGAGTGTGGCTGCAGGTCTATGGAAATCTGCTGCAGGCTGAGTGTGGTCAGGGTCTCCACTTGTGCCTACATTCCCCAATCCCCATCCACACCCCATCTTATGAGCTGGGGAGTGAAATGAAGAGAGCAGTGTGTAGCATTGGAGCCTCCATAATCCTGTCTCAGGCTGGAGCATTGGGCCGGGGCAGAGGCTGGGCCTGGCAGCTGGGAGGCACAGGCAGGGAGGGGTCTTCATCCCCTATCTCTGTACCCCTCACTGTGATTCACTGGGATGCCCAGCTCTGAGTCTCCCACAGCTTTCCATGGGCTACTGGCAAGTATAATATCTCCAAGACAGGACCCTGCTGGGCTCTTGTGAGGACTGTTTGGCATGTCCCTGAGGCCAGGCTGCCCAGGGAACTCTGCCTCTCTGAGGTCTGTATCACACTAGCAGAAGGCTAGGTACACACAGCCATTCACTAAGCACAGAGTACCTGGGTGAATGGAGTGAGTAAATGTTCATTGCTCAAATGAGAGACAAGTTCAAAGTCACTCCCCAAATTCCTAAAGGACTCCAAAATTCTAATTTCCTTGAATTGTGGTCCTTTTCCCTGAGACACAGAGAACAGAGGCAGTATTTCCCCTTTGTGGAAAGGTGGAGAGAGACCCAGTGGGGCAGAGCCATACCAGCTGGCTGTCATCCAACCTGGTCCTAATAAGTTGGCCCTATTCTGTCCAGTGGGTAGACACAGGGAACAGGTGAGCAGCCCCAGCCACCTGCCACCTGTCCACAGCTCCAGGCGAGCATTTGCTGGGTGCCGACTCTGCCTCCTCTCAAAGGTGTGCTCCTCAGAAGCCGTGCCAGGACCCTCCCCCTATAAGTCTGCAGGCCGGATTTGCGACCCTTGAGTTGAAAGGAAATTTGAAAAATCAAATTCCTTTTGTAAGCTGCCAACGTCCTATTCTCTGGCGGTGAGGCTCTAAGATGCCTTGCTTGGTATTTAAGAACTATTTATTGATTGTAGGGGTCTGTGATAAAACAACTTACTAGGGAAACAGCTCAGTTATAGTCACAGGCCTTCTCTGTGCTCTCTTTGCCTTGGGTTGGGCCTTAGGGTACAGAGGTATGTGTGATAATGGACCCAGACCAGCCTCAGAGAGTTCCTTTCTGGGTGGGTGGCATTTCCATGCAGCTAAGTTCTGAGACAAAGCCTTGGGAGATACCCCAAGAGCATCTAGATAGCAGGGTGAGTGACTCGGGGAGCTCATGAGCTGGGACCTCAGGAAGCTTGCAGAGCAGGCAGAGAGGGTACAGCCCAGGCTGGCTACAGGATATGCAAAGATTTGGGCCCAGCCAGTGATTTGCATGCTGCAGCAAGACAGGAGACTGTAAAAGGACATTCTCAGCTGTCACGAGGCCAGATGGACTGCAGGGGTAGGAGAATGGGTAAGACCTAGAAGTGGGCTAGGGAGGAGGGAGAGGTACCAGCCATCATAGCATAAAAGTCCCACAGTATTAATACAAGAAGCACAAAAGTTATGCTGTGAAAACTACAAGATATTCTTGGAAGAAACTTTTAAAACATTAGTATAGTGAAAAGCTATCCCATGCTCATGGATTGGAAGACTCAACATAATGAAGTTGACAACACTCCTCAAATCACTCTCCAAATTTAACGCAATCTCTCCAAGAACCCCAGCTGGCTTCTTTGCAGAAATTGACAAAGTGGATGATAAAATTCTTTTGGAAATTGAAGGGACCCAGAATAGACAAAACAATCTTGAGTAAGAACAACAAAGTAGGAAAATTCACACTTTCTGATTGCAGCTTAGTACCCAGCTACAATAACCAAGACAGTGAGATGCTTTCATAAAGATAGACACATAGATCAGCATAATAGAAATGAGAGTCCAGAGATACAGTCTCACATTTATTTCGCCTCTCCAAAGGTATCAAAAATCATTTAATGGAGAAAGATTATGATGTCGAGACAACTGACTATCCACATGGCACAAAATAAAGCTGTTCTGTTGTACCATACCATATAAAAAAACCAACTCTTAATGAATCAAAGACTTACATGTAAGAGCTAAAACTATAAAATTTTTTAGAAGAACATATAGCAGTAAATCTTTTGATCCTGGATAGGCACATTATTACTTAGCTATAATACCAGAAACAAGCCAGAAAAGACAGGAATAAATTTGGACTTCATTACAGTTTAAATAAAATTGTATCAAAGGATACTACCAAGAAAGCAAAACACAGTCCAGAGAATGGAAAAAACTATATCAGATACGGGACTTGTATCTAGAATATAAGAACTTGTAAGTAGAACATAAAGAACAACTACTCAATAAGAAAAAAGACAAATGACCCAATTAAAAACTGGGCAAAGGATTTGAACTGGCATTTCTCCAAAAAAAAAGTTACAAATAGCTAATAAGCACATGAAAAAGATACTCAGCATCATTAGCCATCAGGGAAATGCTAATCAAAACCAGAATGAGCTATCAATTCACACCCACTAGAATGGCTAAAACAAAAACAGCAGACAGTAACAAGTATTGGCAAGAATGTGGAGAAACAGGAGCCTTCACATTGTACTGGTGGGAATGTAAAATGGTGAAGCCACTTTGGAAGTAGTATGGCAATTCTTCAAAAGTTTAAACATAGTCACCATGAGACACAGCAATTCTACTGCTGGGTGTATACCCAAGAGAAATGAAAATATATGTCAAAGAAAAGTTCATTCCAAATGTTCATGGTAGTATTTTTCATAATAGTTAAACAGTGGAACTAGCCCAAATGTCCATCAATAAATAAATGGATAAAGAAAATATAGTCTTTCAATACAATGGAATATTATTTGGCCATAAAAAGAAATGAAGCATGAACCTCAAAAACATGGCCCTGAATGAAAGAAGCCAGACACAAAAGGCCAGGTAATGTATGATTCCAGTTACAAGAAATGTTCAGAATTGGCAGACCTCCAGAAATAGAGTCACAGCTGCCAGGGCTGGGGAATTGGGCAGGGGCAGTGACAGTTAAAGGATACAGGATTTCTTTTAGGGGTGCTGAAAATGTTCTGGAACTAGATGGAGGGATAAGTTATACAAATCTGAACTAACTAAAACCCACTGGATCTTATATTTTGGGAGAATTATATGGTATATAAATTATGTCTTAATAAGGGTTTTACAAAAACAAAAATAAAAACAAACAACAAAAAAAGCAAAACATAAAACAGCTCCTCAGCACCATAGCAGGCCCTGAGCACAGCTCCAATTTCAGGATGCCCCTGGATTTAAGGGCCCTGGGGCCCCCTAGGCCACTGGGCTGAACCTCCCTCCACCCACGCCTTGCTCTACGGCTCCCAGGTTTGCCGTTTCTCATGGTGCAGGCCCAGGAGCAGGGAGCCAGCAGCCCTCTGCAGCTGGGGCTGGGGGTGGGGGGCCTGGGAGCTGTGCAGCAGGGATGGAGGCTCCCACGCTCCAGGGCCAAGCTGACGTGACTAAAGCTAAACAGACCCCATGCCACAACGGGGTTACAGCTAATTCTGCGCAGCACACAGAGCCCTCGCCAGCGATGGCAGCCTCAGGGAGGGGCGGTGGGGCAGGCAGCCCCAAAGGTAATTTGCACACGGAGTTTATAAGGCCCCTCAGCTCTTTTAAACATATGCTCTTCTGATTATAAACAGCTGATGGCTCACAAGATTCAGATTTTCCAGCAGGGCTTCCAAAAAAAGATTGCACTCCAAGCAGAGAAAGGTGACCGGGTGCTCTGCTACAGACGTACATCCAGCCTCCTTCTCGAACAGCTGAAGCTGCCCCTGTTGCTTGGCTCCAAATATGTCACATCTTTAAAATGTTTGCTGCTATTGGCATGTCCCAAGGAGAGCTTTGGCCCTGGCTGTCAGCCTGGGGAAGGAACTGGGTGACAGAGATAGAGACCTGTACAAACTGGATCCTCTGTCTCCTTGATGCGGACGCTATGCAAACATTTCACCACCAACCTGGAGGCACTCAGATGAGGATCAAGGGCCACAATTAAAGGGCGTGGGGCAGAGTCTATGGCTGGCCACTTGCCAGTATGTGTACATCAAGATATTTCTGTACTGGCCCTTTTGCCACTTGCCTGGCCCACTGTGTGAACATAACTGAGCTCAACTTTCTTAACGGTCCTTCCTGGGTACCATGGATGGAAGTTAGAAAGAAGAGGAAGGGAGCCTCAGGAAAAATCCTCCATTAGATTGTGGCACAATGCTTTGCCAAGTTCTGCTGAGTAATGCCAGTGGGCCAGCCACAGTCACCAGGAAGGCAAAGGATCCTATTGAGAAGTATGAAAGTTGAATTTACCAAGTAGCTGCTGATGATCCTAGAGCTTGTTAGGGGTCTCTTCTTCCTTATGAGGAAGATTCTCAAAGGCTTCTCAGCCTAATGCCATGGAAAAGAATGTGTTGTGACCCAGCTATGTCTCTGCAGCCTCTTATCTTGGCTGTCTGTTGTGAGAATCTGGGAAGCAGAGGCCTGGGTCCCACCTGCACATAGTTACCTGAACAGAAGCCACAGTTCAGAGAAAGGGGGCAGCACACATGGATTTAGTATGCAGGAGGCCCAGCATGGGCAAAGTCAGACCTGTCCCCTACACCTGGAGCTGCCTCTGTAAACAGGATTCATGTCCCTCATGGGAGGCTATGTGGCAGAGAGAGAAGGACATACCTGGGCCCTGCCAGGCAGGGCCAACAGACAGTTCCGTATGATTTCCTGACTCTTAGGGACGCCACCAACATGAGACTCTTTTGCCTTCTGTCCAGGTAGTTTCATGGGGCAGGAATAATTGCTGAAGGCCCAGGCAGGCTAAGAAAATTGGGGACTTGAGTGTCACTCCCCATCTCCCCACAGAATCCCACCCCCATCTGCCTGTTCCCCTTTCTCTGCGATAGATCCAGAAGAGGGCTCTAATTCCCAGGTGCTAAGAACACATTCAGGGCAGAGTGGGCATTGAGAGTCCCTCTCCCACACCTGTGGGCCTTGCCCTTCATTGGACCATGTTCCCAGGAACTTGATTTGGATATTCTCTAGGGGAGAATGAATCACCTGTTACATCTGCAGCGGCCAGCTTCTCCCAAGCTCTCTACTGCTAAGCCCTGCCTGGGACCCTGACTACACTGTGGGTCAGAGACCATTCTCTGGGTTGACTCCTTTTTTGGTTCCTACACAGGTTTGGATCTCAGAAGTATAGCAAGAGCCACTGGACAAGAAAACCTCAGCAGAGCAAGAATCTGACCAGCACCTCAGGGCAGGCGTGCCACTTGGCCATGGTATCTTTTCTGGTGCCCAGCAGTCACTTTCCTGGGCACCATCTGCCATGGGTGAAAGGTGACAGGTAGGCTGTATCTTTTCTGCTCTGTCAATGACTGGCTGGAGCCTTGTGAGGTTGGCTGTGTTCGCTGGTGGTTGATGAGTGACAAATCACTCAACAAGGTCACAGTTTGAAGCCACAAATATTTCTCTCACATGAGGAGAAAGAGGTCAGTGGGTCAGGGATCTGTAATGGCCTGGACTCCTGGTCTCTGGCTTAGGGTCTCTTGTGAGGCTGTAATGAACTTTGCTGTGGCTGTTTGCTCACCAGAAGGTGTTACCAAGGCTGTAGGACCCACTTTTGGCTCACTGAAGTCTCAATCCCTTAGCATGTGAACCTTTTCACAGGGCTGCTTTAATATCCTTACAACATGGTGGCTGTCTTCTTCTATAGCCCAAGTTCCCAGTGAAAGAATAAATCTGCCACTTTTCATGTTCTAGTCTAGGAAGGCAAGCTCTGTCACTTTTTCCACATCTTACTTGTCAGAAGCAAATGCCTGGGTCCAGCGCAAATTTTCTGGGAAGGGAATGAAACTCCATTTCTTAAAGGGTGGAGTCTCAGAGGCTGTATGGCCACATCTTAAAAACATCAGGGGCATTGTTAGTTTTCCCTTTCTTTTCATTCCTATCTCTTTTGTCCAAATTATAGCTACCTTCTGAGCCTGCCTGACTTATTGAAAACATTTCCATTCAATTCTCTGAGCTGCTTGATGGCAATAGTGCTTTGCACTATTGTTTCCCAGGGCCCAGTGCCTTTATTCCAGTAGAACAGGGTCACAGTAGGCCTCTTAAAATGTCTGTCCTTATTGTAAATATGACTGAGGATCTTCGAATGTTCAAAAACTGATTACAACCACCAGAGTGACCAATGAAGCTTCCTGTAGGCACTTCCCCGAGCATCGGAGAGAATCTGAAACACTTCCCAGGTTGGTCACTGGCTGAGGAGCTACGGACAAGGCAAGTCTAGGCAGCGACAGGGGCAGACATGCGCTGACTTTCGGATGATCGTGGGAGACAATTGCTTCTGGAAGGTGGTGGTAGAAAAAGCTCTTTTGGCAATGGGTTTGGCAGGCTTGGCTCCCTTCGTTTTCCCACCCCCCATGCCTGGCATCCAACCAGGCTCCAAGCAGGTGCGCAGGAGACAGCTGCGGAGTTAACCCGAGTCGTGGCTGGGGCTCCAGTAAGTGAGGTCTGGCTAATCAAGGCTTGGCTGTGCAATGCCCAAATGTACACACAGTGCAGCTGCCCTCCCCCTGGGAAGAGGCCCACACCCCATGCTGCCACTCATGGAGCCTGCCTGAACTTGCCCCCTTCCCCCTGAGCCCACCTGGTCTCATGTTATCACAGACCTTCAATGCAGTAACATAAATTTGCTCATGAAAAAAGGCCAGACACAATCCTAAGGCCTCACCTAATAAGGCCTCCTCCAGGACTCTTGAAGGGTAAGAGACTAACCTAGACCTTGGGATACCCTGGAGGTGGGGCAGGAAGACTCATGCTTATCAGTCTCTATTGCCCTGGGCCTTGTGCCCCACTCCAGGCATTGGGTATCACAGATATAGATAGTGTGAAAGGTAGGCATGCCCAAGGAGTGCCCAAACCCAAGAACCAGGAGCTGTTATTGTCACTGGGTGAAGAGGTGGGACTGATTCCATGAATATGGTTTTCTTAAAACCCTGCCTTTCCACCTCACTCTTGCCCTCCCTTGGTTTGCCTATTACCACACATGGCATAACCATGGGCACTGCCCCACTGAACCCCCATGGTCTGCCCTTAACTATGAAGCCCACTCAAGACTATTTCTCTGAGACTCTTAGCCTGTCCACTTTTTATGCCTCCACAGATGCTACCTTCCCTTACGGCTCTCTGTTTACCTCTCCCACCCCTCACAGCCTTCCTGGCCCGTCTTTGACATCTTTTAGCTCTCCCCACTTAGTAGCCAGAGAGGTCTTTCTAGAAGGAAGACCCCATCATTTCTGGTGTTCTCTTGGGTCACCTTCATGTTTTACCCTGATCATATCTGTAAGTCCTGAAACACCCTAGAGTCTGCCTATCCTCCCTGGGGAGATATGGGGGACAGGAGCTTTGGGTGAGTATATGTGCACATGCTACCTGTGGAAGCAGTGGTGACCTGAAGGAGGAAGGAGGGTGCCAAGGTATCAGAGCCTGAGTGGGGCCTGAGAGCTGTGAGCAGGCCCATGAAACCACGGGAATGGAGAGGAGGCCCAGACAGCATGCAGGCATAGGTGGAGGTGGAAGGTTCTAGAACACAGATGTTGGCTGTGGTCAGCAGAGACCTGTGACCAGCTCAGAAGCCATTAGATGGAAGGTCACAGGGTCATAGGGACCTCACTCAGGACAGCTGCAGTGGTGTGTATGAGTGTGTTGAAGGGAATCAAAGGAGGGGCCGTGGAGACATAAGCTGCAAGGGCTTGCTTTAAAAGTGGCTTCTTGGCAATGCGTCTGTCACTCATAGGTAATACTGAGGTCCACGTCCCCTCCAAGCTCCTGTCCATTTTAGAGGACAGTGGATGCAAGGACCTTTCCTGAAAAGATGGTCAGACTAGGTTGCCAAAGATTGCTCTGTTTCACAGGGAAGCGGACATTGGGGAACCTGGTTGAGCCTGAATCTGGTTCCACCCTAATGAGTGGGGAGGATTGAGGTCACAGAACTTTCAGCCAGGGCCTGCCACGTCTGTCCTTGGATGAGGGGCCCCTCCCTAGCTTTTCCTCCTGCCTTGCCCTGTATGGAAAAGGACCAGTGTTTCCCCTGGGACGCACTGGGGCTCTGGCCCATCTGCACTTCTGTGCTGGCAAATGCAAAAGAATTAGCTCAGCAACTTCCTCCCCCTAATCCCCCACCCCCACTCTAAATACCTTGGAATCAAGAGAAAAGCCGAGTGGACGTTTGGAGCCTAATTCTCTTCAGCTGTGTGTGTGTGTGTGTGTGTGTGTGTGTGTGTGTGCGCGCGCGCGCGCGTGCGTGTGTACGTGCGTGCTCTCGGGAGCAGAGGCTTGCTAGGAAACCTTTTGAACCCCAAATTTTAAGAGCTGGAGGGAGCACAAGGAACGCTAGTCCAACCTCCAGATGAGATAAACCAGACACAGAAAGAGGACAAGACCTGCCCTCTGTCACATGAGAACCCAGGCAGAGTCCACCAGGTGCCCAGGCTCTTTGCCTCATACCCGCCCCTGAAATTCTGGGCCCCAATCTCAATGATGTCCACAATTGTGCCCTCAGGGTGGCCTGAGCTTGGAAAGGACCTAATTCAATGAAGGGAGACCATAACTGCAATTCCTTTCCTGAACTTTGTGGTGCCCCAGGGCAGCTCCACTTTCTCTCAGCCTCCCTGGCAGCCCTCATCTGCTTCTGGGGCTTCCTGGAGTCCACCCAGCCTCACATGCCACTCTAGCCAATTCCCACATCTCTTGACGAGACAACAGACCCCTCTCAGTCTTGGCCTGTTTTCTTCTCTGGGTTCCCCTGCAGGAATAGAGGGGGCTAGGGTGGGGGGTATGCAACAGGTGCGCCGAGCTGGCAGGCAGTGCTAGCTGATTGACAGCGCCCCATGCACAGCAAGGGGGTGAGCCGAGGGGACATGGGTCTTGTCTGGTGAACCTATGTCCCAGGCAACAGTGACAGTCTCCTTGGCCTGCAAGTCCTCCTCTAAGATCCCTAAGGAGATCTAAGGGAAGCATAGGAAGGTGCTGTGTCCCCAGAATTCCACTGTGAGTCTGTTAGGGCAGAGCCAAGAGTCCAGGGTCTCAGGGTTTGAGGTTGCAGGCTTAGTCAGGGATGGAAGCAAGATAGTAACAGGACAGTAAGTGCTGATGAATCAGCCACTTGTGGGATGTGTCCTCAGCCAGGGACACAATTAGAATCCAAATCTTGTTAAACAAAAGATCAAATAAAACAATTTTTATGATTTTAAAAATCACTTCTTAAAATCCTCATCAATAACTTTTGTCACTCTTTACTCTGTTCTTAGTGATCTTATTTTAAGCAGCTGTTCATATCCTTGAAAAATACAAAGCAAAACAAAAAAATTAAGAGATAACTTGTGTCTATGAATGAGGTTAGAGGATCAGCTGGGGAACTTCCCCATCATGCAGCTTACAAAAGCTACACAGGGAGTCACAGTTTTTGAGCAAGAGAAATGCCTATAACATTTTGAAAATACATCTTTCCAATGGAAATGTAAGTGCCAATAGGCAGGGAGTCTTGTTTTCATAAAATCTGTGGATTCTTTCACATGACTTGCTTCCCTTGCCTTCCTGGAGAGGTGGAAATGAACCATGCCAGGAAGGTGCCCAAGGAAGAGTCTGGACTCTCATGGAAGGCCACCAGAGGCAGAGGCCTGGGGTGCTGTGCAAGGCTGGGGAGAGGTTGGTAAGGGATGCAGCAGGAAGCATCAAAGCATTGCCCCATGTGCCTTCAGCCCAACACCTCACTTCTCCCCACAGCCTCTCTTTACAGCTATCTTAACAGCTCCAGGAGCTGGCCGTACCACCTCCATCATACAGTGGGAAAATGAGACCCATAGGGATCCTGGTATTGCAGAGTCTACGCCAGGACTCCAGCCCCTCCCTGTGCAGAGGATAGCAGTGGTCATGAGGATGGGGGTGGGGTTTGCACACCTTGAAGTCAAAAGGGGCTAGGCAACAACAGAAAGCAGGGAAAAGGCAACTAAGCATCTTCCTGATCAGGCAGGGAAGCAGAGGACAATGTGAGCCAAGCCTCCCAGCCCCACTGCGCCATCGGCTTTCACTTTCAAAACCCTAATTCAAAGATAAAATGATTAGGAATTTCAAGATGGCGACAGTACAGCATCAAACTTCAAGTGTTCGTCTTTCCTGAGCACAAAGCCCTGAGGGGTTGCACTGGCTACACTTCTTCATCCAGGAAAGGCCGATGACAAAAATTCCAGCTAGGGAGGATGAGCCTTCTGATTTAGCTGTACCAACCCCTGGGCCAGTGTGAAGGGGAGAGGCTCCAGAAGATGTGTCTCCCAGGCTGGCAGGAGGCAAAAGATGACCAAGTTGAGTATTATTCCTGAAAGTCAGAAAGCAGTTTTTGATGTCTGAAAAAAATGACACCATTTTCTCTTCTTTCCTCCAGGCTGAAAAACAACAACAAAAAATCCCAGCCCAGTCACCCTTGGAGAGAGAGAGATTCCTGGCTGTTTTCATAGACATATATTTTCGGCAAAAGCAGTTGAGATGAATGGCCTCCTTGCGTGCCTCTGGTGATGGGATGGCCTGCTCGCTGGGCTGGCTCCAGCCTCCCCCTTCCTCCTCCCTTGTTTGAAGTCGGTCCTGGGTTGGGGTGTAACAACTTTGAGAGCAGACCCAGAGTACTGCATTCTTTAACTGCTTGTACAATTTGCACAGGAAGTCCAAACTGCCCCCAGACTTGCTGAACCCCATGAAGACAGGATTTTGGGGTTTGGTTTGTGGATTTCTACAGCCTTCACTGCAATGCCTGGATGCTGGAGGTGTAGCAGCCACACAAATAAATGCATACATGTATGGAATGAATGAATGCACGAATAAATATATGAGAGCAAAGTCAGACACAAGCCCACCTCCAGGGTTAGGAAGAATCAGAAGCGGAGTAGAGATGTTTGGGGTGATTCAACTGAGCGACTGAGGTAAGTCCGTGTCCCGTGTTTCCACCCCACCCCCCACCCCCACGCGCAAAGCCGCCGGCACATTGTAAGACAGCCCCAGGACCCCCCACTATGTGTATTTGTAAAGTAACAATTATGGCGGGCTTAGCAGAGTGCTGGGGGCTCCAGGAATGTATCTGTCATAGGCACAGATTAGACTGGTTGATGTCGCTTTCTGCACACCTAGTCCAGCCAGGCAGGAGGTGCCCGATCTTGGGCGATACCTCTTTACCGAAGTACCAGCCAGCCCCACCTAACAGGATCAGTGGTTCATATTTGGAGGGACCTACTCAGGTCACGTTTCTCCCTGGGTTAACTGGAGCACAAATATGTGGGGGGGGGGCAGGGAGGCCACCCACAAACCCCAGGGCTAGTGGACAGGGTGGGGCAAGGCATGTGGCGCGGGGCTCACCCGGGCAATCCAAGCCCGGGGGGGGCAATGGCGCCCGCTCCTCTGGACCAATGATAGAGCGCGGCACGTCGCCTTCCTTCTACCGCCAACCAATACACGCGGCAAGCTGTGGCGAGCCAACCTCTGTAGACCTGTCCAATCAGCGTTAGGATGGGCGCCACGTCATGGCAGTTGAGGTTAGGTAGCCGCTGCAGTCGCTGGGCAGAACAGTTGCCGCGTCCTCCAGCGCCGCTCTCTAGGCGGCCACCGCTTTGGCGCTCCGGGGCTGGTCCGAGTGCGGCCGCATTAGCGCTGGCTGCGGCAAAGGACGAGATCGCAGCGGGCTGAGGTAAGCTGTATCGGTGTCGGGGTCCACCCAGGGGGTCGTGGCCCATCCGGGGGGGGGGAGGTCTTGGCATTGGTCAGTGGCTCAGAGCAAGGAAAGGGTGCAGCTAGGGTTGGTGTGGGGGGGTCCGATATGGAATCTGCCTCGCGGTTTTCGAGCTACGGGGTCAGGTTGGGATCAGTCTCGGGTCTGGGGTCAACCTGGTGGTTTCCTGTCCCGGGCCGAAGAGAGGGACCCATCACGGGTCTGGGGTCTGCCTGATGGTTCTAAGTTCAAGGGCCGAGTTTTGACCCATCTTGGACTTGGGTCTGGAGTCTGCCATGTGGTTCGGGAACCCGGACCGACTGGAGATCTGAGTCTAATCAGAAGTCCACCTCGTGGTTCTGAGTCGGGGCTGAGTTGTGTGGCTGGGTCTGGGGTCTACTTGATGGTTCTAAGCCCACTTCGTGGTCTGGAGGGCCGGGAGCTGGCATCCCAGCGCGGCTGGGGAGGCCACCGCCTCCACGTCCGTCGGCTATGTTGGGATTTGACTCGGGTTTGGAATCCGCCTCATGGCGCGAAGTCGGGGGCCTGGGATGGGAGCGCGGTAGAGCTGGAAGCCTGCCTCGAGGTTCTCCGTGGGGATTTCAGTAGGGGTCTTGGAGTCCTGGCCGTGGTTCGGAGGCTCGGGTTGAAGTCTGGGTGGGGGTTAGGGTCTGGAGTCTGCTTTTGAGTCGGAGTTGGGGTTAAGCGTCTGAGTGGGGATTCTAGTCTGGAATTAAAATTGAGGTTTTGAGTGTGGGTGGGGATTTGAAGTGGATGAAGTAAAGGGTCTGGTTTTCAGTTGGGGTGGGGAACGCCCTCGGAGTGAGGGCTAGAAGCAGGAAATAGATATCTTGGTCACAAGTGGATCAGAGGTGATCGAATGGGAGCTACGATTCCTATCTCAGGCCTCCACTTTGACCACCTTCCTCCACCCGCGGGTCAAATTGCCTTTTCAGTGAAAAGGGGACTAGAGTGCTTTCCTATCGAATGTTCTGGGCCTCCTGGAACAGCATAATTCATCCGAAAAGAATACATCTATCTTAGATTACAAAAGTATTCCTAATAAAAATAGCCATATTTGATGTATGTTTATCAGTGTCTTCCTTTACCCTTGCTCTAGACCAAGAGCTCCCAAAGGAGGAACTTTTTTTCTGTCCTGGCTTCTGCCGCCTACCCCACACCCAGCCAAGAGCCTGATACACAGCCTTGCTCAGGCAATACTTATTGAAGGAAAGCAGGCAGGCAGGATTAACCAGATTTCTATGGTGTCTCAAATGATCCCTTTCTGCACCTGTTTTCCAGATATTCACTAGGAGAAAAATTTAAGGATTGGATTGCTTGATTATGGTTCTATTTTAATGTGTTTCCAAACATGCTGAAGAGAAAAGTGGATCTGTTTCAGGATTTATGCTCCAGCTAGAAGGATCTTTGTAAATTGTGAATCAGAGCATGTCCAAATTCAAATAAAGAAAGCACAAGAAAAAATTATGAGCCATTTCCCTGATGAACATAGATGCAGAAGTTCCATGTACAATGTTAGCTAACCGAATCCAACAGCATATTAAACAACAATTTTTCTTAAACAAGTGGGATTTCTCCTTGGAATGCAAAGATGATCCAATATCAGAAACCCTATCCGTGTAATTCACCATATTAAGAGAATACAGGAGAAAACCCATATGGTTTTCTCTATAGAGGCAGAAAAATTACATGATAAAGTTTAACGCCTATGCATGATTTTGGGGAGTTAGCTGGGAGGACACTGCTTAGCAAGCCAAGACAAGAGGGAATTTCCCTAACTTGATATAATTTATACATCCAAACTTAACCTTTCAATAAACTTAGCACAGAAATCTGAAGTGTAATATTCCTGTAAGGATTAGGTCGAGGGTGCCATCTCCTAAGGTGAGAAAAAGGAAATGGAGATGTGAGGGTCTGGTAGGTAGAGAAAACAAAACAAAACAAAACAAAACAAAACAAAACAAAAACTGTGTTTGTAGCTCATGATCATTTATCTTTCTCAGGATTTTTAAACATTTTGCTATCAAGACACTTTGTACTCTCAAAATTATTGAGGCCCCGAAAGTTTTCCTTAATAATGGATTATATTTATTGATAGTTACATTTCTAGAAATTAAAACCAAGAAATGTGAAATATAGGACTGTATAAGCATTTGTTCCAGTGGGGTTGTGCTGCCTCTGGAAAACTCTTTAACCTCGTGAGAGTGAAAGTAAAGGCAAATGATGTTTGAGTATTCTTATGAAAATAGTTTTGACCTTTCCTGGTAGGGTCTGGGTGGGCTCTCTGGAGTCCCGGACTGCCTTTGAATACTGCTGAGCTATGTGAAAAAAAGAAAAGAAAGAAATTTTTACAACTAAAGTGAGATTTCAGCAAAGTTTTAGGTATAAGATTAATGTGCCAAAACCGAGCAAACAAACAGCCCCCACATTTCTTTATGCCAGTAGTGATTTAAAAATGTAAAATAGAGATTAAGATAGCAATCAGAATAGCAACAGAATTTATACCAGGTCTGAGAATAGTGACACAATTTATGCCAGTTCTTAAGAATTAACAAATATGACTTTTATGGAAAAAAATTAAAGGCTAAAGGAAGATCTCGATACGTAGAGACACTCCATTTTCTTGGATGGAGTAGTTTAGCATTTACAAAGATGTCAGGATTTTCCAAACTTTTAAATTCTATAGGACTCCACTTGCACTTCCATTTGCAGGGTTTGAGGAACTTCACAGATGTTCCTCAAAATGTGTATTGAAAGAAAAAAATGTGTATGGAAGAAAAAGGTATGATACACCAAGCAAACTTTGAAAACAGCTCTCTAAACCTCAGCAATCAGAATGGTATGGTGACAGAGGCCCAGAGAGAGCAAAGAGGCAGTCCTGAGTCTAGAAGGTGACATGTGATAAAGGTGGCACCACATATCAGCAGGGCTACAGGAAGAGGATACTGGAAAACTAGTAAAATAGAAACAAATGCAATTGTGGATTCCTACCCGTGCCCCTAGGAAAAGTGAGCTCCAAATAGACTAAAGGTTTAAAAGTAAAAAGTAGCTGATATTTGTTTGATAGGAGAAAACCGGGAAGGAAAAATCTCTTGGCCTAGGGTGGCCTTGGGGGTCTTAGCAGGACCCAGAGAGTGCAAACCTTAAACCTAAAATGTATGAACTTGAATAAATGCAAATTAAGGATTTCTGTGAATCAAATCCATCATGGCAAAGGTCACTGTATTCGTAGCACTAAGACATGGTTTGCCTTTTTCATTTTCACTCATGAGTGTAACTTTGCACATGACAAATTACAAGACATTTGAAACAACTAAAGTGGATCAGAGAACAATAGCTAATACATATGAGCAGGAAACCCTGCAAACCAGTAAGAAAAAGACAGGAAGATCACCAGTTTGCAGGAGGGCTAACAAATAGATGAGAATTTCCCAGAGCTCCTCAGTCATAGGAGAAATGCAAATGAAAGTGACAGCTATTTCTCACACTGCAAAGCATTAGAGAATGGGCCAAGGCCAAGCGCTGGCAGAGGGCAGGAATTGCTGCAGGTGGGGGCCAAGGTAGGCACAGGCTTTCTGGAGAGCGGGCCAGTGCTTCTTCCTCAAATGAAACATCTGAGACCTCCAGCCCCCCAGTTTTCCTCCAGAGTAAACATGCAGCTCCTCACCTCCACCTCTCAGTGAGGGGTTGTTGGGGTGCGAGGTGGGGGGGAGGGGAGGGATGAGGGGCGGCTGAGGAGGGCACTGCGGTGGTGCTGGGGAGCAGTCACAGTTCCCCAATGGCTGGGGTAAATGATGTGTACTTCACAAGGTGGAAACGATGACGTGTGGAAGCACAGTGCTGAGTGACACCAACACCAAACAGAACAAGGACCGCAGTCCACGGCTGTGTATTTAAATCAGAATTACAAACCATCCAGACACGCAATACCAGGGCAAGTGCACACACACACTGATATAAATAAATTACTCTGGAGCAGCTGTCGGGGGCGGAGGGGGGGGTGGTGTAGGGCTGCAGGGCGGGGGTGGAGTGGAAAAGCAGAGAGAGGAGCCCTGCGCCCTCTCGCAGACCCTCTCAGGGTGCTGGCCACTTGCAGGCTGAGGGCTGTGATCCACTCTGGATCCTCTGTGGATTTCTGTGTCCTTTGCAGCAGAAACCCCCCCCAAGCCAAGAATGAAGGAGTGAATGTGTGCCCATCACTCTCCTGCCAGACACCCTCTAGTGGCTTCTGTTTCTAGAAAATGAAATTTTGATTTTGTGAGGCTTTTTTTAATGAGATCTGCCCTGACGCCCTCTCACCTACCGCTGCTGCCCTCCTCCCTCACTGAGCTCTGGCCACACCAGCCTTCGTTCATTTTGTTAAGTCAATCAAACATCCCTCCTACCTCAGGGCCTTTGCATCAGCCACCTGTACCTGGCTTGCCCTTTCCCATGATCTTCCCATGACCGTTTCTTCTCATCATTTAGTGCTCACTGGAAATGCTGCTTGTCGAGGAAGCCTTCTTTTTGACCTGGTGCCACATCAGTCAGCCCCTGTCAGTCAGTTACTTGCTAGCTCAGTCTCTGCAAAGCATGGGCGACACTATGGTATTTTCTGGGTCCTCAGGCGTCTACTTATTTGTTGGCTGCCTGTCTCCTTCACCGGAAGAGAGGCCCCATGAGAGCGTGTCTGTCTTCTCTGTAGGGTGGGTACACAGCGGGTGTGTCAAACATTTCTGTTGAATGGCTTCATTGATTTGTTGAATGAATGAAGAGGCCAGGCCAGGAAAGTGTTCGTCCATTTTCAGAACTCAGTGAGAAAGTAAGCAAGTGGTGGCCCCTCAGGCCAAAGTTTCTTAATTGCCACACTGGTGACATTTGGAGCAGTCATTGTTGTGGTGGGGGGGAGGCTATCTTTTGCATTGTAGGATGTTTACAGCATGAATGGCTTTTACCTAGGTGATACTTCCCGGAGTTGTGTTAACCTAAAATTTCTCCAGAGGCTACAGTCCGAGGGTCACTGTCTTAGGACAATGGTGGCAGACCTATAACCTGTGGCATGCATGCCACAGCTGGCTGTTTGTTATCATTGAAAGCTCTGAAAGGCTCACTATTGCTATTAAACTATTTCTAAGGCCTGGGAGGGTCTCTGCTCTGGTCCTTTAAATGCAAACAATTCCTGCCTTCCTATCCTGCCCTATCCAATACCCACAGCCTCAGCCTTACCATCCTGGTGAGAAAGGGCCCGGCCAGCTGTGTAACTTGAAATGGGCAGGTACCTCCAGTCTCTTAACCTGTGGGGGCCACTGAGGGCTTCAGCTGGGACTGTTTTGTGGCTGCAATTCCTGAGCTGTTTATAGCATCAGCTCCTGAGGCTTGACCAGATTGGAAGGGACCTGGGCCTTCTCACCTCCTCTGGTTGGCACAGACTGATGAGTGAGTGGCTGCCCAGGGCTTTGCAGTATGCTCCAGGAGGAAAAAGCAGCAGGTTGGCCTCCTAGCAGCCAGGGTGGGAAGCGTAAGGTGGCAGCCTTTAATAGTATTTTTCCTTTCCCATGGCTTCCTATCATATCAGCCTTTGCCACACTTCTCTGTACTGCCTGGACCTAGCAGATCTGGGTCATCCTCCAGAACCTGGTCTATACAGGGCTCCAGTCAAACCAGCCAGGAAAGTTCCCCACCATGTGCCCCCACTTTCCAGCCACTTGCGGGTCTCCAGGCCTCTCTCCCAGGCTTCACTGGGGCTGGTGAGGGCCTTGTTTGCAATTTAAATGTAGCTTCCTTTATGGAAGAATCCCCTGCTCCTCCGAAAAGCTTTGGGCTCTCCCTCCCAGCAGCCCCGGCCTCAGCCAGGAGGAGAAACTGATCTAATAGGCCTTTCTCCCGCTAATTGTAGCAATTAGCATCAGAGAATGGGGACTCACTGGGGGGCCAGTGCCTGGCAAACAAGCCTGTCCCCAGAGCTCAGGCCCAGGCCCAGCTACTCAGGCTGCTATCCAGGCTGCCCATGCCTGCACCAGACTCTGGATGGGCCTCAGAGATGGATGCAAGTGAAGCAGAGAGGGCCAAGCCTTGCTGTATGACAAGGATGCTTTATGGCAGATGTGTGTTGAGCTGTTCGGCCCAGTGGCCACACAGGTAACCCTGAGCTTTGTCATGGTAGAGGGCCAGACTGCAGCACAGAACCACGTAAGGTCTGTGTATGTGTGTGTCCAAGGAGGGCAGACTTGAGGAACATTCAGTGGATGACAGGTAATGTATCTGAACCAAGTGACTTTATAAAAGAGCCATTCCCAGGGATGAGTGGCAGAAGTTCCTGACAAGGCATGGCATGTGCTTAGCTTCTTAGTTCATGCCACAGCGACTTCAAACCAGCACACTTGCATTTGTACTACCCAGCACTTTCCCAAGCAGTAGATTATGTCTGGGAGGCAGGATAGGGATCATCGCCCCATCTTACAGGTTAAGTCATTTAACAAACATTTGTTGAAAACTCCCCATCATCAGAACCTGGCTTAAGCTGGAGGAATTTGAAAGAAGCAAGGACCTGCTTGCCCTGGTGGGGTTTGTTGATGAGAAACAGGAGAAAGATCGACTCCTGTCTAAAAAAGGAGTTGGGGGTTCCAGGAGCTCCTTGAGAGAAAACGAGGAGGCAGGACAAGGGCTCCAGGCAACAGGCTGTGGAGGCAGAAAGAAACCAGGCCTCTGAGCCTTGAGAGGGAGTAGATAGGCCTTGCTCCTGCCAGGGACCGTGGCTTGGGCTGAGGCCTCTAAGTGCCATCAAAGGTCCCATACAGGGATCCAAACTTTGAAAGGATTTTTTTCTGTTGAGAGCAGAATGATGTGGATTTGTCAGGTAGGAGGCCACTGCAGCACAGAAAGACTATGAGGATGGAGGGAAGTATTGAGGGGTGAGGTCAGCCTGGCTGGGTGACATACTAGATGGGGCAGCCAGGGGGGAGGGATTGGGAATGATTTAGAGTGCTGCTGGGGGAGTGGGTGACCATTAGGGGCCTTTGTTGGCAGAGAAGCCAAGTAGGGTGGAGTATAAAATGATGGAAGCTGTGGAGAGGAGTGTGCGTGTGTGTGTGTGTGTGTGTGTGTGTGTGCATGCGCGTGCATGTGTGTGCATGCGTGTAGGGCTGGGTGAGGGGTTCATCTGGGCTGGAGAGTTATTTGGTGGTCTCTGGTACTGAGGGGAACAGTGCAGGGAACCAGTTGGGGTGAGACCAAAACAGGAGGGGCAGAAAAGAAGGTTTGAGGATGCAAAGGAAAACTGCCTGGCCCAGGTGCTCCTGATTCCCTGAGCACTGGCTTAAAAATGGGCCTGCTGGCATGTGCCTCCCGTGCTTGCCGGCCCCCTGCACCTGCCTTTCTCCATGTCACATGGGAGAAGCCCTTCTCTAGGTGAGCCTCTTGCCTTGTCCCTTTCCCTTTACTCCAGTGCTCTAGGTAGCAAAGAGGACCTTGTGCAGCATGTGCAGGGAGGCAGCCAGGGCAGCTCCCTCAGGGAGGCCTCAGCCTCGCTGAAGTGTTTCATAATCTTGGAAGGGCGGAAAATCCCCCCAGTTTTAACACAAAGCCAAGCAGGCTGAAAAATGGCCTTGAATATGCAGAGATGAAAAAACAAAAGTCTGTCAACATTTGACATGGATCCACAGAGAGTAGTAGTTTCTGGGTTTCACCACTCAAACCCGGAACTGAGGCAGAGGAGGGCAGATTGGGGGTACAAGACAAGGAACAGTGGCTTTCTGGTGGGAGATGGCTGCTTTTTTTTTTTTGGTTATCTCTCCCTTCTGAATAACAGTGCAAACAGCTTCCAGAGTCTCAAAAAGGGTTAACTACAGATCCTCTAACTCCTCCACTTGATAATTTTTAAATGCAAGCTGAGCTTTGAGTGCCCCTCCTGGAAGGCTGAGAAAGGCCAGAGGCCAGCAAGACTCTGCACTGGGTCTGCAAGCCTCCACCCCCAGTGCAGCCAGGAATGTGAATGCCTTTCGAGAAGGGCACCTCCAATCCCTCCCTCACCCAACATGTTCAGACGCCTGAGCCAGGACTTCATCCCCAAGCTTCTGTCCTCCATCCGGGGCTCAGTGGCTTTGTTAACAGATGAACGTGACTCCCAAATGAACCTTAGAGACTGGCTTAATGGAACTAGCGGAACCTGGAAGAGAATAGTGGCTCAGGCCCCGGTGCCCCTAAAGACATATATTAACTTCCATCAGTGGGAGGGCAGCCTTCAGGGAGCCAGGGATCTGGGAAGAGTACTCTGCCTTGGACCCTCTTTTCAGGCCACACCCAACTCAGGGCTCAACCCCACCCTCAGCCACTCAGAGCTTCTGAGAACAGGGCCTACACCTACATGCACTGAGAGGAACACACACAACCAGACACACGCCACGCGTGCATCCTGCTGCCTGCCAGAGCCAAGATTTTGTCTCATCTTCACGTTGCTTCTTGTCTTCCTTGTAGCCCAGCAGCACCTTCTGAGGCTAGAAGTCACAGGATGCCCAAGATCCCACTGGGCTTAAAGGCTCTTCCTGAGGTCTCAGATTCTAGCTTCTGGTCTCATCCTAACTCCAGTCCAGTCCCTTGGGATCCCAGCTTTTCTCAGGGAGGGACATAGCCCTCTTGTTCAGGTGCTTTTCCTGTGGCAGAGTCCAGCACTCACAGTGCTTTCCCCCTAAGTGCTGCTGGGCATTGTGGACTTCATGTTCAGTGAATGGGTGGCCCCACCCGCCCCCGCCAAGCAGATACTAGGCATTATAGCTAAGAGTAGCTTGGCTAGAGGAATGGCATGCTTGAGGCCACTGGGGCTTGGGCACTTGAGATGACAGAACCCAGCCCTCCTCCTCCATGTCTGGGAAAGGGCTGGGGAAGGGTATTCTGCCTCCTGCTCTAACTTTGGCAGAGGGAGTCTGTCATGTGCGTGTGTGTGCGCGCGCACGTGCGCACAAGCGTGCATGTGTCCTGCAGAAGCAGGGTGGATAGGGAAGAGAGGCAGGCCCTTTCAGTGCTTACCTGCCTTTTTAGCATCTAGAGGAACCTGGTCATATGGGTGTGGGTGCTCAGAGATCACCCACCCAGCTGGGGTCACAGCTGGGTACTTGGGAGGACCATAAGTCACCCACCCAAAGCTATGCTTCCCTTTTTGCCTGGGCATCAAATATTCCTAGCAGCTTCTTACAGACCAGTGGTTCTGAGTCTCTAGCATTATGCTTCAGCCAGGTCGAGTGGCAAGCTGCTTCTAGCAGCTACTTGCCCCCCTGTTTTCCTCAGCAAGCCACATGCCCCCTCAGCTTCTGCTGGCTTGTTTTGTCACTAAAATGTCTGGATCACTGCTAAATGGTTTCCACTTCATCGACTTTTCATTCTGTCCTTCTGGTGCAGGCCTTGTGCTGGGACAAGGGGTTGAGAGGATTGTAAAGCAGGGGCCCCACTGGGGCTCCCTACAAGTTGCAAAGAGGGAGGGTCAAGTCAGGGACTCTGTGTCATCACTGCAGGCAGTGCCACCCTCCTCCCAAATTCTATTTCCCAAGGGTTCTTCCCATCCCTCAGGCATCTTTTTTCCCAAGGTTGCTTGAGAAGCCTTAAGTTTTGGGGGTGGGGAGTGGGGAGCATCCTGAGGGTGGCATTGAGTCCCAGGGTCAGGGTGGAGATTATCTGTGCAGAGGCTGATAGGAACATCCCCAGGGCTGACTTCAAAGCTGCTGCTGGGCCAGAATCTCTGCTTCAAAGTCAGCCAGCTGAGCTGTTTGCCTGTAAAAGTGGGGGAGGGGAAGAGCCTGCCTCCCAGCCACCTGAGAGCTCAGGGTCTCAAAGGCCTTCCTGTGCCGGCAGGCAGGGACTGGAGGGTACCACCCTACCGCAAGGCACTGGAGCCAGAGAGGTAACAGACTCTCAAAGCTCTATGGGAAGTCACCACTACAGCCCAGGGTTCTGAGCTTACAATCCAGGATGTGGTGGGAATGGGCCCTGTAAGGTAGCTCTAGCCCCAGCTCAGCTCCTACCTCGTTGCCTCACCTCTGCCCAGCTTCTCCTCCAAACGCTTGTTTGGGGGCAGGCCTGGCTGATCATGTGCAGGTAGAGAACATGGAGATTGGTCTGGTGGGACAGTATAGTAGGCTAAATAGTAGTTCAGAGCCAGGCTGCCTGATACAGATTCCCGCTCCAACTTGGTTTAGGTGTGTGTTGTGTTGAAGTGAACAAGGGCAGGCACCCCTAGGGTGAGGTTCCACATTCACGTGAGTGCCCAGCCCCATCAGTAGCCAGCAAGCCTGGCCACAGTGCCACTGTGGTGTGGAACTGTGACACTGGGAGTGATATTAGATGCCCCAAAGAACTTGGCCAGTGCAGGGCATCAAGAGGGAGTGCAGGGCAAGAGGGAGCCAAGGCCAGGGCTCTCCTATGAGTGAGGGGAGGCTGGGACCCCGTGCCTGCACAGGGGGCCAGCAAAGTGTGGCAGTTGTTGGGGAAGTTCACCAGACGTGACAGGAAGAGCCCCCCACTCCCCGCGAGGCTGCACATTTGACATACTTAGATTTTCCAGAGCCTTCATTTTCCTTGTCTAAACAGAGGCCTGTCATGGCACCTCCCTCCCAGATCAGACAGCCCTGTATGAGTGGGCTCTCTAGGTAGACCTTCTTCCACACTGCCCACTGGATCCCCTCAGGTCTCAGATGCTGGGACTCCTCAAGAGGGTACCACCTGAGCTCAAAAGGGTGCTGATTCCTCCCACACTTAGAAGACATCAAAGGAAAGCCTCAGGCTGACCCCTACTTGGGGGAGAAGTAAGGCTCGCAGCCTAGCCTGCCTAGCTGTGGTGATTTTCCATCTCACCAGGACTCTGGCATTTGAGGCTCCTTAGGGACCAGGGTTGGGGCTAGAGCACATAAATGCAGCGAAGGATGACTCAGGAGCATGGCCAGGCTCTTGAGTCCACCTAGGTGACTTGTGGCCTGCCGGCCTGAAATCCCAGGACCATACAAAGCAGAACAGTGTACACCTACACTCCCTGAGAACTCGCTGGCCAGTGGAGGTCATGATTTTTGCAGGGGCCCAAGAAGAATGGAGAAGAGATGCTTCCTCTCTATCAGTCAACCATATGTCTTTGAATGGGTGACCACATTGGGCTGGGTTGGTGCCTCAGGGAGTGGACTGCACAGAGAGGACCAGTCCTAAAACCCACATACCCAGGACAGTGCTCCTAAACAATCTACACTCAAGTGGGCAGCCCAGGCTTATCCAGCTGCCCCGGGCCCTGCTCACAACCTTCAACTAAAGCCCTATGAGGCCTGGGAATTCAGCACCTCTCAAAACTGAGAAACAGGAAGTCCAGAAATGGTGGGCTGGATGGATCTGTGTTTGAAATGAATGGGCATCTTAGGGCAGTGTTTGTGGCATTGGCCGGGAGGTAGGCTTCCAGCTAGGCTTTTGGCTTTCATCTGTACCTTGTGATGGGGGCTGACACTCAGATCTCTCCAAATGCATTGTGTAGGCTGAGGGTTACTTGATATACTGTACTTGGGGCATCTAATGTCACTCCTTAGTGTCCCTGTGCCTGCCAGCTTTTGGCTCCAAGCTCTTGCTTCTGCCTCAGCACCCCTGGGCATGTTTTACTCCTTGCTTTTGTTCACTAGATGACACAGTGCACTGTGGGCCACAGAGACCCTCATAGATCTGGACTGGGCTGCCTTTGGCTCCAGGCTGACACATCAAGGTCTCTGTTCAGAAGATGTGGACATATTGTTCTGGGGCACGGGCAGGAGGGTGCCTGCTCTTCATGGGCTGTGGGTATAGGTGTCTAAGGCTCCTGGTCATGTCCTGGTTCTAGCAATACACCCAAGCAAGTGTGCTCCTTCCCCAACCTGGAGCTGGTAAAGACTGGCCAGGAAGCATGCAGAATTGTCTAGGGTCTGGCAGGAATGGGACAGTAAGGGATGTTTCTGCACAGTGAAGGACCGTGCTGGATGGATCTGTGTTTGAGGTGAACGGGCATCTTAGGGCAGTGCTTGTGGCACTGGCCAGGAGGTAGGGGCTTCTCCTACTTTGCTTTATTCTCTGTTATAAATCTCTCTGCTTCTCCTCATCAGTTTGAAATGTTTATTCTGAATTTAAGTCCTATGCTTGAGCAAGTCATGTTTTACAGGAAAACCATCATGGACGGAATCATGCAATTCCTTTTTTTTTTTTTTTTTTTTTTTCAGTTACTATTAGGTGAGCAGCTAGAGTCCCAGGAGCTGGCATTTGTAGGCAGAAATGGAGGCAGAGTGGCCTCATGTTTGCAGGGAAAACTGGGCCCCTGTGTGTCTGGTCTTGCAGACTACAATGCTATTGCCTATACTCAGACTGACAGGTTCTGGTGGCTGGGGACCCTAGCTCTGCCATCACCTCCAGCCCTATCACCTGCTGTGTACAAGCCCTCACTAGGAAACTTTCATCAAGTGCTGGCACATTCCTAACACTGGCCTGTCTCCCCACCTCCTGAGCTGTGAGATATGTGTCCCAGGAATGAGAAAACTTGGGCTGTGGCTCATGACAGCCTTGTCCTTAAGCAGTGGGAGAAGCCTGCCTCCCTCCAGAGGGCAGAACCAGAACTACCCAGTAAGGGAGGGTGCCTGAACACGCAGCCTGTGACAGGAGGACGCCTGGCCATACTGAAACAGTCATCTGAATACCTCCTTAAGTGCCACCATTTTCTGTCTGGGACTATCTGTCCCCAAACCTTTGTTTCTTGAGCTACAAAAACTAAGAAGGCAAGCATGAGGTTGTGAGTTCGATCTCCGGTACAAAAACAAAACAAACAAACAAACAAACAAACAAAAACAACCAAAAACTAAAACAAAACTAAGAAGTTTCTTTCCATATGAGGCCCAAGAAAGATCATACAAATCACTGAACTTCATGGTTACCCTATCCTAGAAATGTAGGATTTCCCTACATTTCTAGAGTGACAACAGAAAGAATAAGCTTAAGGGGATCAGATACCTGCTGGTAGACTTTGGATCCACTACTGTGGGATGGGAGTGGGGCAGAGGGTCTTGGTGGAGCTCTAAAACACTGCTACCTTTCAGACCTGCCTCTGGCTGCCTGGAACCAGCACAGCCTTCATGGAACCCGGGCCTGGGCCTGACTTCTGCTGACCCTAGCATAAATCCTTATTCACTCATTCATCTGTTTCTTCATCAAACATTCACTGAGGGCTTGTGATGGGCTCCATAGGGATTAAGCAGCAAAGATAAAACATTGAATAGAAATGGCCAGCCTCTGCCCTTGCGGACTTTGAATGTGACTGAAAGAGACAGATGGTAAGTCCTTTTCCACAAGCAAACATGCAGTTATACATTAAGGATGGGAGGGAGGTACGCATTCTTCATGGCCCCGTCTGAAGATTAGAATTTGGCTACTCTAAGGAAGTGACCTTTCAGCTAAGACTGGCAGGATAAGTCAGCCCCCACCTGGGAAGGAGAGGGAGGGTCAGGAAAGAGATTGACATGTTTAAAAATGATACCGAGACAATTCAGGAGCTGTGGCATCTTCAGCAGCTTTATTGCTTTCTGGCTTTGTGATTCTGGGCCCTAAACTTAATCCCTTAAGTCTCAGGCTGATATCTCTAAAACTGAAATGATAATATCTGATGTCAAAGGCTGCAGTGAAGATTAGCAAAATGATGTTTATAGCTACTCAGCACAAACAGAATGTAAGTAGTATTATCTCAGGATTATTCTTGAGACTAAAAGTATGTTCAGGGCCCATGTATTTTCTCTTCACCTGAGCAACAGAGCTGGGTCTCCTTAGGAATAGCTAGATGCAAGGAGCACCGATGAAAGGACCTTAAATTTCAAGAGAGCAGGGAGTGCATGTACCCTGTTCTTTCTGTCCCTGGGGGCTGTTCCAGCCTGGCACATAGTTGGTTGTAACACTAAGCAAATGAACAGATAGTTGGGCAGCATCGGCAGATGCCTGGTCTTTACAGGTGAGGTAGCAGCCTCTCTACCTGTGTTTAGGATATTGCACTGAATTTTCTGGTTTCATTAAGCACCAAGGGCCTCAATCCACCATGCATCAGCCCTTCTTAGTCTGGCACCAGCTGGTGGGGTGAGGAGGGGGTGTCATAGAGTTTTAGACCAGAGCTGCCCTTTATTGACCTGAGATCACCGTGTGTTTGCACACAGGTGTATAGGAGAAGCACTGCTAAAAACCTCCAGAAAAGGTGTTTTTTCTAGTAAAGGGCATTCTCCTTGCAGGCTGTTGACCAGCTCAGCATGGACTAGTTTGGCTTTACCACGCCCCACTTTCCATTTAGAGAGGCTGAGGCCATTCAGGTCACTGGGTCTCACTTTCTCCCAGAACACTCATTGAGATTTCCAGTCTTTGTCTTCAGTCACCTCCACTCCGAGAGCCTCTTCTATGCGGGGTGAGCAGGCAGCCATAAGAAGACTAGACATCCTGATTTGCAGAGACTGTGAGAAAATGAAGCTCCCTCTGGGAAAGGAATGAATGCCCAAGGCTGGCCCTATGACTCTTAAGCTCTTTAGGTTACTTCTTGAATCTCTGCATCTGTCCTATGTTGAGGTCACTGGCCTGTCCCCATAAAATATAAACAACACATCCGTGATTTTTTCTGAATTTCTTAACATTCTTGAAATAGAATTGAATTTTGTCACAGGACTTTTTTTTTTTTTTTTTTTGTCATTTTGAGACAGGGTCTCACTATGCAGTTCAGGCTGGCCTAGAGCTCACTTTGTAGTCTAGGCTGGTCTCGAACTCGCAGCAATCCTCCTGCCTCAGCCTCCTGAGTGCTGGGATTACAGGCATGCACCACCATGCCCAGCCACAGGACATTTTTTTTCTCCTTTTCTTTTTGACTGTTTTAAACTGATCATGTCATTAATGAAATCTCCCAGAAATCTCTTTTTGGGCCCCAATTCCACTGGTGTCCTAATCTGACAAGGCTAGCATAATGGAACACATGTCTATTTCACCTGTGATAGTCACAGCAAAAAAATCTTAAATCCAGGAGCTTTAAAAATTCTGTCCTACGTAGAATCATACCAGGAGTGCAGGGGTCCACACAGCAACCTGGACAGTCTCCAGGGAGTTGCAGTGTGAATCAGCCAGTCCCCAAAGATGACATGCTGTATAATTCCATGTATATAACACTCTTGACATGACAAACTTATGTAAAGGAAGAACAGACTAGTAGTCATCAGACGCTCAGGATAGATAGGGATAAGACGTCACCAGAAGTGTTGCTGAAGGGCAGCGCGGAGGGTCTTTAACGCCTATGTCCTGGCCAGGATGTGTCCTATAGCTTTGCAAGATGCTGCCACTAGGGGAACTGAGAAAGGGTGTGTGTTTGACCTGTGTTATTTCTTACAACTTCATGTGACCCTGCAACTACCTAAAATGAAAGAGTTGAGTTTACAAAAAAAAAAAAATCATAATCGCCAAGTTAAAAAAAAATAGTCTCCAAAACCCTGAAATTTTAAACTGTACAAAAGTAGAGGGAGATCTAAACAACAACAAAAATGGAAGGACACTATAATTTATATGAACACGTGGATTAATTCTTCAGACTTGTGGCTAGAAAGACTTCTATTTTTAAATAAGTAATTCTTCTAAATTTATCTAAATTCAACAAGGATTCAGTAGAAAATATCAACAGCATATGGATAGATACACACCCTTTTTTTTTTTTTAATTAGGGACAGTGATTCTGAAGTTTATGTAGAAACAATTCACATGTCCTGTAAAGGCCCAGAACAGTTGCAGCGTGGCTCCTTACCCTTCCTGGTCTGGTTTGACAGTCCTCATCTCATAGCTGGGGCTGTTTCCCCTCATTGTTCACAGCTTCAGACAAACATGGTGAGAGAGGGAACAGGTTTCAGATTATCCATCCATCCTGAATAATCATAGAAAGATGCATTTGCAGGGTTTTTTTTTCCTGATAGTGATGTTACCCAAATTTGCTTCCCCTCTGGCTCTTAAGTAACAGACCAGAGAAATCCTGCCACACAGATAAGGATGTTGTAAAGTTGCCTAATGAAATAGCTGGGCTCTGGCTTGTTCCCAGAGCTATTCCCAGGCCAGGACAGTTTAGAAATGGACACAAATTAAATGAGAGTTTGAGATATGATAAAGGTAGCAGTTGAAATCAGTGGAAAGAAGATGATGTACTCAAATAAATGTTGGGACAAGTACATAAACATATGGAAAATAAATTGGATTTAGTAACTCTTTATACCAAAATCCAGATAAAGCGACGATTTAAATGTCAAGCATGAGATAAAAAACATGATGGGAGAAAATGTGGGAAAAGTTATTAAAACAACCTCAGAATGAGGAAGCTATTTCAAAATTTCAGACTATAATCCCAAATCATAAAAGACTGACGGAGTTGACTATGTGAAATTTAAACAATTCCACTAGTAAAGATATAGAGAAAGCTAACAGACCGCAGAAAAAAATAGGATGAACTATTTTGAAGACATGTGACATAGAGATATCCTGTGAATCAGTAAGAAGTAAACAGTCCAAAGGATATGAAGGGATGGCTCGTAAAAAAGAATATGCAAACTTTTAATCTTCTGAGAAGAACTTCGCTTTGAACAAAACAGTTCCAGTAAATGAAAGCTTCAGTGTACCATTTTTTTGTCTATCAAATTTGTAAAGATAAAAGTCATGATTGTATACTAGTTGGTGAGGGTGGAAGGCAACAGGAACGTTTATATAATGTTCACCATGGTATAAGTGGGCACACCCTTTACTGTATTTGACAATACCCATCTAAATGTGTACAAATAATCTAATCTCTCTAGAAATCAGGGGAGGACCTCTTACAGTGAATCCACTATAGTGAGGACCAAAGTGTGATAATAAGCATATGATGGGATAAAAAATAATACTTATGAAAATACTTTATATACAGTAGAGGTTGGTATAATTGCAAATATGTAGTCATTTTGGGAATGAAACTAAATCAGAGGAGCTGGTTTATTTTCTAAAGCATAATATGGTAATGTTCCAGGACCTCTTTGACTTGATAAGTGACTCTTTCAGCCCTTGCACACAGGACCACTTAGAGAATATTATAGGACTTCCTAGCTTCTCCAAGGGGCCATGCTGTGTTTTTCATGATCTCATGTGCTCTCTGTTGAAATGCATATCTAGGCATTAGCCTTGGATTTTTTTTCCCCTCCAATAACCGGTCTGTGTCCAATCTGCACTGCAGAAATTCTTCAATATTACGTTCCTTAACTTGATGAAACTCCCAATTTCGGCAAGTTTACAATTCCTCTCTATAAGTGGTTCACAGTGTGTGTACTTTATTGTCTTTACTGGACAAGAGACCGCCTGGAAAAAGATCAGTTAACAGAGATATAAGTGGGGATAAGATGGTTGGGGAGAAACAGTGTTCCGTGGAGAGCTAATTTCAAAGGGAACTAATTTCATAAATGGTCGGCTCATTAGTGAATATATTTGAATGGTTAATGGCTATTTTTAGCCACCCTATACATCCATCAATGGGGGAGTTGTTCCATAAATCATGGCACAATAGAAAGCTCTGCAGCTGTTAATGAAAAGATTTGCTAGATGTCTTAATATAGATCCTTCTCCAGAACACACTAGCATCTTTGCTTTTCAATAGCACACACTGGCGCCGAGTGCTTACCAAGATGCGGGAGGGCTCTCCAGTCAAATCTGAAAGGTTTCATTACAGTGTGGCCTCTGTGCCTAGCACACTGGCAATCGCTCAATTCTCAAGCATTCTGGGGTTGCTTCATGCCACAAACCGTCATGCTCCCTGGTCCCTGTGCGAAGAGCTATCAGCCATTTCCTGCCAAGAAATGTGTCAGTGCTGCTATTTGAAATGCCCAAGGCCTTTATGGACTGCTCCTTTGACTCTGAACAGTCCTACGCATTTCCTAAAGGCCCCTTGTATTCTTGAACCTGTTCAGCGCCCTCCCACACTACCACCTACATGTCTTTGGCCATGCAGTGGAGGCCCAACTTTTGTTAGAAATGGGGTGGTTAGAAGGAAGCAGGAAGAAGACAACAGCTAACAACCTGAGTAGTGAGCATGTCCTGTCTGGGAAGAGCCCAGATGTGGTAGCTACACATCTGGCAGAGAGCAGAGGCCATGTTCCTCACAGAGCACACTGGAAGCCAACCATGGGAACACAGTACTTCATCTACCCTGTTCAGAGCTGTCACCTATTCTTATGAGTGAAAAATGCTTCTCAGCTGTCTTGCACCACAGTAAATCAGTATTGTATAGGCAGCTCAAAAAGAAGTACAGCATACCTATGTGGGAAGTCACGAAGCAAGTACAAAGCAATATACATATATGTATCATGTTACTATTTGTATGAAAAGGAGAAAAATATAAGTGTATACACACGCAGATAGACATACATTTGCTCAAAACCCCTCAAGAAAAATCCAGTATGAAATTGCTACAAGTAGTAACTTTTAGGGAAGGAAACTTGGGAATCCAGACAGTTCAATCTCATATGTCACTATATTCCCTTTTATATTCTGAATTTGTGCTGTCGGTGCTTATTATGTGTAAAGCCTATTTTAGTATGATTTTTGAGCACTGCACTGGTACATTAAGAATGGTTTGCTCCTCCCCAGTGTGGCCAGGGTTTGCCAGGCTCTGGGTGGATGGTGGCAGCCTACAGCCCTGCGAACGGCGTGGATGGCACGCCTTGTGAGCAGGGTTCCCTGTGCACGGGGCAGAGTCTGGTTCCTGTCACTCGGTGCAGCAGGGGCTGCTCTAGCACAAAGAGGTTTTTGAAAGGGAAAAGGCAGAGCCAGCTTCAGGGCAGGCCCTGGGCGGGTCCTGGAGAGCCCTGCCACCCTGTGCTGGGGGGTGGCACCCCTACCTCATCTGTACAGGATGGGAGGCTCTGGCAAAATGAGCCCCATTACTAGGTCTCCTTGCTATATGATCTTGAGGGCAGTGATTTTGAAAGAAACCAATGAGCACAGCATGTTCTGTTGCTGTGTCTCACTAAATATTTAAGTTTTTATGTAACTTTTTTTTTCCATTTTTGGTAATCTTTGATTTTGGTTAATATGAAATGGCAACAAGCAATGAATTTTTTAATTGATTCGTCTCGTATCTATATTACTTTAAATGTTTTCTAATGCCTATCCACATTTTAAACTTATTTCTTTGTAAACTGTTAACTTAGATTCTGCTCAGCATTCATGTTTTAAATTGCCCAAATGCTGCTTTGGGGAGGGGTGAGTTATCTTCACTACTGAAACAGCTCCCTTAGGAGTTGGCTTGGCTCTGGCTCTTCTAGGGAAATGACACAAAGTTGATCTAAGAGGGGCCCTCACCTCTCCCCACTGCAGTGCTAACCCCAGCAGGGGGGAGGGGAAGAAGAGGCGGTGAGCTTCCCTCCAGGCCTACCCATTCAGGACATGCTGACACTCAGTCTCTCCAGGGCTCTGCCCTTGGCATCCCTGTCCCCCACCTGGACCCTGGCAGAGAAGCTAGGCGGGAAGAAGCTAGCTGAGTGCCCGCCACTGTAAGAGGAAACGAAGAGAAACAGCTCCAGGCAGCCCCAGAAGCGAGGCCTGGAAAAACTCTGCAGCTGGAGCTAACACAAAGGACTTTTCAGACCCTGCAGCCAAGGTGCCCAGTGAGCATTTTTTTTAAACAGCTATTAGGGTGACAAGCCTTTCCAAAGGCCAGCAGTTGGCAAGAGTTTCCAGGAAGCTGGTCTGGCACTGGGCTGGGATCGGAGCAACTTTAATGAGTGAAGTTCAGAAGGAAGGAGTCATCAGGAAAGGTTTAAGGTTCAACAAACTTTTCGAATTATTTCGCAAAAAGTTCTGGCTTTCCAATTCCCGGGCATGTTTTACTCTGGCTGTTTCAAACCACCAGAGCCTATTTCAGAGTCCGTGCCACCTGCATGTTGCTGATTCAGTCACTGGAGGTATTTGTCTAACTCCCAGGGATGGCTTTGCAAGTACCATCTGGCGCCTAGGAACACTAGGGCCATCTTCTCATCTTGTCAAACAGCCTCCACCCACTTGCCTTCGCCTTCTGCCCATCTCCATGGTTGTGTGCACGCTCACATGCACACCTTCCCCAAGCAGGAAGCTGCTCTCTGCCAAGAGCGAATGGAATTCCGATTTCCAGAGGGTGCCCTTGGCCTCCAGCTCCACGGCTGTATGAGGAAGAAAGGTCCTAGTGTGTGTGCTGGGGGCTGGGGGAGAGAGGCCTCCATCTCCTCTCACATCTCTCTAGGCCCCAAGACAAACCCGCAACTGGCGGTGCTCTCCCCAGCCACACCCAGCCTCAGTCGCATTCCTTCTCTTTCTGAGCCCACACTGGGTGGCCCAGCAAAGCAGCTTGCACACCTCTCTTCACACCAAAGGGGAACCTGCCCAGGGCCCCATGAGATAGCAGGACAAGTGAGAGGCTCACACCACAGGCCCACTGCAGCTACACAGCACGGAAGAGTCCTCCAAGGCAGGGTACCTTCTGATGCCCAGGGAAGAAGACACACTTGTTCCCTGTCCACCAGTCCCTGAGACTAAACTTCCAGGCCTTCCCATGCCTGTTTTCAGGAAGTCCTTCCTTCTATCCAGTCTTCACTTGACTGACTGCAGCACTGGTGGACCTGGGAAGGAAGGGCCACGTTTAAAGGCTCGTATAGCCTTTCTCTACCAGAGGTTCCCAACATGCTAACAAGAAGGTCTGGCACCCTTGAGAGTTAAACATTTATAGGGAAAGCCTTACCTAGACCAGGTAAATGAGTCAAGGGTTTTGATCAGCAGAGGCAAAGTTGTCAAGGTTACTTATACTTCTCTTTAGTCTTTAGCTTAAGTAGTTGGACTTTGCACCTTGAGGCAGGTAGAGGTTAGGCAGAGTGACCATTCTGCCAGTAGTTAGAAAGAACAAGTGGCTGTGATAAGCAGGAACATTTATGCTCTGGTTTTCTTTTTTTTTTTTTTTTTTTTTTGGTACTGGGGATTGAACTCAGGACCTTGCGCCTGCCAGGCAGGCGCTTAAGCCACTGAGCTAAGTCCCCAGCCCTATGCTCTGTGTTCAGTGAAGCCTGGCACTAAGTTAGAACCAACAAGGCCTGGTGCCCAGGCAGAGCATTTGGTAAAGAAAGGCCAACCCGATCTCCTCTGACTGGTCCCTTGGTTTGCTAATAAGACTTATTTTCAAATGCTTCAGCCTCTGAGCAGCCAAGGTGATTTCTCCTGAGATTGACTCTGGGGAGAAGACTCTAGGTTGGCAGCCTGGACCTTGACATTTTACCTGTTCTTAAAGTCTATACATGTTATGTCATAGTTGGGCTTCTTTCCTTGGCTCTGGGGCTTATTCTGATCCTCATGCCTGAGTTAGGAATAGTGTTTTTCTTTGGAGTCTTCTGAGTGTACCATGAAGTGCTATTATGGCCTGAGTAGCCAACTTCACTATCCCTTTTGGCCAGCCCTAGGCTTCATCTTTAAGTATTTATGTCATGGTTCAACTCTGCCAACTCTTCCTTCCTGGCAGAGTCTGAAGTGAACTTGGTTGGGAGTCACTATTTCTCACTACCTAGGAGACCCTACGTAGCCAGGCCTAAAGCTTTGAGTGGCAAGTATGGCTTATCCAGCAGTCAGCTGGCCAGGGTGTGGTGTTCAGGGAAGTATCTCAAGCAGCTGCCAACCTGGGGGCACTTGGACCAGCCCTGGTGAAGGGGACTGGCAGAGTCAGGTATAGGAGATAGGCCTCACTAGAACAGCAAAAAGAGTGTGGGACTAGGAACCAGGTGTCTTGGCCTCTCGCCCTGCTGTTAGCTAGCTTTGTCCTCTGGGCAAGATCTTCTTATCTTAGTCTTTGGGTCCTGTTCCTCTGTCGGTCCATTTCTTGATGCCTAAATGTTTTCCTGACCAAAACCCAGGTTGCGCAGTCTGATGGAGTCTGACAGAATCACTTCTCATTGCAGGATCCAAGCTGGTGAGGAGGGGCCTGGCAGCACAGAGCTTCTAGGTACTGCCATGAGATATGGGGAGAATTTCTCATGTGAAGCCCACCTGAGTCCCTGATGTGGACAGTCCCACCCCTGCTCCTATGCACACTCTGGCCTGAGCTCAGTCCAGCAAGGAGCCTTTCACCAAGTATTACTCCACTGAAGGCCAGCTGCACCCTAAAGCTCCCGCTTCTGCTACTGGCCATGCCCAGCCATGCCAGGCCCTCTCAAGCTTTCACCTGGAGCCCACACACTCAGTTGGTAGGGTTTGTGGGACAGTTCAAAAAGAACAGCAGGAAAATAAAGCATTCAAGTGTTTCAGACTGGAAGGGATTCAGTTTAACTTAACAAATCCAGACATGAACCTAAAGAAAACAGTGAAAAATAAGCCCACCTCCAAAAGGCCCAAGAGGAAGGATTAGGTAGGAGAAGAAAGATCCCCTCTGGGCAGAGGATGGTTGTACCGGTCTGAAACAATGGGGAGCAGGGGAGGACACTGGGCCTGAATGCAGGTGAGGGCCAGAGGATAAGCCCAGCATGCACCCGAGGCGGGCAAAGTTCCGGTTTGACCTTGGGCCCTACTCTTTCTATCCCAGAGGGAAACACCAAATGCCAGAAGAATAATAGTGGGGCCCAGAGGCCAGCCTCCTGATGCCATCCCCACCTCCCAGCCACCACTGGCTCCCTGAGAGTAGCAGCATAGGCCCATAACCGCGGCAAGGCTGTGTGTCTCCATCTGGGAGGAACCCTGACGGAGTGCGAACCCGTGTGTCACTCCGTTCTCTGTGCACAGCCCTGCCTGCCCTACCACTGCCCAAGTACTCTCTGTCGGCTTGAAACCACACTTTGCTGTGCCTCAGTTTCTCCAGCAAGGCATCACAGGCCACTGTTACAGTAAAATTACACTTTGGGTACAGTGCAGCCTGATTTAATGTGAGGGCTCTGTGCCAGTGTCTCCAAAAAAGGTTCAGGTAGAGGAGCAGTGATCTTTGAAAACTCCTTGAGTCGAACCCAAAATAATCTTTTTCTCACAGCTTTTTTTTCCCCTTGTTTCTCATGCCTAGTGAAACAGGAGAGAGGGACTGCGTGGATGTCCTGGGTCCCTGGGAGAGGCCTGCTAAATGTCCTTGCACCTCCTGCCTTCCCAAAGGGAGCCTTAGGGGCTGCAGCCACATGTGTGGAGAGATAACTTAAAGAGAAGATCAAAGCAGATGAGGGGCCAGAGCTGAGAAGGCAGAGCTGTCTGGCTTTGAGGCTGATCCTGGATTCCTATCTATCTCTGTCTCCTTTTATTTCTCTTCCTTCTCCCACTGCTTTCAAGATGGCACCCCCAGTTTTCCGTGGAGCTATTCAGATCTGACAAACTTACAGTCAGACCTCCTCTGCTAGCTGGTCACCTCCAGAGCTGCCAAGGACAGCTCAGCTGTGGCCTCTGCCTAGGATGTTGTAACTTACCTTATCCCTAAAAGGTCTGTTCCTAGAAAGCTTAGTGAGACCACCATGAGAAGCCACAAGCCTGGGCCACTCTGCATCATGGGAGGACAGGTGAGCCTTGCCCATGGCCCTTGGCTTCCTTCCATGTGGTATCTATGGAGGCTGCCCTCAGAATTCCCCTTGCAGAAAGTAGCCGTAAAACCCACATGATCAGTATCCAGGCCATCCCATTCTGCATAGCTCCCTCCTGTGCCAAGGATCATAGAAGCCCTTTGTTTCAACGCTGCCTCATTGCTGACCTCCCAACCCTCACGACTCCAGCCTGTCTTCTGCCAGAGACTCAGGCTCCTCTAAGTGAGACTATGTCTGGGAATGAGCTCTGCTTCTGCTATCATCTCCTGGGTGACAGTAGTCTTTTCGTTTGTGAGGCTTCAATTTCCTTGTCTATGATCCTGGGTGACTGACCTCTTAGATGCTCTGTAGCCTCTGAGTCTGTGTAACACTGTACTGCTGCCCCATTTGGGGTTATCTTTTCATCGCTTGCTTATGGGTTTCCCAGAGACAGAGGCAAGCCACATTGATCCCTCCGTCACATGCGGGGTTAAGGAGAGGCAGGACACACAAATCATCCTGTTATTTACTCTGCCTAAAGGTAGGTGCCAGTATTGGCCAGTAGGCCCAATCGATGAGGACAAATGACATGCACCATGGGCCTCTGTGACTGCATAGGCTTCTTCTCATTTCTTCCTCACTGTGTGGTTCTTCTGCCAACTTTCCCTGCCACCACCTGACTCCAGACCACCCTGAGACATGAGTCCCACGCCTCTAGGTATATCTTGTTAAGGACAGTGCTTGATAGCCCAGCCTTATTTGTATCCCATGGAAACTCACCTGACAGTTTTAATTAGTTAATTAAAAAAATTTTTTTTTTGAGACAGGATCTGGCTACCTGGGTCCAGGTTAAACTCATGGTGTAGCCCAGTTTGGCCTCAAACTCGTGGTGATCCTCCTGCCTCAGCCTCTGATTGCTGGGATTACAGGTGTGCACCACCAGGCCCGGCTTGTTTTGGATTTTTTGAGACAGGCTCGCTGTGTAGTTCAGGCTGGCCTTGAACCGTCAGTGTAGCTCAGGTTGGCCTCAAACTTGTGATAGTCCCTTGCCTCAGCCTCCCAAGTACTCAGATTACAGGTGTGTGCCGTCACACCTGGCATGACCTGGCACTTGCAAAAGCTCTCATGCCAAATAAGGGCTGTCCCCACAGGGTCTGCCAGTACAGCATGCCATGTTATACTGGCTAGCATTTATCAGACCTTTCCCCCGTCAGGCAATATGACTGGGTATCTGACCCCATCTCCTTGCGTCTTCACACTCAGCATGTTGATAATATAGTCCCAGTGTACACAAAAGGAAATTACAGCTTAAGAGGTTAGGCAAGAAGCCTGAGGTTGTGTGAATAGGATGAATGACCCAAGTTGGCCAGGGTTTCCTGGGGACACTTTTCCTCATCCTGCTTCACATATACCGAACCAAACTGTTAGCTAATAAAAAAATAAGTCTGACAAACTGATCTCTATCCTTATGTTGAAAACTATAGGATACAACAAGAAAAGTAAAAGATTACCTAACTAAACAAGGGACACATCAGGCCATGGTTCAGGAGCCCTAATGCAATACAGAGATCTGTTCTCCCCCTGTGCCCATCTAGAGAGCCATGCAACTCTAGGGGACATTTTCCATAGAAGCTGGCAATATGGTAACAACATAGGCCTTACAAAACCCAGCCAGTCACGAGGAAGACCAGCCAGACCCTGCATGCCCAGCTGTCAAGACCATTAGCAAACTACAGTGATAACAAAGTATGTAATTGGCCAAAAAGAAAAATTCAGATCTGACCAGTGGAACTGAGTAGGGTCCAGAAGCAGAGCCCCATGTCGATAGTGAGCTGCTTTACAGTGATGCCGATATTACAGGGCGATGGGGCCAGGATGGTCTCTTCAGTAAAGGCTGCCGAGTCAAAATGGATAGCCAAGTACAGAAAAGCATACTTTGACCTCAGTCTCACATTGGGCCCAAAAATCTATTCCAGATGGTCTGCAGATCTACATGTGAAAGGTGAGCTAATAAAGCTTCAGAACAAACCAGAGTATCTTTATGACCTTGGAGTAGTCAAAGTTTCTTAAGTAGGACATAAACAGCACTATCCAGAGAGGAAATGTTTGATTAACTGGACCACATTAAAATTAAGACCTTCTGTTCTTCAGACACCATCAAGAGGGGAAGAAAGGCAACATGCAGAGGGGGAGCCAGATTTGGAAAAATACACACACACACACACACACACACACACGTATGACAAATGACTCTTATTCAGGATATCCAGGGTATGTGAAGATATAAAGAACTACGGCTTTGTTAAAAAAAAAAAAAAAAAGACATGCCCCACATATATGGGCATTTTTACAAAGGATGATGCGGGTGATAAACTAGACATGGAAAGGGGCTCAACTTTATTACCCATCAGGATTACCACAAATTAAGATGATCATTTGGTGCCTGTAGTGTGGCTAAGAAGGAAACAATGAAACATACCCAGTATTTTGTGGAGGACCCTGAATACTCCCATGATGTACATTGCCTGTGCAAGTGAAAGTTGGGATGACAGCTTCAAGAAACTGGCAGTATTTGCTGAAAGTAAATATCTGGCCAGCCAGTGATCATCAGTCCCACCTCTAGGCATTTACTCAGCAAAAACAAAGCCATATATTTACATACACAATAGTCCTAGCAACCCCATACCAGAAACTGTCCAGTGGCCATAGGTAGCAGAATGAATAAACAAAGTGAAGCCAGGCCAGTGGAACGCCAGATAGCAAGGAGCCTGGTGGGGCTGCTGCTCCCTTCAGCCCCATGAGTCAGACACGGAGATGTACACATTGTGATTCTTTCTATGTAAAACTCAGAGGCAGATAACGCTGTTGTTGCTGGAAGCCGGGCTTGTGGGCTCCTCTTAGGGTTCTGGTGACAGAGTGGCCTGAAGGGCATCCTGGGGGTTCTGTTGCTTTTTCTGGGTGCTATTTATGGGGGTCTCAGGTAGGAGAAATTCATCAAGCTTGCACTTAAGATCTGTGTACTTTACCCCCTCTGTGTGCTGTACCCTGAAACTACATGTTAATAAACCAGTACCCTGTACAAGGACAGTATTCCTTGAGCCCAACTAGAGAGATGCACAGGCCAGTGCTAGGCTTTGCCTCTTGACCCACTCAAGTGGATGCATCCTTCAAGCCCCCAGATGAGGTCACTCTTGAGCTCTAACTTTGGCTTGCTCTATGACTCAGTCTCCCCTTCCAGGTCGAGGCAGGGCATACAGGGGAGATGTTTGGGACATCTCCTTCCCAACAAACACAAGGAGAATCTCTTATGACACCATTAGTGTATTATGTGAAACCGCTTTGTTCTCCTGCCACCTCTATGGTGTGGACATTCTCTTCATCATATCCCCTAGCACCGCCTGTCTGACCGAGCACCATCATGGCATTGAGGTCACAAATAGTGAGGACTGACCCTGACCAAGGAAGTGAGAAACCTTGCTTCTTTCCTTCCAGACTGTAGTTCCCTCCACCAGAGCAGCAGTCCCATGAGGCCACTGCATCCTTCTCACGTGCTCAGATGGAGACAGCGAAGCTTGGGAAGGTTAGGGGGCCAAGCGGGGCTTCCTGTAGCTGGGCCATTGCAAGTTGGGAGCCAAAGTGAGGGCATCCAGCTCCCAGTCCTGTCTCATTCCCACTGAGCCACTCTGCCTCACTTTTAATTTAATTAGGAGAACATTTAGTCTGCTCGTGCATTTTAGAGATGGGTTTGAGCCTAGCCTGGGCTGTGTGGAGCTCTGCCGGGGATCCTGTGACTCACACAGCCCTGTGCAGCCCTCCCAGCCAGGCTCCCAGGGGGCTTCCTTGGCATCTTGTGCAGACAGAGGTGGTCTGGAGCCTTAGAGGAGACTGGACACTGGTCAGGGAAGGCTAACTGGTGTCATGTGTTCTTGGCACATTCCTCTCTGTCTTCCTGGCCACTGGACCCGGCAGAACCTTTCAGTCCTCTCCTACTAATGTCTGCAGCCTGAGCACCCAAGTGAGGGATGTGGGTGGTTACTGAGGTTCATTGCCCAGTGCCTCAATGGGCCCTGGTATCTCCAAAATGTCCTAGGCAAAGCTGGTCCCATCGTAAAGCTAACCCTCAGTCTACAGAGCTGAGTTCAGGGCTAAACTTATGACATATGCCTCCATTTCCAGAAGGCATGGGCTAACCCTGGCTTCACTGACAAATGCAGAATTCAAGAGACATTAGTAGTGATGTAGATGAAAGCCAGGCCACAGTGGCCTCACTGGAAAAGAGAAACTTGAACGTCTTGGCGTGAGATTCTGCAGGGTCCAAGAGAAAGTTGAAGACATGGAAATTCTAATTAACGCACACGGGGCTGGTTTTGCTCAAGGATTTTCAAAGCTGTCATGTCGCAAGAGACTGGGCAAGCACATGCTTGCCAGGGAGGTGCTGACAGTCACCTGGTGGGTTCTCTGCAGTGCCTTAGTCTGTAAGCTCACTTTCCTTCTGCCTTCTTTCCACCCTTCTGCTTGGCCACACCCTCTCAGTGGACAGGGTGCCTCCTGAATGTCTCATGGGGAGAGGAAGCTGGTAATGATGAGTGGAGGCCTGCCTGTCCAAGTGCTATAACAGAAAAGACAGAAGGGCCAGGGACCAACTCAGAGACCCTTCAGGGAAACCATACGATGGAACAGGGCTGAGCCACAGGCTGCTGGGTGCATGGTGGGCTTGGTTTCTTGGCCCAGCCATCTTGGGTATCCATATGTAGCTAATGGGCCAGATGTGTGCTTCCAGGCCATTTCTGGCTGGCTCAGCAGCTGCAGGGAGGGAGTGAAAGAGGATTTCACAAATGTGGCTATGGGAGAAGTACACCCAGGCCACACCCATAAGTCCTTGAGCTCAGAGGTGCAGAGCTTTATGCCCGGAGCCCTGTGTCAGCATGCATGGGTGGCACCCACATCCCTTTCTGCGTATCCTCAGGCAGGGCCGAGGAAGTGTTCTTTGCATGGGGTGGGGGATATGGCAGTCTTGGGACTTCTTTCTGCCTTGAGTTTTGCCCTGCTTCTAGCCCTGAGCAAAGTACTCAGGTTACTGGTACTTATGGCTTTGAGTGCCTGAGAAGGCTGTAGCTACACCCAACCTGCAAGCACCTAGAAATGGGGTCCATGAGGCAGGGATAGTGGAGCAAATGCTGAAAAGATGCTAGGATTCTGATGGCCAGAAGAGTGACAAGAATGTTTCAGATATATAAAGCACAGGGACACACACAGAGGAGTGTCCATGTTCCTCTCCTTGTGTCCTACCAGTGACCCTTGATGGACAGAGGACAGTAGTAGGTAGAGCAGGATCATAGGAACTCATTTTGGTTATTGTTGGGATATAGGGCTCCCCTTCTCTCATGGATGGCCCCCCACATGCTGCTCACAATAGCTTCCATCTCTGTTCATTGTCAGCCTGCATTTCAGTGGAGGACTCAGCTCAGTATTGGGATCTAAAGGCTCCCTCAGACCTGTCAGACCCAGGAGGACAGCATCTGGTAGAGAGATGTGTGTGAGGCTGGGGCCCTCAAGCCAGCTGGGCTCTGAGGGCTACATGTAAGCTGCGGGTGCTTGCCTACTGGGCGGGGGCTGACAAAGTCCCCCCGCCCGCCCCCGTATCCCGTGCTCCAGTCCCTACTTGCCAGTGATCCTCTAGTTTTCACCAGGCCTATTTGCTGGCTCCTTGCCCCTCAAACCACTACTGGCCAACAGGCCCCGGAAAAGAGGAGCTTCGCCCAGACCCAGGGACCTTCCCGTAATCAAGGCTGTGGTGACCTCACCTCCCTGGGGCCCTGCAGGCGGGGAGAGCTTGAGATGGAAACAAAATGTGTCTTTATTTATGCTTTTAATTTGAATTCTGGAACTGGCCCAGCATGGTAATACATTTAACATCAGTAAAATACTGAAGAAAAATAGATCTGGCTTTTGGCAACCACTTCCCACCCACTTTGCCCCCTGTGAGACCCCTGTACTCATCCCTGTCCTTCATACACACATCGGGGCATGTTCCTCTCCTCCTAGTGCAAGTCCACAGGGCCGGCTGCCCACAAGAGCTGTGTTGCATCCCTGCACAGTGGGAGCCTAGTTTAATTACGGACATCCATCACCAGGCACACTGGGCAGGAGATGGAGGAATGCAGCCCCAGTGTGGGCACAGAGGCCTGGCTACCCCTGTCCCACAGGCAGTTAGGCTCTGGGAAAATACAGTGTCCACTGTGGCTTGTCTGCTCTCCCAGGTTGGGATGAGGGCTTAGCTCTGGGGTCACTTGGGCTCCAAGTACTCAGTGCTACTATACACAGTACTATACCTCTGTGTTCCCTACCAGGATTTCTTGAAGGGATGGCACCCAACTCCTGAGGATTCAGATGACCAGATTCCTTGATGCCTCAACCCTGACTCTGATCAGATCACAACCTTTTGTAAAACTTTGTTCTTTCCTCTCCCATCCGCCACCCAGCCTTCTCTTTCCTGCAGAGGAGATCATGGCTGTGCTAGGGCCCAGCTAACAGTAGAAGTGCAAGAGGCCCAGCAGTACAGCTGAAAAAGAGCTTATGATGTGCCAGGACCACAGGAGGCAGAGGGCTTGGGTTCTGCTGTTTTAAAAGGGACATGAGAAACTACCTGGTAACCTGGGCCATGAAGCCACGTTTGCTTAGGGTTGCCTCTAGATTGGCTGGGCAGCCTCTGGCTCTAGAGGGTTTTGAATGTACTAATGGCAACATGAGTAGTCTTTCCAAAGGGAGCAATTACAGGGCTGCTGTAGGCTTGGTTATGGGCTACCCCTAGGCCTTCCTGCATGGTTTTGCACAGGGTCCAAGAGCTGGCAAGGCCTCCCTGTTGTGGCCATGAGAATAAACGACAATGTTCTCCAATAGGAGAAAAGTGACCAGAGGACAAGAAAGGACAGGTTGAGTGGCCCTGTGAGATCTAGGTGGCATCCTGGCCCCTAATGGGGTTCCCAGTATATACTCTTGGATAATGCCACGCCAGAGTAGGTGCTCTATCTATCTTGCACATACTGCCAGCCACAGAACTCCAGTCTTCACCACTTTGGGGTCTCCCATGCCCTGGACTTGATTGGAGTCCCCAACAATAGTCAACCATCCTGTGAGCCTGGATGGTCCTTTTTGGTCTTAATCACACCTTAGGACAACCAGTCCTTCCCTATAGAGTGACCTCCTTTAGGCCCTCTACTCTGGCAGTTTCAGCGCTGAGAGTTCCAACTTCCTTAGTCACCTGTAAGACCAAATCCACACCTGGCTAGCAGCAAAAGCAGGAGGTCCAGGACCTCACTATGACAAAGAGGCACATAGTTCATTCAGGGCAATCTCCTGACACGCCCCCCCCCCACCCCCGCTGAGAGTCAGAAGAACAGAACACGCTAGAGAAACACAAGAGATGGGAAGGGTCCCAGTAATTGGTCCTCAGAAGGGCTGAGAGTGTGGCTCTCTCACATCCTGATACAAAGACTCTTCTCAAGGAAACTTACCATGGGGGTGTGGCCAGCATGGGCCCAGTGCCCCACTGACCCCACTGCATGGCTATCACTACTGGGCGCTTGGTTTGGAGTACTGAGTCACACATCACAGGGGAATCACACCATGGCCGGGCACCAGGGATTGGCCTGGTGATGCCGTGATGGCGGGGGGAGGATGGCATGTATTCCAGGCCAGCTGTGCCTCAGGGGAGGCCAACTGGAAGGCGTGGAGAATCAGCCATTTCCTCCACCTGAAGGAGCCCCTGAGGACAGCAGCGGCAACTGGCAGACAGCACCCGGCATCTGCCCCAGAGCTTTGGCCAAGGTTCCAGGGGGAAATGCTAAAAAACAAAGTTGACTCTTTCTGGGGTTGGAGGAGGGGGCAAGGGGAGAGAAAAACAATCTTTTCAGACACTCAAAGCATGAAAACAAGTAGAAAATGATCAGTCTGGTTTTCCGTAAGTCAAAACAGGAGGATCAAGTTCCCAGACTCCTGGGGAAATGCCCTTGTCCTTTCCTGTCCTGCCTGGTGCCTGGCACTGGGGCCACGCCTGGCAGCTGGTAGCTCCAGGTTGCTAAAGGAAGGCAGTGGGTGCTGGGTGAGTAGACAGCACCCTGACACATGAACAAACCTTTCCCCTGTGCCAAATCATCCCCTCTGAGCCCCATTCCCCTTTAGCCCAGCCTCTGTGGGTAACTGGGGACTCACTGTGACACGTGGGTGATGGGGGCCAGCAGTGTCTCCCCTTCCAAGTCCAGATCCTCAGCAAAGCTGTTGGTTCTCAGGAAGTGGGTTGGGCTTACTTCCAGCAGTGTGGGGCTCTTCCTCACTGTAGAAAGGGTGGGCGACAGCACATTAGGCTTCCACTTGGGGCTTGATGATGAAGGAGCCCCAGAACTGGGCTCAGATGCCCACCCTCCTCATCTCTCACTGCTGTGGGAGAGACCTATGAACTCTCAGGTTCAGGTAAGTAGTAGAAATGGTACCCAGATGCTTCAGCGGTGTGAGGTGGAGTAGGGGAGTATTTAAGATGGGCCCAAGGGCCTGAGACCTCAGTGTCTAAGAATGGTAAGGTAAGGGCCAGTGAATCCTCGTCAGTGTGGCAACTAGCTGGGGCTTAGCTCAAGAGGTCAAGACTCATCCTGTCTCATGTTCTGGTGTCTCCCCAGTTTCATGTCTGACTTTTGGGTCAAGAATAAAACATGGATAACAGACACAGGTCTAGTTGAAACACTGGCTCTCACTGCAAATGCAGTTATAAAATGATAGGACTGTGGGCCAAGGCAGTAGGACCCCTGCACCTAGAAATCACATGGCTGCTTCTTCACTCTGGCTGTGATGCCCTATCAACCACCTACACCCTGAGGGAGGTGGAAGAATCATTCCCAATAGCTGGCTTCATACTCATATTCCTGGGCCCCTCAGTGACTGGCACAGGCCCTCAGAAGACTAATCCACTTTGTATTCACTCTCAACTTAGTAGTTCTTAACCTATTTCATCATGTAAAGTATTGCAGGCTGGGTAAGGTAGTGCATGCCTGTAATTCCAGCACTTGGGAGCCTTACACATAGGACTGTTGTGAGTTTGAGACCAACCTGAGCTACAAAGTGAACTCAAGGCCAGCCTGAACTGCATAGTGGGACCCTGTCTCAAAAGAAAAAATTGTAAAAGAATTCAGTACACCTAAGAAGTGGAATGCTTGAAAGATTCACAATGGCCTTCCTCTTCTGGTGTCATCACTGTTAACCTGTAGCTGAATCTCTAGCTTCTGCCCTACTCTGCTCATAAGAATACACAAGCTAGGCATGAATTGCTCTTTATACATGTGAGACTGCTCTGGTTTTGTCTGCTTTTGCCTGGTTTTGTTCCTATTACTTTGCAACACACTCATGTCTTCCTCTAGGTATGTCCAGGTGGATCTGATGATCATTTTAATAGTTATGTGATAGTCCATAGCTTAGCTCTATTGCAATAAATTCATCCACTGTATTTTGTATGAAAATAAAGACTTTTAGTTTTAAGTTACTTCTTCAGGCAATAATGCAAGGAATACCCATCTTTATTTAAAAAGGTGATGTACTGGGGCAAGGCAAGGCAAGAGAGTGTATCTTTGTTTTTAATAGATGTTGTGATTGCTTTTCTAGTAAGTTATAGCAACTCACTCCCTGCTCCTACTTGCAAAGTTCCCGTGTCTACACTATCACAACCCTTTGTAGGTCTTGCTAAACAGGAAAAAATTGAAGTCTGTTCTCATTTTCACTTGTACTAAATGTCTTCTATGGGATTTCCTCTTGCAGAACTGCTTTTCATGTGTCTGTTTCTCACTTTGCTTGTACTTTTTAGGAAATTTCAATATTTTACAGATAATAACCTTTTCTTATATAAGGTGTAACTATCTCAGCTCATCGTTGGTCTTTTAACCTTATTATGTTGGTTTTATCATAGAAAATATCTTTTTGTTTTGTTTTACAGTGATACATCTTTGCTTTATGGAAAAGGAAGAGTTTCCCACACCTAAGTAATACAACTGTCTATTAAATTTATATGTGAATCTGTGCATTCATATGTATGTATAAATTTTAAAACATTAAACATTGTTTAAATGGATTTAAGATGGTCAACAATCATAAAATAAAAATTTAAAAGGCAGTACATACAATCTTACTAAAAAAACTAAAGCAAAACTATAAAACTTTTGGAGGAAAACAGAAAATCACTGGGACTTTGGATTTGGCAGAAGGATTCCAGATACAATAGCAACAACTCAACTGGAAGAAGAAAAGAATCAACAAATTGTACTTTATCATGATTAAAAACTTGCTGTGACAGACTTTCAGTGGAATTAGAGGGCAAACTACAGATTTGGAGAAAACATTTTCACTTATTGAGTCCATGACTGCCTACAATCCATGAAGAATGCTTATAATTTTACAATAATAAAACAAATAGCCCAATTTTTAAAAATGGATTACAAATAAGCATATGAAAAGATACTCAACCAGCAACAATAATCATTGGAGAAATACAAGTTAAAACCACAGTGAGATACCACTATAACCTTAGAAGAATGGTGAAATTTCTAAAAATCAAAACCTAACAATACGTAACACCAGGTTGCAGAGTGTCTGAAACGCTCACATGTTGGTGAGAGTGCAAAATGGCCCAGCCACTTTGGAAAAACACTGGCAGTTTCTTAATCCCTTTCTCAGGTATTTACCCCATCTGAATATTTACATTTATAAAAACGCATGCATAAGTACATGTAGCAATTTCACTTACAATTGTTGAAAACTAGAAACAACTGAGATGTCCTTTGGCAGGTGAACAGATGAACAAACCATGTTGCATTTATTTCATCCACACAGTGGAATATTACTGAGCAATACAAAGAAGTTCACTAATGATTCGTGTAACTACATGGGTAAAACTCACGTGCATCTTACTAAGCAATGAAGAAAACCAGATGCAAAAAAAGCATTTGTGTTATATGATTCAATTTATAGGACATTTTAGAAAAAGCAGAACCTATGGGACCAAAAACAGATTACTGGCTGCTAGCAGTTTGGGGCAGGAAGACTCCGTAAGAAATTCCTCTGTAGGATACTGTGGTGGTGGATGTTTGATTTAAGGCATTTGTCAGAGCTCACAGAACTGTAACTCCAAGTGAATCTTCTTTTATATGAATTAAGAATCAATCAGAAAATTGGAGGTTCTTAGGAGGAAAGTAGATTATGGTAAGTGGGTTATTAACTGTTACAAATGTATGACACAACACTGAAAGGACAGGTGGAAAAGATGCTGGCCTGCTGATGCTTTCAAAAAGAATATTTTGAGTGGACACTGAATAGCTAAAGACGAAAAAAGATTGACTGACATAAATGCTATATACCTTAGGGTATGTTTGTTTCACACAAGGGTACTTACTGTAGAGCCAGGTTAGTAAATATAGTACATAATGGAGGCCAGAGCTGGGGCCAGGAAAGCAAGGAGGTAAACTCTAGTCAGAAACATCAGTATAAATATATGTATATTTCCTAACTCTATATCCTGACAGAAATTAGAAACTGATACTCTCAGAGCAATGAGCATGACAAGTGCCCACCTCATGTTTACTATATCCCAGTATTATTAAGTTCTCAATCTAAAGAACCAATACAAAGAACCTCTCTGGATGAATGGGTGACCCTAAGGCTTAACACCCGGAAAATATAAAATGCATCTGAAGTATTGTTCAGTACTACAAAGGAAGGAAACACAAAAATAAACATAAAAGAATGATGGGTCATGTCAAAAGGACACATACCGAACAGTGGACAAAACTACAATAAGTTGAACAACAAAATAACAATAGTATCGGATTACAACAAAAATATATGTGCCTTAGTCCGTACTGATAAATAATTGAAAAGGGAGAGGCAAATCTTGCTTACTAAAGACCTCCGAATAGTAAGCATAGAAAGACTGAAAAAAATAGAAATAGACCACCGTAATATTTGCTGCAGGAAAGATCTATGAATGAATACTGAAATTAGTGGGTGAACTTTAAGGAGAAACTTCAAAGTAACTCCCCCCCAAATATGCTTTAATTGCTGCAGTGGTTCCAACACATGTTCACATATTCTCTAACATCCTCATGCAGAACTCAGAGCTGAACTCACCACCCTTTCAACATGGGCTGAGGTTGAATGACTTGCTTTTAGTGACTAAACTGCAGAAAGGGAAAAACAACTCAGATACAGTGGAGAAACCTGGCCCCTACCACCTTAACCACATGGCTGTGAGACAGTGAGAAAAACATCCTGCCTCTCCAAACCCATAACCTTAGTCTAATCCTGGGAAAATTTAGACAAACCCAAACTGAGCACCACTGATAACTGACCAGCATTCTTTACAAGTGTCAGCCTCATAAAAATAAGACTGAGTAGCTGTCACAGATCAGAGAAGATTAAGATCTGCTACCATAAATAAAGTTAACGATGGATCTGGATCCTGGATCAGAAAAAGGACATTAGTAGTTAAACTGAGGAAATAACTGTTGCTTGATAGGGTTGCATTAATGTTAATTTCCTAGTCTTGGTCAATATATCAAGGTTATGTAAGATGCTAACACTGGGCAAAGCTGGTGAGCACAAAAGAATCTTAAGTATTTAAAGATATGTAAGAACTATGGAGAAAAGTATAAAACTTCAATCAGAGACATTGAAGAAGTCAAATAACTGGAGAGCTATGCTTTCATTCCACTGATAAGAAAAGTGAATACTGAAAAGATTCTCTTTAAATCTTAAAAAAAAAAAACTAAAACATATAATAAATAAATAAATAGAAGCCCAAGGTTTGTGTGTGAGGACCTTCGCAAGCTGATTCTAAAATTTACTTGGAAGTGTAAAAGGCCAGCAGTTGGTGGAGAATTTGTTTTACCAAACATCAGTACTTCAAAAGTCATGAAGAATGTGGTGCTGATGCGAGGAGCCATCAGTAGGCTCGCTGGACAGAGCTGAGCATCAGATTGTCCCCACATATGGACACTTGCAGTGTATCAGTAGTCGCCTGTGAAGAGCATGGACTTTTCAAGAAAATGTTCAGGGTCAACAGCATTAAATTTGACCCTTAATTTCCTCATGCTGCACACCAAAAACTCCTTGGCATTCCAGGGGATTGAAGACCACTTGTGAAAAGCGAAACTATAAAGCCTATATAGCTATATACAGAATAATATCTTCATAATTTGGGGATTAGGAAGAATATTTTGGAATCAAAAAATAATAACCATGAAGGAAAAGATTAATTAATTTGCTTGCATTGGAGTCAGGACCTAATCACCAAATTACATTTTAAAGAGTGAAGACAACCATGAAAGAGTCATAAACACACAAAATATAAAGAACTTCTGCAAATCAATAAGAGAAATAGAAGGGACCTAATTAAGAATGAGCGACCGACAAACAGCACATCCTAAAAGAGGAATCCAAAAGGCTGATGAGCTTGGGGAAAGGTGTTGTGCCTGACTAGCAATCAAGGAAATGTAAATAAACTCAGGAGCTCATGGTCCATGGGGGCCAGTGGCAGACTTCCAGCAGGAAACTGCACAGACATTACTTAGCTGCAGCCGGGAGAAGGGCTCTGAGTGAAGGGCTCTGTGCCCATGACATCCTTGGAGAGACCAGGCAAGGACTGGTAAGCCTTGAGGAATGTGTGCACATTCAGAGGCCCACAGGTCTGGAACCTGGTGCAAACATTTTACCGCCCCCATTTTAGAGACTCGGGGCTGAGATTCAAGTACCCTGGGTTATATTATACAGTTGTCAAGTGAAAAAGCTGAAACTTCATCCAGGATTCAAATGTTCTTTTGGAAAATAAGAAAAAGAACACAAATACATATTTCAATGTCTGCATCACTTGTATACAGAATGAAGGAGCGGCTACAAGAGGGGCCTGCTTTACAAACACCCAGGATGATAAGTACCATCTCCAAAGCCTGAGGGCCAAGGCTGAGCCACTCGACCCCTGAGAAAGGCCCTGCGCTGGTGTTTTGGGAAATTAAAATGTGCACATCAGTTAGCTGCTCAGAGCGGGTGGGGCTTGCACCTGCCAGAGAGGAATGTATGCTCTTTGGTTTAATCCTGGGAACAGCACGAGGGGCCCTGCAACAAGGGTCAGAGAGGGGCTCCACAGACTTGTTTTTCCGACTCAAAAGGAGAGGCTGCTATCTGCCAGGCCTGTGTGTCGGAGACTGTTGGGTGTGCCTCTTCCTCCACAGGGACACAAAAGACCAGGCCTGCCACCTCAGTATGCAATGCAGACACAGCCAACGCAGAATCCTAGAAGATTGTTGGAGAGGGGGTAGGGACTCAATTCCTCCTAGATGTGCTGGTGCTGCTCCTAGTCAGGGGCTTGGGGAAAGTGCTGTACGCTAACAGGATCTGCTGGCCACTGCCACTTGTGAAGAGCTCAGTGTTGGTCTATCGCAATGATATGAAAAGATAGCCCAACTGCAGAGTAGTAAGCAGAAGCCATGGTGAATGTGACAGGGCAGCTAATCTGGACACCAAGACCCTGCAGAGGGCAATGGAGCAATGCCAGGTGCTCTCTGCTGAAAACAGCCAGAGTGCCTGGCCCCTCGGGAACAACCACTATTTCCTGGTGACAATGAAGTCACACTTTTCTAAGGCAGTCCCAGTTTTTGATGCTTTCATTCCTTGGCTGCCTTTGCCTTGTCAAGGCCAGAAACTGGGCCTAAGTTTTCAGGGCAGAACAAAACAATTCTGTTTTCTAGGAAAATGGGAGGTCTGGGATGGTGAGTGCAACATCAGGCGTGGTGACTGCCCCAGCTGGGGCCGCCAGCTGCCAAGTCTCACCCTCTCTCAAGAGAACCGGAACCAGACTCAGCATAGCATCTTCCTTTCCAGCCAGTGGACCTGCTCAGTAGGGTTATTTGCATTTTATTTATTTATTTTTAAAGAAAATATGACCACAGCCAGAAAACTGGAAGGAAATAGATCAAAATGTTAACTGTGTTTGTCCTTGGGTGAAGGGACTTCGGGTGATTTTTATTTCCTTCCTTATCATGTCTGTGTTTTCAATTTTGAAAGATACTTTCACAAGTCAGAAAAAAATAACTTGTAAAAGTCTTACATGTGCTTTGCTCCCAGGCCCATGACCCTGTCACATATCATCCTGGAGTTAACAGAATGTATGAGTGTCCTACGTCCTTCACCTCTTCTTTACATTGTTCGTGCAGCTGGGTAACACAGAACTCTTCTGCCATGAAGTTCTCCAAGTATTTCTATTCCAACAGCATGTGGCCTCACGTTCTCTTCAATGAGCTTTCACCCCTCCTTGCTTAGGCAAGGTAGGTCAGCATTGAAGTGCCAGGTAAGAGCCCAGCTCAGCACTGCTGCCCACTTCCCTCTGCTGAGTACTGTTGGCGTCCTTGCTCTTCCCAGTACCTTCACTCAGCTGTTCAGCTTCTGCCCTCCTCATGACTGATTATAATCCTATTTAATCTCCCAGGTGTAATGTAAGCCTCCCCACCGCCATGAGCTTTCCAAGGCTTCCAAGATTGCTGCCTCCTCTAGATGACTGTGGGGCTTATATGTGCCTGGCCCAAAACACAGGAACCTTGCATTCTGCCTCCCCAAAATCCTTCCTGTGCCTGGCATAAGCAAGATTGCTGAGCCAGCTCACCCCTCTGGATAAACAGTAGCTGCCCCCTTCTTCAGGGAGTGGCCCCTTTTCTGGCTTTCTCAAAAAAATCTCCCCCTCTTGGTGGATTCACCAGAGCCTTGTGGCTACTGCACTGTGAAGAGAACTGTTCCCTAGGGCATCCGGACAGCTGCAGCCAGGCCCTGCGTGACATTGCTGAGCTGAAGCCCCACAGCCTGTGCCAGCTGCCCATGCCCAACTCATGGACCCTGAGCCAGAGCAGCCCCGCCACCACCTGCGTCTCCTCTCAGAGGCAAGAAGTAAGGGACATGGACAGAAAGTGTAAAAGCCATTCCCACAACAGCTGCCAGGAACAAGGCGAGGAGTGGAGTGAAAATGTATATTCACAGCTGGCACCCAGTTCCACTTAGGAAAATACCTTGCCTGAGTGGACACCTGTTGTTTTTGCCTGCCGGGCAGCCAAGCCTGGCTTTTGGAAATAGCTTCTCGAATCTTCCTAAAGGGGTTATCCCTTTCTATTTCTAAGGTTCAAGGTTTAGGTACCTATTGGCAACTCAAAGGGGTATAGTGGCCCCCAACTTGGATAGCAGTAGCATAGTTGCACATCTGAGGATGGTTTGTATCCCATTTGGGAGCAAGGACAGCCTGGATCAGACTATGGCATGAATTAAGAGAAAACAGATGATCTTTTCCACTGGGCTTGCTGATCTGGTGTATACAAGCTGATGGCCATCTTGTCTGTATTCAAAGTGGCTGCCTAAGGATATAGTTATTTCATGGGGCTGATGGACAGAGAAAGTGAGGGTGAGAACAAAAGAATGAACAGGCTAAAAGGGGGAGGAGAGCAAGATCATCGCAACTCCAGGGTCCAGCTGTGTCTGGAACAGCTGGGTCCAGATGTGTGAGCCAAAAAATGTCCCTTTTGTCCATAAGCTTGTTTGACTTGGGGTTCCATCATTTGTTATCAAGCAAGTCTTCAGGAATGTGTGTGACAAACTTGAGGGTGACATGTGAGTCTGAGAGGGGGAGGTCAAGTTTACAAAAGAGCTAAACTCCATACAGCCCTTGCTGAGCTTTATGGGGCAAAAGGCAGAGAAGAAGAGGCTGGTAGGAAAGAAGGTAGCTTGAGGCCTGGACTTCAACCCTGCAGTGGCCAGGGAGCTCTGGGAAAGGGGCTCCCTCAGGCTGGTTGTTGACTTTCTACTGTTGGGTAATGCAAATCTCCAGAACTTGAAGAAGCCCCTTTTCACACGGTTGTGTAAGTGGGGGTGTGGAGCAAATTGTGGGACATGTTGCATCTCACATTTAGTCAAGGTTGATTCAGATTAGATTTGAGTCAAGCATGACAGTGAGAGTCAAAGAAGACCTGTGGATTCCTGAGAAATCCTAGAAATGATGCTGGGATCTGTACAATCTTGGACTTCAAGTTTATGGGTATCCTCATCCTTCAAATGCCTCCCTTCACAATAGGGACACAGGCATCAGCACACACAAAGCTCAGTATGAGTGGAAGTAGTTTTGTGGGCCCAATGGTGGACTTTGCACCGTGGAGGTGTTTAGCAGGATAGATGACAAAGCCAGAACAGGGTCAGCCCTGAGTGAGCCCAGGAAATGGAGAGAGAGCAACACAGCCACCCACTAAACTAAATCAACCCACTCGGGTCTCTGTGCTGCAGGAAGTCACTGTCCAGTTCTCCCCCAAGACACATTTTCAGGGGAAGGTTCCAGGCAGCAAGAGCAGCCCCAGGAAACTTTAATATACAATGGAATCTGGGTTAAGCACTATCTTCTCCAAGAGTTGAGCTCACAGGACATTCCCCAGAAACCTCTGGAGAGGTGGGGAGGAAAGTTTCTGGAGGTCTTTGGATGAAGAAAACAAAAAAGTGGCCTTGATTTTCAAGGCGAAATTACAGAGGAAGAAAAAAATGTTTTTAATCTAATTAAGAGCGATCTTTTCACCTTCATCACAACATCGCGGAAATGTGCCAGTTCTTAACTTCACACAATAATCAAAGCAATTAGTGAGGGAGAAGCCTTGGAAACCGGTGCAGATGTTCTCAGAATGTTTAATGGGGAAATGAGTTGCAGGCCTCGGTCTCAGCATCCGGCTCCAGGCCCTGGCTACCAAATCCAGACATCTGCTGGGGCCCCACCCCCAGGCCCCGAGGGCGCGGGCTTGAGAAACACAGGTCCCTTCCCAGGCTGCCTTCAGCCAGGCCAGATCTGGGCTGAAAGGCTCCCCGTGGCTTCTCGAGCCAGAGCCTGGACACAGTCAGAGCATCCCAGAGCTGGGGGGAAGGCTTAACGTCAAAATTATGTTAACAACTGATGTCAAAAGTAATCAACTCAGCTTGGATCCCCCATCCCTGCTGGCTGTAGGAGGGCTGTGAACAAGAGGACAAGAGGCCCCAGAGGTACCTCTGCAAAGAATGCCTTATCATGAACACCATTTCATGTAAAGATATAGCAGCATCTACTCAGTGTGCCTTGTGAGCCTCGTTTGGATGCTGCTGGACCTGTTGGTTCCAGGAATCAAAGTGGGCGAACCTTGAGGAATTTCTAATATTCAGAAAACATGTACAAGTGAGGGTGGTCCTTAGAAAGTAGCCTGTTCCAAGAACAAGAAGGGTACATGACTAATGTTAAATGGCCGAGGGAGAGAGAGTAACCTTGGCCAGGCAGTTCAGTAAACCTTGGATGCCTTGCTGGAATGGCACGTACTAGGAACACGGAGGTGAAGAGAACATTGATCTTCTTCTTGGGGATATGCGAGCACCGTGGGCCCCCACCTTTTTACTACTATCAGCATTCACAGCCTTTGTACTGAAGGCTTCTCAATGTAAACCTCCCAAATATACTAGAGAGCACCACCCTTGACATCAGAGGCCTGTTTAAGGGCACAGACAAGATGGATGGGAAATGAATCACCCGGGGAAGTATTCAACAGTGATAAACAACCAGCTTACTCCATCTTTGTAAAACCGTAAGGCACGTTCTCAGTAGACACCCTGGTGCCCACCTTGGAGTTATTGCTTGTTAAGTGACTGGCATAGCATTCCTGAGTTAGACTTCACATTCAGGGAAACTGGCCCAAGACAATGTGAGAGGAAGCTGCTGAAGCATTTAATAGAGGAAGCAGCAAGATGCACTGTATATTTAAAGAATCTTCTGTCGATAGTGTGGAAGTTGAAAGACTATGGAAAAGGAAAAAGCAACTACTCAGGAAGAGAAACGATGATGGCATTAACAAGAGAGATATGTGAGGGTATGAGAAATCCAGACAACTGACAAAAATGAGGTATTTGACAGGGGCAGTAAATTGTTCTTTTTTTAAATGCAAAAATTTGAAAAATACTTGGAGGAAGTTTTGTAGAACAATAAATAGTGGGCTGCTCCCCTCCCTATGACCTGAAATCTTTCCATACACCTTCCTAAAACTAAAACCAACAAAACTGCATTTAAAGGCATACAGGACCCATTCTTTCTACAGTACTAAGAAACAACACTATGACCTGTGAAAGGAGAGATGAACCAAATTCTGACCACTAGCACTACACTAGTGTTGCAAGCCTGTATATGGAAAATGTCCAAGAAAACTGAAATTATTGTGTCAAAAACACTGCGTATGGTGGACAACATTGCAAACATATTTCCAAGGGACCCTTCCCTTCACAGACACATTTTTACAAAGGCAAAACCCCACTGTCAACCTTGTCAAAACACTGAAAAGCAGTTGATGGTTTACAAGGATTACAGTGATCATCAAACCAACTTATAGTACAATTTAAAAATGGTAGGCAGCCAGGTGTGTTAGTACACACCAGTAATCCCAGCACTCTGAAGGCTGAGGCATGAGGATTGCCTCAACTACCAAGTCGGATCCTGTCTCAACAAACAAAACTGCGATAAAGTGTTGCAGCATTTTTGTTTGCACTTTTATCACCCTTGCCTCAGCTTGCTCACAGTCTTGAAGATGGAAGCCTGTGTTGTACTTCAGGTGTTGAACATTGATCCCTGGTTCTAGAAGGTGGAGAGATCTTTACTTTTATTTTTAATTACTTAATTCATTTTATTTTATTTTATTTTATTTTATTTTACTTTTTGGTAATAGGGAATGAACTCACGACCCGATACTTGCCAAGCAGGCATTTGTACTACTGAGCTACACCCCCCAGCCCAGAGATCTTACCTTAAAAAAATTACTTCTTTTGTATGTGGATTGAGGGCTGCCTGAATGCCTGATGTAAAGTGATTGCCTTTGTTTCTCACCTAACACACAACTGATTTAGAAGTAAAAAGTTGTACAATACTTGCAAACACGGTAAGAGGGTTAGCAAATCATAGTGACCTGGGGGACCTGGGGAAAAGCTTAGTGGTTGAAACATAAATTAGGTCACTAAAAACTTTTGAGGACAATCTACTGAGAATTTCTCTGGCAAAATAAAGCATTGCAAAGTTTCTTTGTAACCTGAGGGAATTTATAAAGCAGTATGTATGCACAGGGCTTCATGTATGCTAGAAAAAGTCCTCAGCACAACATTAAGCTTTTACTTCTGGGTGATTTCTATGCTTTCCTCAAACTGCAAATCAAGGCTAAGACAGGGTTGTAAACAGCCTGGCTAAATGCTGAAGTGATACTCAAGCAGAGCCAATTTGCAAAAACTGGGATAATTTTTGTTTCCTTTTTCTTGATCTCTGACTTCTGCCACTCAAGGATATCTGTAAAAATGTACTGACCATAAGTTAATGGAAGAGGAACTATAAAGACCACCTATGACAATACATATTTCACAGAAATAGCTGAGAAGTCATTATACACTATAGACTTAATGTCAGATTAAAAAAGACCTGATTTCCAGAGTCATCACCGGTAACACTTAAAATGTCTAATGTTTTCACAAAATACAAAATATGCAAAGCTAAATGACCATTTTCAAATGAAAATATTTCTAAGGACGCACAGACATTGAACTTACTTGACAAAGACTGTAAGTATTCTAAAACATTCTCAGAGATCTAAAGGAAATCATTAGCAAAGAACCAAAGGAAACCAGGACAATAGACAATATCAATAAAGATAAACTACGGAAAAAATTAAAAGTTCTGGAACTCAAAAGTATAACAAATGAAGAAGTTCACTAAATTAGTGACTAGAGGATTACATTAGCAGATTGGGGAAAACAATTGAACTTTAACAAAGACTGAGTAAAATGATCAATTCTGAGAATTATTAGGGAAAGAGAATTAAAAGAAAAAAATGAACAACCTGAGAGTCCTATGGTATACCATCAAGTACACAGAAAGAATATTTCAGCTTCCCAAATTTATGAAGCACATGAATCTTTACATCCATGAACCTATAGAAACTCCACAAAGGATTAAAAAGTCACACAAATACACAGCATAATCAAACTGTCACAAGACAAAAAATATAAAAGGAGTAACAGACATGACTCAGCATGTGATTACAAGAACAAGAACATACTTCTCATTGGTAAGTAAAGATGCCATAAGGGAAGGGGGGAATGACTTTTTTTAAGTGATGAGAAAAAAAAATAGTTTAACAACAAGTGATTGTATAAGAAAATTATTCTTCAAAAGGAGAATTGAAAGAGTTTCCAAATCAGCAAAAGATGAGGACACTCATCTCTAGTTGATTTTCACATCACCAGCTGATTTTATTACACAAAAAATAGTAGAGATTCACGATTATAAAACGACACCATTAAGTAATTTGTGACTACACACAAAAATATGAAATTCTAGAATCAGTCTCTACACAAATATAACAGCCAGCATTCTAGTTTTAGTGCATAACTTTAATTCCTATGTGACTTAAAAAATGCATAAAACAATACTTATACATCTATATTATTAGGCTTTCATTTAATAAAGATTACATAAAAATACATTTTGAGACTACAAGAACATACAAGAGAATGAAGGTGTATAGGATTTTAATTTTTGTGTATTGAAATTATGTTGGTATAAGTCCAAACCGGATTTTTAAAAATAAATTTAGGATGTTACTACAATCTCAACTATTCAAATAATGCCTTAAGATACATGCACACAGTTCTACATGTAAGAGGATTAGAAGTCATTTGCAACACAGAGCTGAAACCTGCTGAAACCAGTGCTTTGTAAGAAAATATGAACCACAATGAATTGCTGACAGTTAGGTATGGACAAGCCTGTGAATTAAAAAAAATCCCAGAGACCCAGGTATGTGTGTGTGTGTATGTGTGGGGGGTCTTTCCAGTTTTCATGAGTTATCACCTCCAATTGCTTGACCAGGTTTTTGTGGTAAACAGAAGAATTATTCCCTTATAACTTTCATGACAGCAAGGAAAAATATATTTTGAATATATCAAAGTACTTTAATCAGAAAAAGACCTGCCTTCAGTGGAAATTTGTTTATTAGAGCTTAAACTGCTGGAGTTTCATCAGGGCAGGGTAAGTATTCAACTGTAACCAACTCTAACCTTCCATGTAGAAGAATGGAAACAGCCAACGCGCTTTGTCTATTCTTTGTAGAGAAGTAACAGAATCCTGGAGGAATATTTGGTAAGTTTGAAGTCAAGAGCCTAAACTTTGTAAGGTAAGATGTAAAAATAAAACAACAGAACACCTCCTCTCATTATCTCAACTTGTCGTTTTATTTCCAATGATCATTTTATAGCTTTTGCTTTTACCAACCATACCATGTCCAGTTAAGAAAAAAATAAGTCATACTAGAAGAGGAAAACACTTTCAAAAGACAGCAAACATCAGAACTAGACCTGGCAAAAGTGTTGGAATTAGACTGGGAATTTAAAACTATCATACATGTGCTAAGGAATCTCATGAATAAAGAAGACAGCATTTATGAACATCAACAGTGTAAACAGCGATGGAATTCATTGGAAAAAGCAAAAATATTAGAGATCAAAATGCTAACAAATGTAAAATGTCCTTATGGACTTATTATTAAACTGAAAATAGCTAAGAAAAGAAATTGTGAGCTTAATCATATATCAAAAGAAACACCCAAAAGCATGAGGCAAAAGCAAAAAGAAGAATGTTTTAGAAGTTTGGAAATGGAGAAAACAGTATCCAAAGGATATGAAATAACTACAGAAGATGTAACATGCAGTGAATATGGAAGAAATAGAAGGAAAGAAAATACAAGAGAAATGTTTCAAACAATACTGGCTGAGAATTTCCTCTGACTAATGACATACACTAAACTACAGGTCCAGGAAACTTGTAGAACAATAAGCAGGATACGTGTAAAACCAACAAAAAAACAACTAACCTAACACACACACACACACACACACACACACACATTATACCTATGCATACAAGTTTCATACTGGAACTTAAAAAAATTCCTACAAGATAAAGGGAAAGAATGAATTTTAAGAGTAATAAAAATAAGAACTATGAATCAAGCTTTGCAGAAACAAAATGAACAAGAAAAGTTTAGTAAAAACATTAAAAATTCCTAACAAATTACCAGTTCTTTACTGAGTGAAATCATTCTTCAAAACTAAAGGACAAGTGCTTCTCAGAGAATGAAAATTGAGAGAATTTAATGCTAGCAGACCTTACCTGCAAAAAATGTTAAAAAGTCTTGTAGACATAAGGAAACTGTCACAAATACAGATAAATCAAAAGAAGTAACTAACATGTTTTGCTTTCAATTGATCTAAGATAAGAGCATATCCAAAACAATCAGGAATGATGTATTTACTTTTGATGCTTATGAATCTATTATGTGTATATGTGTATACTTTTGTATGTGAAATAAGTGGCAGCATGATAAAAGGGAAAAGATGGAATAGGATTAGGTTACACCACACATGAATTCACTTTCACCACATGTCATTTACAAGTTGGCTTGGATTCATTGAAAATAGATACTACAAAATATACCGCTACCACATTAAAGAGTTAACATGTAACTAAGCGAGGAAAGGAAAGAAGCCAGAACTACGATAACTAAAATCACAAAGAACTAAAGACATTTCAGGACCAAGGGGTGGTGGAGAACATTTCATATGAAAAGCAATGCCATACTGTTACGCAAGCTATGCCCAGCAGTCTTCCCTGGTTTACAATTTTAGAATGTTGTCTTCAATCCTATCTTTCTGCTCCTGAGGTACATTTCTGTGATAGAAGTCTGTTTTCCATATATGGAAATTGGCATTCTGTGAGTATCCTGCCCTATCTAATACCTATCATCCTTATCTCAAGGTCTGTATTTCTGATGTCTTATACCAGCATAGGTCTGGAATTGTAGTGGAATGGCTTTGGAAAAACAAAACAAAGAGACTTGCTGCTACACATCTGGCTGTAAACAAGATATCCACTAAGTAGCTGACAACTGTGACCTAAGTTGTATAATCAGTATCTCTCCTAATACCATTGACAAAAACAAAACATTCCTGAAGATGGTGGTAGGTAGGGAAAGATTGCAGACTTTATCTTTGCTTACACAGAAGAGGTTTCTAATAACAGATGTGGAAACACATCTTACAAAAACTACTTCAGAGAAAGAAAAAGGGCAGTGGATTCTCAACAGTACAAATCTAAGAATTTAAAGAAAACATTCCTTTGTATCTCCTAACATAGTCAATTCATGACAGAAAATGTAACGCAGCACTGTCTTAATTTCATAGTTGTTGTGGAATGGGGCAGGGTATTCTGTAGCCTTCCTGAGGATAAGGATGACATTACAGAGTTGACCAAAGACCTGCTGTGTTGTCAAAGTGTCTGAAAGTTGCTGCTGACAGAGATGTTCAAGTCAGCTATTGGCATTAAGATGCATGTGGATAGAGGTTTTCTCCTGAAAAAATTGACAAAGATGAGTCTTGACTGGTTAAAAAGTACAATATCTGCTGTTAAAAGTGTCTGTCAATGATGTGAACCAGCTCCAGCATTAAAGCTAAAGACATGCTTTAGCATGGAAGTTAAAAGAACCAAGCCTTAAATTCAAATCCCCCAAAATTACATAAATGGTGAGTGGAAAAAAAATGGGCTGAACAGAGAAAAATGTCTTGTGCTTGCTTAGTGGAATTAGTCAAACAAAGACATCTAAAATGAAATGAGCTCTACTGAAGAGGAATATCTAATGCCAGTTCAGTGATCACTGTATAATGAAAAATAGACATCACTCGGCAGACATGTAAAAAGTGTTCAAATATAAAAGCAATATTTTTCTCAATTTAAACTACCGAACTCCAAGATTCCAACAAATAGGACAAGATGTACTATTAAACTTTTTAGAATCGAACTTTTAGAAGAGCAAGTAAATGGAATGACATATGTAAAACAAAAAATACATAATTAAGAACAACAAAGAACTCAGTAAGAGTATTTCAAATCAGTATTCATTATGAGCTTTAATGGTCCAAGTACAGTAATTAAGAGTTGATTAAAAAATCAGGAACAAACTGCGAAGACATAGTCATGAGAAAAATGAGTATATTAATTTGACATGGAGATATTACAGCAAAGAAGTTATTGGGAAAAGAAGCCCATTTGCCAAGAAGTCATTACTTCATTGTTTTAAGAGTACAAGCAAAGTATATGTGGAAAATCTGATTGAACTTCTAGACAATAACAGGTGAATCTTTTACAATTGGAGACTTATCAAAAATGAATACATCTACCCTGAGTATCATCCAGGACATTGTTGAAACCAGCCACAACATGATACATGCTTCTCTCAAGTTAACATGGAACCTCAACCAAGACAGTATATTTAGGACCTAAAACACTTGAACATATTTAAAAGAACAGAAATTGTGCAGGGTCTGCCCTTAGACTATAACGGCATTGTTTAACAAAAAAAATAATGGAAAAGTCCAAAAAACATGGAGTTAGAGTTAACGTTTAACATATGAATCAAAGAAGAAATAAGTTTTACACATTTTAGATATGAAATGTAACAAATGATAAAATCTATATAATGCCAAGAAGAGTGATTAGAGCAAATTTATATCTGAAACAAGTACGTTTCATATGTATATTCATCAAAATAAATAAATTTATCCTCCAGTACAGTAGCGCAAGAGAAAAAATTAAAAGAAATAGAAAATGGCAAAGGTGTTAAATTAGCCTTATTAAAGTGAGCTGTGGTGGCACACACTTGTAATCCCAGCTCTTGAAAGGCGGAGACAGGAAGATTGTGAGTTGGAGAGTGACCTGTGCCATAAAGTGAGCTCAAGACCAGCCTGAAAAGCATAGTGAGACCCTCTCAAGAAGACAAAGCAAAAAATTAGCCTTATAACCTGCAAAGAGAGGATTCTAAGGATTTCCTCAAAAGATATTTGAAGCTAATAAATTCAGCAAAGTAGAATACAAAATCATTTTTAAAAAATCAGTATCTTTGCGAATAGTGAAATTTTTGAGAAAGAAATCAGGAAAACAATTCCATTCACAGGAGCATCCAAAAGAGGGAGATAATCCAGGAATCTATTCAAGGAAATGAGTGAAATCTATGACAAAAATTATAGAATGCTGAAGAAACTGAAGGAAACACTGGAACACAGAGAAATGTTCCATGTATATTTATCCACAGAAGAATGTTAAAATTGCCATATAACAGAAAGCAGTCTGTGAATTCAATGCAACTTCCATCAAATCTTCAATGACATTCCTTAAGCAATCAGAACAATTATAAAGTTCATATGAAAACACAAAAGACCCACAATAGCTGAAACAATAAGAGCAAGACGGGTGGCCACACATGATCTGTTTCAAAATTATACTACTAAGCTGTAATGAATTGTATAGTACTGTCACAAAAAATGATGCAGATCAATGAAAAACAATAGACTTCACAAATCAATTCCATGCAACTGATTTTTGACAGTTGAGAAAAACATTCCCTGGAGAAGACAGCCTCTTTAATAAACAATGCTGAGGAATTGGATATCCATATGCAGAAGATTAATACTAGATCCCATTTCTCACCTTGTACAAAAAATAGCTTAAAATCCACCAAACTGTAGGTATAATATCTAAACATTGAAACTGCTAGAAAATAAATACTGTGTAGCACTGTAAATTGCACATGGATTAATACCAAGAATGAGTAAGTGAGACTACATTAATTTGTGTTTCTGCACAGCAAAGGAAAACCCTAGAATAAGGAGGCACCCTACAGATTTGGAAAAATGTTCTTATTACTAAATTGGCAAATTAGTTGAAGAGACATTTCTGAAAAGCTTTACATTTGGACAACTATATGAAAAATTCAATATTTTTCACCATTAGAGAAATGAAAATCAAAATTCTGATGTTTCATCTCACTACAGTTAGAATGGATATCAAGCATACAAAAACTTATTTGGGATAACCTTTCTACACAATTTCTGTGAAAACTAGTTTGTACAGCTACTAACTAGTTCATTAGGTTCATTAGGAAAAAAAAAACCAAAAATAGAACTATCATATGATTGGAGGGGTAACACTAAAAGAGAATCCAAGCAAACTGTGGATGCTGGCAATCCTAAGCTTCTGGAAAGTTTCACAATCCTGTCAGGCTGACAGCCCACTTAGATAAGTCACCTGAAGTCTGCACAATAGCCTGGCTTTTGAAAAGGATCTCATATCACCTCTCAGTGAATACCCAGGATACTGTAACAAGAACTGATCTTGAGAAGTGAGCTATTTTCTGAAATTAGACTGCTGTGACTGGTAAGAAAGACCTGATGAGCAGCTGCTTTGGAAAACCAATGTGCTGCTTCAGAAAGACTGCAACCTGCTTACCTGTAGACAGGTGGATACCGATTGTATAGTATCAGAAGATCATACTATTACTCTGACAACAATTGTGTTACTAGGTAAGTACTCAGTCCAGTTCCAGGACTGAAGAAAAGTATATATGTTTCTTGTGACCCCATTGTTCTCACTCATGCATAGTTGCCTATTTTAGGGCAACTATTAGGGCAGGGAGCCAAAAGTTGCCTATTTTCATTCATACATAGTTTCCTATTAGGGCAGGGAGCCATTGCTGCCCTTTTTCCAGAGACACATTTAATGCAACTTGGACAATGATGTGACTGCAGTTGTCACTTCTCCCCTGACTGCATACATCCAAACAGTGGAGAGAGGATGTTTGCAGGTGCCAGCAACAGACAAACATCAGGATGCTCTGCCACTGACAGAAGAAAACCATGATTCCTAACCTGTCATGGACACATTGCCTGACCATACACTTATCTGTGCTGCATTGGGACTTGTGCCAATCGGTATATCCTCTGAAGTCCTGGGACAGCCAGTGCCAGAGGCCTGATGAGGCTGCACAAAAGCTATCGTCAACATTGTGGGGACACCCATCACCCAACAGGGTTCACTACTCATTTCAGGGAAGCCACACAACACGCTGTATTTTATGGTTTCAGACTTGGTTGAATTGCTTGAATGCTGCCATTTTTGTCCGTTCCAGACACATGGAGTTACCGGAATCTACCATGGTATTTGCTGTGCCTAACGTCATAACATCTCAAGACACATCTTCAGAAAACAATTTATATACCAAACATTCCATCACTTTCAAATGGTTGTTGCCTAATGAACCAGATGTAAAAATCTGAACATATGCGCACAAGAAATAGAAAAAATACAAAGTAATACAAAATTTGAACATAACAATACATCAGAATTAATACAGATGAAGTACCTAATACGGATTTTAAAGAATGTTAAAAATTTCAATGATATGCATTCAAGAAAATAAATACTCAAATACAAGTTGCGGCTGGTGGGAAGGCACATAAATGAGAAATCAAGCACAGAGATATTCTGAAACCACAGCAAACCATAGAATTCAAGAGTTCAATGTTTAAAACAGTTGAGTTTTATAGGTGTGCTTGTAATCTCAACATGCAGGATATTGCAGCAGCGGGATTGCCATAAGTTCTAGGCCAAACTGAACTGTATAGCCTGTTGAGTGCCAGTTTGAACTACACAGTGCAATCATGTCTCAAAAAGATTGTACCGGAAAGCCATGATACATTAGATCAAATGAAAATATTTAAAATTTAAAACACCTTTTCCTCTATTGGAGTCAAGTCAAAGCACAAACAAGTAAACAAACAAAAAGGAATGATAGACTAATCAAATATACATAAAATATTTCACTGAACAAATAGCTACATTTTCAAAATGAAATACTTCAAGGCAAATGATAAAACTTAATAGTGTAGAGAATCTATTCAATGAAATAATAGAAAAATTTTCTCATGTTGATATACTTACGGCCATTCATATACAGAAGTTTATAGCAGCCTAACTTCACAGAATGCAGAAAATCACCTTGAATATTGTACAAGATTAGGAGTCATCCCAGTGATGTAAGAATGCTTCAACATAGCCAAATCAATAAATGTATTATACTAACTGAGCCAATGACAAAAACATACTAAATGAACAAAAATAGAAAGCTTTCACTCAAAAATCACAAGGCAAAGGTATACTGTCACCATTCTTATTCAATATAATTCTGAAAACATTAACAAGGGCAGATAAAAAGAAACAAAAACGATATTAAAGAAAAATGAATTACTTGGAGATGACATGATTCTGCATACAGAAGACCACGAAAAGTCCAAAAGACTTGTGAGTTTATCAATTTCAATATCCTAGATGGATAAAAAGTTGACACTGAAAAACCCAGTAATCTTCCTGTGTATGAATAGCAACTCACTGAGAAGCTAGGAAAACCTACATTTTCACAGTAGGATACAAAACATGTTATACCTAGGTAGCAATTTGATGAAGAAAATAAAAAATCTGTTTAAAACCACACAACAGAGAGATTGAAGATGGTATCAGAAAATGGAAAGATATCCCTTGCTGTCAGGAAGAACCAATAAATTGAAAATGGTCATAATTCCAAAACTGATTGAGATTCAATGCAATCCCACTCAGATTCCAATAGGATATCACAGAATTTAAGAAAACAATCCTAAAATTCATCTGGAACCATAAGAGACTTAGAATACCAAAGGCAATCCTGTACATCAAAGACAACATACCATGCATTCAAATACCTAACAACGTTATACTACGAAACTGTTGTGATAAAACCATGGTACTATTGAAAAAAAGATCTGCAATCAAACAGAAAAGATGCAGAAACATCTAGAAACATACTTACTATCTTGCCAGGAAGATACAACATAAAAACTGGCTTCCTATATGCTAAAGATTAACACTTTCGTAAATGTTCAATTATGTACTAAACTAAAAGCAAAATGTATCAAAGATCTGAATATTAAAACATTAAGTGTGCAAGAACTCTTAAACACAGTGCTATAGGCCAATATTTTATGAACAACCTTGATCACAGAACTATCACAATCAACAATTAGGATCACAACTGAAAACACTTTTACACAGGAAGAGAAACCAACAATAAAGCAAACAACCCACTGAATGAAAAAACATTTAGCTAGTTGTATCTCAGACACAGGGCTTATATTGAGAACATACAAAGCACTACAAAAAAAAAAAGTTTTCCCAAATTTAAAGACCCAATCTAAACATGGTCATCTGCAATAGACACTTCAGATGAAATAGTATAAAAGGCAAACAAATGTATTAAAAAATGTTTGACTTCATTGGTGATTTTAGTGATGCAGTTTAAAACAACACTCAGGTTCTATCTCATCCTAGAAAGAATATCAAGAAGTCAAGCAATAACATACTAGTTGTGCAATGGGCACAAAGGAAATGTTTGGGAATGCAGACTGGTGCATGCAGTGCATAACACTGTGGTGTCTCCAAAACTTGGTCTAGAGGTTCCGTTCAACCTAACTGTCCGTCTTCCTGATCAAATTAAAAGCATGATATGATAGCAACAGAAGCACAGCAATGTTTATAGCAGCGTAGTTTTCAATAGCTAAATCTTTGAAACACCCCACATGCCTCTCAAGTGATGAACGGAAAAAAATGGGATTTTATTACACTGGAATACTACTCTGCCTCAAAGAAGGGTAATAATCAGACACTTGATTAATCGGATGGACTTGAGACCAGTCTGTTTAAGTGGAATAAATCAGACAAATCCGTAAATAGCACATTGTTTCTCTGATGTGAGGAAATCAAAATGAAGATAATGTCTCATTGGAACAAGATGTTCAAATGTGATGTTCAACTAGCATGCAGAAGAGGGGAAAGGAACAAACAAAAAATAGATATCATACTAGTTACATGATCAGCATTGTATGTGAATCAAAAATGTGTCCACTGAAGATCTAAAAATGGATACAGTTATGTCTCTATTCACCAAACTGCAGTTTAAAAAAAATGGCCACATTTGTCTTTGAAAACACTGGTCATGTTTGTCACCTGATGCACAGTTTACAAATGAAACCAAAAATGTTTCAAATACTTTTGTTTTTAAACAAAATATTAACACTTAAGTGTCATAGCAAAATCAGTTCTAAGATATTTCATAGTAAAAAGTGGCTATATCCAAAAGAAAATTTCTCAAGGATTTAGTATAAAATAAATCCAGAAAGAAAGTAAAGAAATAACAGCAGAAAATAGACAACTGTATATAGAAAATCAATGAGAAAATTTGTTTGATGGAAAGGTGAAACTGATAAACTATAATAATGAGGAAAAAAACAATCAGATGAAAATGGGGGCAGTACCACTATACCATCATTATATAAAAATTTTCTGGTTTTATGAGTATATTATAAAAAATTGGAAAACAAAACTAAGAAATTTCTGAACACACAAAATCCAACTAAAAGTGAACGAACCATGAGGACATAAGTATGTGTCAACAGACCAAAAAGTGATGACCTTTAATCAGAACTAAAAAGTCTCTTATGCAAGAAAAGCCCTGGTGTAGATGACCTTACTCCTAAGCTTTTATAGAACTAATGTCAATTATTTGAAAGAAATGATAGGGCAAAAACCCTTACCAATTCATTCGATAAAGCCAACCTTACTCTATTGTCAAATGCAGACAAGGGCATTAGAAAAAACTATATAGAGTAAAAACTTTCATCATCAGATATATAAAAATTCTTATCAAAATACTAGTTAATCAAAGAAAACATCAAGAAGTCATTCATCATAATCAAGTTGATTTTATCCCAAGAATATAAGGTTGGTTCCAGTCACAAAAGTCAATAAAAAGCATACGATCAAAAGAATCAATTGTAAACAGATGATCATTTCAACGTACAAAAAAATCTTTTTGATAAAATTCAGTTTCTCTTCATGAGAAATAGATTCAAAAGAGTTATGGATAGAGGAACGATACTTCAGTTTAATAAAAATTTACAAGACAAATGACAACCAATGTCATTTTGAGTGGCGAAAATTTTAGACCAGGATCAACTAATATGTGTTTCAAATCATATGATGTTTGTTGTAGAAAAACTCCCAAAAACTTCACCCAAGGATTATAAAATCAAAGTAATCAAAAAGTTGGACATAAAGTTGAGTTAAAATATTATGTGTATGCCTGCTTGAACTACATATATTACTGTCTCTTCAGGCAGCTTATATGAGCAGTGGGACATGCACAAGTGTCTCATCCACCCAGTTGGAAATGGCAGTGAAACATACAAATTTTGGTGCCATGATGAATGTGTTAATACCCTTTCCATAAAGAATTTACCAACAAATCAATGAACACTAGCAAGAGAAAAATTACCAAGAAATAAATTTCACCATAGAAATAAAGGATATCTACAATGAAAAATTTTGAAGCACTAATGTACGAAATTGTAGAAGACAGGAAAAGATGGGAAAAATTACCATTGTTTACATGTTAAAAATTTTCACCTCATTTAAATATACTACAAAAAGTAGTGGATATATAACACAACCTCTATCAAAATGCAAATCACATTCTTCATGGAAGTAGATAAAAATTTCCATTTTAATATGGTAGTAAATGTACCTACATAGCCCAAACATACCTAGCTGCTTCATAATACATGATTTGAAAACATAGCATGGTGTTACTACAAGAACAGATATACCAAACTCTGGAATGTAGCAAAAGCAGTTTTAATGGGGATGTTTTCAGTAGTCACTGACTGGTAAAATTAAAAAATTGGAAAGATAATAAATAATGAAAATTATATCAAAGACCTTAAATTTGAACAAATTGATCCTAAATTCACCAGAACAAAGTAAATCAAGTTGAGAGCATTAATAGTATATTATAAAATAAAAAAAAAGTTAATACAAATGTTTAGTGAAAAATGTAAACTTAATCAACAAACACTTAAGGTATTTAAGAGAAGGACTTATCAGAAATTTAAGTGGAAATATAATAGAAACTTCAGAAATAAAAAGGCACATAAAGAAGTATACTATCAAATTAGGTAACTGCAGGAATTGAATAGCGTAGAAAAATGTGATGTGTTAATATTGAATCAAAAACAAAGGTGAAAGTGACTTATACCAGTTACCAAAGTCATCATAAAAATTATCCAAGAGAAGGCCAGGACCCAATAGTTTCATCATTAAACATTATCAAATACTTTACATGAAACCACAAAATTTTCCAAAGCAAGTCTGAGAAATACATACTTGAAGTTAAACTATTTAGTGATAATACAGTACAGCACTGGGATAAAAATAGACACCACCAGGACAGACAGCCCAGAAATTAATCCAAACATACACAATGATCTTTTGAAAAAGTTGCCAATCCATTTGGAATGGATAAATATTGCTTTAAAAACTTGATTTTCACATTTAAAAATATGTAATTGCGTGCTAACTTTATACCATATACAGAAATCAACTCAATAGATAAAAGGCTTAATGTAATGTCTATGAAGAAAACTGAAAGATTGTCATTGTCCTTGGCAATAGTTTGGATATTACACCAAAAGATCAGACCATGCAAGCAAAAAATTAATATATAGGATATCATTACAGTAAAAAAGTATATCACAAAGGAAACAACAGAATCAAAAGCAACCTATTATTTGGTGATACTCATCCAATAAAGAGTCAATATCCAAAATGAATGACATGCTAATACACATTAACAGAGAACATAAAGTGACTCAAAAAATAAAAGATACGCTTCTAAAGAATAAAAATGACCTGCAGATATATGTTGAACATTATTAATAGCGAAAAGCAACTCATAATCACTTGTATCTCTACCATGTTAATTTAACTGATATGTTTTAAAAAGAGCAGGTTTTGGCCAAAGTGTGTAAAATGGATATCCACATTGTTGCTGGAAATATATATTGGTGAAGCCATTATGGAAATCAGAAAGGGGTTTCTCAAAAGAAATTAAAAACTACTAGTATATTGTCCCAGAGTAAAATTATGATTTTCAGTTTAATAATCCTTCATGTCCAAAATACCAGACTTCTGAAGAAAAAAATTAATACATGAATTTAGTACAGAGTTCGAATACAAAAATCAACATTCAAGTCAGTTATGATTCTATAGACAATCTAAGAAAAGTTTCACTTTTATTTTTATCAAAGCATCAACCAGTACATATTTAGCAATAAATCTGATCAACAATGTGAAAGACATATGATAAAACATTAAATACAAAACCAATTGAAATAAATATGAAGGTATTCCATGCTTAAGGCAAGGAAGAATCATTTTGTTAAAATGTCATAGTTTCTAATCCAGTAAACATTCAATTTCTATCAAAATCCCAGTGGCACTCACAGAAATAGAAAAAAATCTTATTTTTGAAAAATTAACCAAAATTGGAACTCTTTAGCTAGATTGACCAACAAAAATGTAGTGAAGTTGTAAATCTCTAAATCATAAATGAAAGTTTCAGCATTATCACTTTTTTCAGTAAATAAATGCTGGACGAATACTAAAATGTTAACAAAAAAATCTCAGCTATAATTGAAAAAATTCTTAGGAACACATGAATATTGACTCAGGAAGTCCCTGACATTAGCAGATGTATAACAAGTGAAAAGTTTGAATCAGCTAACCCTAAAGATAACGCACTAGGATTGTGCTGCTTCTTAAAATTATCACTACTTCTCAAGCTGTTCCCAAATATTTGAGGAAAAAATATTTTGCAAACTACTCTTTGATCCCAAGTTAGACCAATGAGCCCAAAAAACAGGAAACATGCAAAATGTGTTTAAGAAAATACTAGTAACTCCAAGGGAATGGCACATTAAAAGGATTGTACTGCAAAGCCAAATGGGAATCATATTAGGAAACAAAGGTGGTTCATAAAAATATCAAGTGTATGGCAAATAATCCTCAAATTTCTACAGGGTCCTATCCTGAACTGATCTATCATGTTGAAAACGCATTTTGTACATGTAATCTGCTTTAAATTTTAGATCTGCTGCATACATTACTGTGAAGTTATTGCTCAATTACCTTTGTTATCTCATGGGTAGCTGGAGGTGTCCCTTAATGATACTGCTGAGCATCATGATAATACTGTATCAAATACCGCTTGTCCAAGAACATATCCACCCAAAATACAGTATATTTCTGGGTCTGTTTCACCTTCACATCATTGTCAAGTTTAAGTGCTGTAGTTGAAGCACTAATTTATGGACCTTCTGTATATCACATTAATAGAATAAAGGACAAGATCCCATAGGATAATGTCATTTAACACAAAAAGATACTTGATAACATTTGATAATGTCAAGAGACAAACATTCAAAAATTAGTAATTGAAGATAACTTTCAAAATGTGATTCTTGAAAAGTCTATAGCAAACCTTACACTATCAAATTTCAAGGAACAATTTGAACATTCAAGGAACAAGGAACATTCTCTATAAAACCCCTATAAGTGGAAAATGTTAAGCACATAATTTACAGAAAATCTTAATATGCCATCAGTTTTTGCACTTTAAATGTGCAAAATGTTTTATCCTTAGCAATTAGGCAAATGCATACATAATATCCAAATTGGAAAGGAAGATATGATATTGCATACAGAAACTCTCAACAACTAGAGCTAATAAAAGAACTTAGCATAGTTGCAAATTACAACTGGCAGGGACTAGGACTATCATTTATACACTACCTATACAGGATTAGAAATTAATTGAAAAGTTATACCCTATTAATACTGTAGACTTAAATAAAAAAAGACTTCTATTAATGGATTATGCATTATTGGAAAACATGTAAGTTGAGAAAAGTAATATTCAAAGGTATATATTTACATTACCATTTTTTAATACAGCAGAAATGAAAATAATCAAATTTTTCTAAGTAATGCTCACAAATTTGGATCTAGAAAGCAGTGAAACTGTTTACCAACAAGGTTTGGTTGATGGCCTACAATGGAAAACATTGAGAGAAGCATATTTCTTTTGGGCAACATGTATCATTTTGACCTTCAAAAGGTTGTTAATATTCTGTGTATTTTAAAAGTTAAAGTAACTCTAGAAGACATGGACCGCCTTTGAATGGCAATATGAGGATGTTTTTATAAACAGCCAAAAAGCTGGGTGCACTGGAGATTCCTCTAGTCCCAGATACTCAGACTGCTGAGGTTGGAGGATTGCTTAAGCCCAGGCATTTGACACTGGCCTGGGAAATATACTATAACCCCGTCACTATAATCAACCACACATACAGAGCTTTAAAAAGCAATGATAAAACTATGTGAGAATGTCTAAAACAACCCTCTGAGAACTCTGAAAATTAGAGCAAGGCATTTTACAATTTGAAATGTGTTTATTCAAGGAAAAAATACTGCTAAATCTATGTAAGAACTTCAAGGTCTGTAATGATTTCACGTGGGAATGCCTGCCTCCACCAAGCTCAGTGGCACAATGGCCTTGGGCACCAACAACTTCATTACTGGCAAAGACTTCTAACATCTTTTTGTGCTCTAAAGAAAATTTAGTGCACTGTATCAAAGAAAAGTTATCTCAGTTTCACATCTGTAGAAAAAGCCACCATCAAAGAAATCTGATTCCAGTACTGGTCAAGGCAAGCAACAGACCAGCAGAAATTTTCAAAGAGATTCTTGGAGGTACAGAAGATTCCATGTGCTCTCAAATGAGATCTGAGTTGTCCTCTGTTATCTACTTAATCCTGAATGACTGTGAGACCTGGTGCAAGCACACAGTAAAACAAAGGACAGGAGTTATAAAGTGCCTGGATATTGAATGAATGTCCTGGTCCACACACAGATCCTCTCTTAAAAGGGCAAAAGATCACTAGATAAGATACTTAAAGCTTCTGACTAATCTTGGCCTAACCAGACAGTTGTGCTGATCAAGGAATGACACCAAAGGAGCAAGGCTTAAACAAAGATAATTTTTAAGAACAAAACTGAGCAGATACATTAGGCATATACTTTAGAAGCTTGTAGGTATGACATAAACAAGCAAAACAATAAAGAAACCAGTAACAGCTGTGAAAAGGGGGCAAAAGTAGACTCTTGAATTTATATAATATGTATCCTAGGTGATCACTTTTTAACAAAAAAATGTTTATGAGATATACCAAAAAGTAGCAGTGTGGCCCTTAATGAAGAACAGTGGAGAAATTATGTCTGATGTAGCCAAGGTTATAGTTTTAGTAAGATAAATTTTCAAATTGAGTATTACAAATATGTTCAGAAAAGCAAACAAGTTTAAAGAATGAAAGCAAACATGGCAATGATTAAGTATAGAATATTGCCTTATATAAATTATATTTGTAAAATTTCCATGTCTTCAGTCACAAATTGTAGTAATTTAGGTGAAAACCTTACCAGGAAGACCAAATAGCAAATCTGAACTTGCTATAAAAGGGAAATTGGTAGTCTTAAGTACAGATTTATAAAGATGGTTCAGTCTTAAGTATAGACAAAAATGTAATAGAGAAAAATAAACAGTCTTAGAGATCTGCTGGATACCATAACAATACGTGACACTGGTCCTTTAGGTACTTGAAGAGTAGTGATGTCCATTTAAATGAATCCCAAGAAGGAAGGACACAAAGGACTAGATTAAAGTATGTCAAGATACTTTAACTTGAAGCAGATTGTTTACTTTTAAGATGCTTAATCTAACTTCAAATTATACTGGTAAGAAAATAACTATAAGTAGGTGAAAAAATGAGCAGAGGAATTACAATGACAGTGGAATAGGCCTGTTCAACAGTCAGAAAGGAATAAAGGAGGAAGAGGGTAACAAGCGCCATACAACAAAGAAAATGTATAATATAAAAGATGTGAATCCTACCAAATCCATAATTATGACAAATTAGTACTCAAAGAAACTCACTGTCAAAAAACAGGATTAAAGTACATGTTTTCTAACAATAGATACAGCCTAATGCAAAGATAGAAATATTTTTAACGTGAACAGTACTAGAAATGAAATGCAAAGAGTGAGTAGTAAATATAAGAAACCCGTTGTAGCAATCAGATAAAGCAAATTTCAGAAATCAGTTACAAGCCAAGCATAGTGGTGTATTCCTGTAATCTCAGTATTGTTAGAGGCTAAGGCAGGAAGATCACAAATGTGAGTTAAATCTCGGCAACTCAGCAACTTAGCAAGACTTCATCTCAGAAATCAATAATGAAAACGGCTGAGAATATAGCTCAGTACATAGGCCCTGAGTTCAAATCCCAGTGCTGGACACAATGAGGGGTATTTGACAATGACAAGAGTGTCAGTTTAATGGCTCAGGGTTTAGCTCAGTGGCATAAGCGCCTGCCTGGCAAGTGCGAGATCATAAGTATGATCCCCGTTACCAAAAAAAAAAAAAAAAAAGTGTCAATTTAAAAGGCAAAAAAAAAAAAAACCATTCAATTTTGAACAAAAATATATGCAGCTAATGGTAGCTCTGAAATATGTGAAAGAAAAAGCTGACAGGGTAGAATATACAATTGAAAAGTAATAAGAATTCTGCAGTAATATTGTTCTAATAATTTATGTTCTTGCTGATTTTCTGGCCTTTTCAATTATCAACACTATTACTGGTGATTATTAGTACTGCTATTATTGATATTCCTATTACAGTATTACCAATTGCAACTGATGAATGAGATGTTAGGAAGTGATGCTATATGGCCCTGTGCTGAATGCCTTATTCTAGTCTGTCATCAGGGGCTCCATAGTGAAGCTCAGTTTTCAACACAAGAAATAGAACCCATAAAGCACTAAGACAGTCAAATAAATTAAAATTGTCAACCAAGTATCGCAGATCTAGAAAAACTTTTTAACATTAAACAAAAATCAAGATAGAATCCTTTGCTAACAGACCTGCTTTACAATAAATACTAAAGGAATTCTTTAGACAGATTCGGGTCTGGGTCCAGTTCTTAGTTTATAGATGATTTTCTTGTATCTTTATTAGATGGAACATGGGGTTTCTTTTATCTTGATCACTTTCTAAAAGCCTTATCTCCTAGTATCATAATATTAAGGAGTAGGATTTCATTGTACAAATTTATCTTTCAGTGACACAGTGAAAGATACAAGAATGCATTTGATAAAATTTATCTCAAACTAGTCAACATACTAGGACTAGAAATAAATGAAATTCTTAACTTGATAAAGGATGTCTATAAAAAACCACAGTGAATATTGTGTTGTACATAATAGGGAAGGACAGTACTTTTCCACAAGATCAGCAACAGGTCCAAGAGACCTGTCTTGCCATGCTGTTTTCAGCACTGCGTAGAGGTTTTGTCCATGACAAGTAGGCAGGAAAGAGACACAAAAAGGAAGTAGACTGCCAACAAAGAAGCTAAACTACTTGCAGATGACACGAAAACCCCAGGTTCCCCCAAAATATAACTCAATAAATTCAGCCTGCTCTCAGGATACAAGATCAGTACAGAAAAATCAGTTATATTTCTTTTTTTGTTGTTTTTATGACTGTTCTAGAGGCAAAGGACCCCACATGGTGATTCCCAGAACTTGAGCTTCCACCCTGAGCAGCTCTTGATCTTTATAACTGTATATCCCACTGCTTCTTCGATAGTCCTCCTGGGGATTCAGGCAGGATTAAGGCCAGGGCAGTAGCCCCGGAGAGGATGAGTAAGCATTAGTAGGTGGCTTTGAGGGATTCCAGGCAGTGACCACTTTTCCTGAATGTCTGAGTCCTAGCACATGGACATCTCCAGCAAAGTAAATTATAGTTCTATACACTGCCAGAGAACAGCCTAAAAATTAAATTAAGAAAATAATTCAATATACAGTATTATCAAAAAGAACAAATCACAAGAGTACAGATGCACTTAATGCCATAAAACTGTATGCTTAAAATTATTTATGTGGTAAATTATATTTTATGGATCTTTTATCATAATTTAAAAAACAGCATTTAGAAAGAAAATTTAATTAAAGCAGTGCTAAATTTATCCTCTGAAAATTACAAGAGAAATAAACAGAAAATGATCTCAGGTTCATGAATTGGAAGAGTTAATGTTGGTAAGATGGCAATATTCGTTCAAATTGATCTCTACGGGTTCAACAGAATCCTTATCAGAATCTTAGCTGACTTCTTTTTGTAATGGCAGTTGCTAAAATTCACATGGAAATCAAAATAACCTTGAAAAAGAAAGAAGCTGGAAGAGTCACATTTCCTGTGTTTCAGACTTTCTACAAAGTGACAGTACTCAAGGCATCAGATAGGTGAAGAGAAAGGGGAGAGAATGGTAAGTCTGAAGATAAATCTATGTATCTGGTCACCTCAATTTTTCTACAGGCACAAAATAAATCCATTACAGCAAAGAATATTACTTTGAATGTATAGTTCTTGGACAACTGGATATCTACATGAGAAAAGGAATTTTGTTCTCTTGCCATATAGAAAAACTCAAAATGGATTGAAGATTTAAATATAACAGATAAAATCATAGAATTTGTAGAAGATGACACAGGAGCAACTCTTTGTAATTATGGATTTGGCAAAGGATAGTTAGATACAACACCAGAAGCACAAGAAATGAAAAAATAGATTGACTGGACGTCAGTGAAATTTAAACCTTATCTTCTGAAGAACATTATAGAGAAAGTAAAAAGGCAATGTACAGGGGAGATAAAGTATCTGTAAATCCTTTGTTGATAGAAAATTTATAGGTAAACATCTAAACTCAATTCAAAAATTAATAGTTATGATTTTAAAAAATGGATGAAAAATCTGAATAGATATTTCTTCAATGAAAACATACAATAGTCATACACACACAAGATGTGCAGCATCATTAGTTATAGGGACATACAAGTCAAAACCACAGTGAGACCATTTAATACCTTCTAAAATAATTATTCAAAAAGAAGAAGTGTTGGTGAAAATATGGAGAAATTATGCAGTATTCACACATTGCTAGTGGCAATGTAAAAATGTTGCCCCAATGTTGGAAGACAATTTTTCAGTTCCTCCAAAATAACAATACATGTTCTTGCAAAAATTTGTACAAAAAATTCACATTAGCATTATTCATAATATCTGAAATTTTAAATAGCCAAAACAAAATGTTTATCAATCCAGGAATTGGTAAACAAAATTATTATATTCATAGAGTGGAATATTATTCAGCTATAAAAGAATGAAATACTGATATATATATATATATATATATATATATACTTTGATGATGCCATGCACCCAGTGATCCACCTTTTTGCACAAGGCTTTACCTACCAAATTAAATTTAGCTATAAACTCATCAGTAGACCATCAATTGATTAGTATCACAGTGCCATGATCCAATCACCTCCAAAAGTCCCACCTTATGAGCACATGAGAGTTTGAGTGTATATCTACATATAAACTAAAACAGCCAGTTACACAGATTTCAGGATATACTAAGTGCTACTAAATTGTATTGTTTAAATGTGTGAATTGAATGTGATATAACTTCTCCATAAAACTGTTAAAAAGGAAACAAGAGGAGGAAATATTCAGGGTTTAGAACTAGGTAAAGATTTGTTAGACTTAATATCAAAAGTACAATCCATAAGATTTCTTCAAAATTAAAATATTTGCTCTGGGAAGGACCCTATGAAGTTGATGGACAGGAAAGTTATTGAGTGGGTAAAATATGTGTAAATCACACATCTGATTTGTGATCAGAATTTGCAATATATAGATAATATACAAAGAATCTTCAAAAATCAAAAGGGTTTTTAGGTTTTTTTTAATAGTCCATCTGAAAGGTAGACAAATGATGTGAAAAAACATTTCATGAATGAAAGTGAAAAAAATTTTCACTATTATCTGTTATTTGGGAAAATATAAATTTAAACCACAGTCAGGTATCACTGACTTCCCATCTATTAGAGTGAATGAAATGAGGTATCTGTATATATCACCAGAATGGATAAAATAAAAAGCAATGCCAACTTCAAATGCCAGTGTGGATGCAGAGGAAATGGGTCCCTCACACATTCCTGGTGGGAACGGGAAATGAAGGGGCTACTCTGGAAAACAGTTCCATAGTTTCTTATAAAACTTGATATGCAACTATAGTACATCACAGCCAATTGCATTGTGTGGCTTTTATCCTAAAGAAATGAAAGTTATAAAAATCTGTATATGAATGTCTATGGCATCTTTATCAACATACTAGTTTATCATTGCTGTGTTAATAAATTATCACAAAAAGAGTGGTTTTAGGCCAGGCGTGTTGGCTCATGCCTGTAATCCCAGCACTCGGGAGGTTGAGGCAGGAGGATCATAGCAAGTTTGAGCCCAGCCTGGGCTACAAAGTGAGCTCAACACCAGCCTGAACTACATAGCGAGACCCTGTCTCAAAAAGACCCAAAAAAAAAAAAAAAGAGTGGTTTTAAACCAACACATACTTTTGCTGTTAAAGATGTGAGAGTCTTTAATAAAAAGAGAGAGAGAGAATTCTTGCGGAATCGAAACCAAAGTGGCAGCAGGCTGGTTCCTTCTGAAGGTTCTAGGGCAGTGGCACCTATGGCACATGTGTTCTTTTTAAGCCAAAAAATATTATTGCATGAGTTATTTTCTCTAAAGTAAACCTCAGTATTAAGGTTAAATTGCAGTATTGGTACTCTGTGATAAATTGGTGGATTTGGGGTCGAAGTTTGGATGTTTTTATCTAAAAGGCTTGCCATCACTGCATCTGTTTCCTTGTTTTTTTTTTTGTTTTTAACTTTTGGACACTACTTATGTTCTTGTGATCTATGTGATCCCCTTCCACAAGTCACATACTTTTTTCGTTTATAGGATAATACAACTGTCTTTTCTCCTATAGTTAAATCTTCCTCTACTTCTACTTATAAGGATGCTTGTGATTATATTATACATCCCTAGAATATCCAGGATAATTGCCTTCCTCAGTTTCCTTAATTTAAACATGTGCACAGAATCTCTATAACCACAGGTTCTAGTATTAGAACTCAGATGCTTTGATAAGTTTTATTCAATCTACCATAATATACAACAGACTTAAATTGGGGATGACCTATATGTCCTTAGATGAGTGAGTAGTTAAATCATTCATGGTAGACCCATATGATAAAAGTCTAGCAAGCCATAACATTGAGTAGACTGGTGGTACAGAATTGAATACAGTGCTTTCAGAGCATTATGCTGAGTCAAAAGAGCCAGTTTTGATTCCATTTATACAGCATTCTTTAAAAGGCAAAACTATAGAATTGGAGAAAAGATTAGTGGACCACAGGGGTAAGGAGGAGGGAATTAGGTGTGGCTATAAAAGGGTAGCACTAGAGATCCCTGTGACAGATGTTCTTCATCTGTGTCATTGTTCTGAGTTTTTTTTTTTTTTTTTTTGGTACCGGGGATTGAACTCACGACCTTGTGCTTGCTAGGCAGGCACTTAAGCCACTGAGCTAAATCCCCAGCCCCCCCCTTTTTTTAAAATTTATTTTTATTTGTTTTTTTGTGTGTCATTGTTCTGGTTGACATACTTTACTACAGTTTTGTTCCAGAAGGGGAACTAAGTAAAGCCTGTATGGAAAATCTCTGTGTATTATTTCTTACAATTTCATATATGTATATAATGAATATATAAAAATATATAAACTTTAAAAGATGTTGAAACATAGGCAAAAGACTGGATACTTTCGCTTAGAAAAATGCTATATAACAGCAAATAAGCACATGAAAAAATTATGAAAATGTAAATCAGGACCATAACTAGATAATGCCACTATCTACAGTACTGTATTTTTTCTTCTTTCAGTGGAAGGGGTGCTCTGATTGGAAAAAAAAAATCATTGTTTTACCACTACCATAACAAAGACCCTTGCAGGAAATATCTAAATTTGGAAAGACATTGTTGATAAGGAGCAAGATATTTGTATCACCTTAAAGGATCTCCCCAGATTGTTCATTTACTGTAAGGTAAAGTATAGTAACTTTATCGTGGCAAAGGAGACAGTGCCTCAAATAAATCATCCAGTAGCGTTGCTGTTGAGCAGCAAATGGCCTGTATCTTAGGGCAAGGTTCTCTGAGGAAGGTAGTACATTGCTTATGGAATCCTGCAGCTGGGAGCACAGTCCGAAAGTAATGAAGAATCACTGGATAAAAAACCATCATGTGGCAGGACTGTATCTTTCAAAACTGTGTCATCAAAGACAATGAGACAGTGGAAATGTCTGGCTTCATGGAGCCTGAAGAGATACAAAAAAACAACAATAAATATGGACTGGATATTGCGGTGAAGAAGAAAAAAAAAAGCAGTTGCACCAAAAGACACTGTTCTGTCAATGGACAATAGTGAAAAATAAATATACCAAAGAATTGTATGGACATTTAACTGCAGAGGTTGTTCACTGTGTATTGCTTTTAAAGGGGACGTTTTATTTTTGTGAAACAGATAGCAAAATTTTCCCCAATAAAGTGCTGACAAGTGTGCAGCTTATTCAAGTGTTATGAAAAAAGTGCTATGTAAGTGTACACTTAGAAAGCAATTTACAAAATAAAGCGAATGAGGCAAAGTTTTCACAATGAGTCGATAAATCTTTGTGAAAGGTTTCAAGGTGTCATATCTCACTAGTGCAATTTTTCTATAGTTCAAAAATACTCCCAAATAAAATTTTTCTTTTGTATAAAATCAACAACAAACCTGAGGTGACTTTAGTTCTGGGTTCACAACTGGGGACACTTCTGCCCTCCAGGGAGCATTCAGGACTATGTGGAGACATTTCCGGTTGTCCTAAGTGAGGCCATCGTGCTGCCGGGACCCAGAAAAGGCCATGGACGCTGCTAAATATCCTGCACACTCCTTTGACAAAGAATTATCTGGTGCCAAATGTCAATGGTTCCACAGTGGAGAAGCCCTGCCCCACTTGGCTAACAAGATGGAAAATCGGCCTGCCAATACCAGCTGGCAGGGATGCAGGGAAGGGGAACCCTGCCTGTGGAAATGCGAGGTCAGACAGTGCTTGAAAAAATAAAAAAGCATTCTGGCTACAGACATTGAAACTAATAATGCACCCATCCCTGTGTTACAGCCTGAATTATGTCTACCTTAAATTTGTAAGCTGAAACCCTAGTCCCAAATGTCTCTTTCAGACTATCACCAAAAGTAGACACAAACTTTAAAGATATGATTAAGTTTAAATGGGTCCAATCTGACTGGTCCCCTTATAATAACAGGAAATTTGGACACAAGGTCACCAGTGGTGTGCAAAAAAAACCCCAAAAAACAAAAAGGTGGGCGAGAAGAGTAGAGGAGAAATCAAAGGGCTAAGTAGCCATCTATAACCCCAAAAAAGAGGTCCCAGGAGACACTAACCCTGCTGACACCTTGAACTCAATTCTGATGTCTAGATTTCTGACAAATAGACTTCTGTTGTTTAAGCTGCTCAGTCTGGTATTTTCTTATAGAGACCTAGAAAACAAATTCATCCTGTAGATTTATCACATAGAAATAATTGAAAGAGTCAAAGTCATATTGCAGTGATATTTATAGCATCATAATTTATAATAGCTAAGTCTTGGAAATGGCCTGTATGCCCATCAACAATAGATAAAGAAAATGCAGTACTTATACACAATAGAATACTATTCTGCCATGAAGAAGTATCAGCTTGAGGCACTTATAGGTAAATAGATGCACTTTGAGAACAATATTAAGTGAAATAAATCAGAAATAAAAGCCTAAATATAGATGATTTCTCCTATATAAGAAAGCCAAAATACAAAGAGCTAAATATATGATCATAGGAAGTAGAGAGATCTTCAAGTGGGAAGTTGAATAAGAGATGGAGGGAGAAGAGAGAAAGGGACAGGAAAAATGGAAATAGACATTTGCAAATGGGAAGGATACTAAGAGACAGAAGAAACAAATAGGGGTGGGACAGGTAGGAGACTAAGAAAGAATTAAAATGTGATGTACATGTAACAACTCCCCATAATAAAGACAATCATTAGGTACTGAAAACATGTACTAATAATAAACCACAAATAAATATAAATAAATAAAAGTACTTGCACACAGGAATGTAGATTCATGGAAAGTTTTTTAGAAAATTGGCCTAAACATGAATTACAGTGTGTTTTAAGCAATGAAGAACACCATGGCACATGCATACCAGGGAAGTTAATCAGAGAATATAATCTTAGAATGAAATCAAACAAAATAATATTGAAATGGCAGCGTTGGAGAGAGTTTAGCATAATTTACTGCATAAGCAAGGTGTGGAATAACAAGTATGACAAGATCCTGTGAGCTTGGAAATGAATGATAATTATATCATGTATATTTTATTTCATTATATATTGTGTGAGCATTAGGGAAAATGTGAAAGAATAAATACCAGTTTATCAATATTGCTAACAGAAGTTGGGAGACATAAAACATAACACAACAGAGGACTGTACCAAAATATATACAGTATACTCATCTTCAAATTAGAACTGCAAATATTTGAAGGTAAAAAAAAATTAAGAAAGCTTGCAGATTTTTCACCTTAAAGAGAAAAAATTATAAAAACAATGATACAAAATTTCAAAACAATGTAATAGGAGAAGCCAGGGATATTTAGGTCATGAATTAGATCCCTGATACCAAAAAAAAAAAAAAAAAGAGGAGTGAAACAATGCTGAATACAGTACCTATTGTTATTTTCAAAGTAGATGCTCAGATTACAAACTACTGGCCTCTAGATTTGTGGCATGAGAAGTGGAGTAAGGTGGAATGGGGAGCCGGTTGCCAGGAGAAGAGCAAACTCGTGTTAAAGGAGACTAGGGTCAAGTTGGAAGGACACTGTTGTTGTGTATAGAAGAGGCACTCACATGCTGTAGCTGACTTGGGCAACACAGCAATCCTAGGAGTCCTAACCTCACAGATATGAAATCAAGACACAGAAGGAATAAATTCCAAAGCTAGTCTGGGACCCTAAGAAGCTTGTCTCTAGGTGATGCTCTGAATGCTCCATGTATTTGCCACTCAACTTTTAGAAATGTAGTTTTAAAAAGAATTTAATTGTCTTGTTTCAGAATTTCCAGATATGTTAGATTAAAAAAATTTGGTTCAAAGTACAGTGATGCAATAAATAGGTACTGATGTATGTTCAATCTATTTCTGTATACAATTTATCTGATTATTCAAATAAAACTGTGTCCTACAAATAGAAAAGTATCTTAAGTCTGTGGAATTGATTGTATTCCATATTATATTTTTGTATTACAAAAATAATGATTATCTTTTTAAACTTGGACACAAAGAGACTCTTTGTTTAAAAAAAACTGGAGATTACACAGGCTACATCCTTTCATTATAAGCCTATTAAATTAGAAATAAATAACAGTGATATAAATTTACTGCTTAAAACTTAAGAAAGCATTTACTAAAAGAATTCTAGATTAAAGACAAAATCAAAACACAAAATAAAAACTATCAAAATAGCAATGAAATGGGACATGTTTCATACTGTTTTATATGTCATAGCTAAAGCTGCAACCAGAGGAAAATTTATAGTCTTTAAAATGCCTTTCAGTAGAAAGACTTTAAACTAAGTATTGCCCTTAATTAAATAAAAAGAAAACAAAATAAAGATAACAAGCAAAATTAAATGAATACATATAAAAACCAAAATTGATTAACTAGAAAACAAAATAGCACAAAGGTAGAAGATAAAGCAATAAATAGAATAGCTAAATCTTTAAGCGCTTCACTAAGAAAAAGGAGAAAAACTATAAAGTTCAGGCAAGAAAAAAAAGATGATAGAGAACATAAATTTGCTAAAAAAAAAATAATTAGTTGCTACCAAATGGCAACCCAGTAAAAACTCTTGAAGAAATTAAATAGCAATGAATAAATTACCCTTAAACACGCAGTAAACTAATTTAGAACAAATTACCATAGAACAGACCAAAAGAAACTGATGTTCTATGTCAGGCCCATATACAACTTGGTTCTATTTAACCTTTTAAGCAAAAGTAACTTTGGTGTCTTTCCAACTATTTCAGAGCACAGGACAATATAAACACTCTTTATTTGCAAAACATTGTATTACCACATGTATGATGGCAGATTTCATACTCTGCTGACCCAGAGGTGCTATTATTTCCAAAATCAGATCTCTGACATGTTGTTTCTGGTTTTGAGGAGGCAGCTCCATAGTTTTCATGGCTGATTAATACACACACACACACACACACACGATTTTGCTTAAGCAGAGTTTCACTGATGGGTATGTCAGTAGTTTGCAATGTTTTGCTATTTTGTATCTTGATGAATTATTTTGAAAATGTGTATGTGTTGAATAAGTTTCTATAGGAATTGAAAATCATATGCATCTTTGATTTTTAATGGAATGTTCTTACTGGTGTCTGCTGAGATTGCATGTGTTTATTCTTTCAACATCCATGGAGAGTTTTCCTGTCCCCTCACCTTTAGAGTATCACCAACCTCTTTTATATTTAATGATCGGGTAAATTTAAAAAAATTATTGCTTTAATTTAGATGCCTCATCACAATTGAAGTTGGGCAGCATCTTTTTATCCTGAAGAATCACTGGCATTCCTTTTTAATAAATTGTTTCTATATCCCTTCATTGTCTTAATGTGGAACTTTATATATTGATGAAATTAGCCCTATATCTAAAATATGAGAGACAATATTTCCCTATGTTATTGTATTTAAAAATTAATTATAATTTTGCTATCCAAAATATTTGTATTTTATACATTATTTGAATGACTTTATTGAGGTGTAACTGACATATAGTAAAGGGCATGTTTAAATTATACAATGTTTAAATTGTCCAGCGTTTGACAGATGAGCATAACTGTCACCTGCAAGAGTTTCCTTTGGCCCTTCTAGACTTCCTCTGCTACCACTGTCCCAATCTAAGGTAATCACTTACTTTTTTTTTTTCAATCTAGGGGATTATTTTCTAAAGGTTTATACCATTAGATTGACAGTCTTTACTTCTTTTTGTCTGGCTTCTTTCACTCACTATAATTATATTGTGGCTCATCTTTGTTGCTGGTGTATTAATAGTTCATTTCTTTGTATTTCAGGAGTACTATTCCATTATGATGATACAGCAGAACTTTTTTAAAAAAAATCTATTCAAATGCCGATGTCATTTGGATTGCTTTTAGTTTTCAGTTTCCAGTTTTCATAGCATCTGTTAAGTGTTGGTATGTGCATATATCTTTATTTCACCTAAATACCTAGGAAGAGAACAGCTGGATTACATGCTGGGTACACAGGAAATGCTAAACTGCTTTCCAGAGTAGCTACACCAAATTGGGTTTCCACCATGATTGTGTCGAATTCCAGCTCCTCTGTGTCTTCATCAACACTTGGTCATATCAAATTCCTTAATTTTGGACACTAATAATTGTGTAATAATAACTAATGAAGTTGAGCTTGTTTTTATGTGAACAGCTTTTCCACGTATGTTTTCTTTGCCAAAGTGTCTATTTGCAATTTTTGTCCCTTTGTGTAACTTGCTATTTGTATTATTATTCAGTTTTTAAGTATCCTTTGTATTCTGAATATAAATCCTTTATAGATATATGCTTTTAAAATATTCTTCCCAGTATCTGGTTTGTCTTTTCATTCTCCTAATGGTGTCATTTAAAGAAAATGCTATAATTCTGACAAGTCCAACTGATCAATTTGCTCCTACTATGGCTTGTGTTATTTATGTCATAGAAATCCTTAACTATCCTATGTTTTCTCTTATAAGTTCTGTAGTCTTAGGCTTTGAATTTAATTGAGACAAATTTTGCATTCATTTTTTGGGTAGGATATGAATCAATGTTCATTTTTTGGCATATTTACCTGATTGTTCCAAGTCTTTTGGTTAAAAAAGACTATTTTCCACCAAATTACCTTTAAGTCTGAATTAAACACCAGCTGCATGTAACTGTCAGTCTGTCTGGACTCTGTACTGCCTTGTGGATCTATTTGCTTATCTTTAACCTAATACCACGCTGATACTGTTACTCTGCCAACATTGTGATCATTTTCAAACCTACTTTTGGTATTTTAGGTCATTTTCATGCTGGAATTTTGACTGGTAGTACATTCAATTTACAGATCAATATTTGGTATTGTGATTTGTGAACATGGGTTGTCTCTCCATTCATTTTGTATTCTTTAATTTACCTCAGTAATGCTTTGTATGTTTCAATATTTCACATTTCTAATGCTACTGTAACTGCTGTTTCTTAAAAAATTTAAATTCTAGGTTATTTGCTGCTATAATTTAGAAACAATTCAATTCTGCAGTTTGATCTTATATCTACCCCTTTTAAAAACTCATATATTACTTCTAATGGTCATCATATGTATACATCAGATTTTCAACATACTCATAAAATGTAAAAAATAAAGATAGTTGCCCTTCTTTTTTCTACCTACTTTCTATAATTTTTTTCCTTGCCTTATTCTATTGGCAAGAGCCTCCAGTTTAATGGTAACTAGAAATGCTAAGAATAAACCTTCATGTTGTGTGCCTATGGGGAGAATAGTTGGTGTTTCATTTAGTATGTTAACTATAGGTTTTTGTCAAAAGCTATGTTATCATGGTGCTGACCTCCACATGATAGAAGACATAAACCCTCAGATTTAGGAATCAGAACCACAAACAAGTATAGGCAAGTTCAGTAAAAACAGTCCACCCTTGTGACAAACTTCAGTGAAACTACTGAACACCAAAGCCATAGGCAAGTTTTTGTACCAAACAGAGGTCACTCAGGAAGGGATGATCATAGCTTCAATACAGAAGCCAGGAGAAAGTGGAATTACATCTGTAGAATGCTCAGAGAAAATACATCTAGAAACCTATAACTTCCTCTGAACCCAGCCATCATCTATAAGGGCAAAACTTAAAAATGTAGACAGGCTAAAGCTGAATGTACAGTTTCAGAGACCTTGAGGAATGGAGCCTGGGCCTCAGAGAGGAGGTGATTAAGTGCAATTTGTGAGAAGGGAAATTGCAAATCTGTGAGCCAATGTAAGCATGTCTTAATCTTATGCAGCACTGAAACTAAGAATTAACTAATTCAGAGGATGCTTTAAGAAGACAAAACTGGCCCAAGAGGCAGGAGAACAGGCATGTCAGAAGATGGTAGACCAGCCAGAGGTGGTGGCTCAGCAGAGTGGTCCTGATTGAATCAATTGGCTGGACATGATGGTACACACCTGTAATCCCAGCATTCAGGAGGCTGAGCCAGAAAGAATGCCATGAGTTCAAGGCCGCCCTAGGCTACACATGGACTTCAAACCCATCGTGAACTGCATAGTGACACCCCATCTCAAAAAACAGAACAAAACAATCCTATGGAAGCCACCAAAATACACAGCTCTGATGCACAACCTGGTGACAAGGGACCAAAATATGAGGCTCAGTTTGTGCAGTTGAGTATACCAGGTGAGCAGGAGCACTGAGGGCATACACAACTCTACCCTGCTGGGCCAGTCTCATAGGCAGAGCATACAAACACGGGGGTACTGTGCATGTGACACGACCACTATTCCCTCCAGGCAGGATGTCCAACTAAGCACACAGTGAGTCTGCGGTATCCCTGGGAGCAGCAGCAGCTAGGCACAAGTGTCAGGTACGGCAGGCCTGAGTATGGACAATGGTGCCTCATCCTTGCAGGTCCCTGGCATCACTCTCCACTTCTGCCCCTGTAGAGCTGGAGACCCAGGCCCTCGGTGCTGGCAAGCAGAAGGGCATATGGGCTGGTTTCCTGAAAATGCTCTGTGAGTAACGGGTAATACTGTACTCACTGCAGGGAAACCAGGCCTGGGTCCCTCTGTGCTCTTGCTCTGGGCTTCTGATGTCTCTACTCTCTGCCTTGGGCAGAAGTGGCAGCATCCCTGCCATGGTAGGATAGATTCTCTGCAGGATCGGACACTTCACCTTTGCTGCAGGTCAGTCCAGTTTCTGATGGCCCTGACAGGCACACTGTGCCTCACTTGCCCCTGAAAAGGTCTACAGACCCACAACTGCACAGGCCTCTTGGGTGAACCCAGCAGTATGTCTTGGGAAGTCTTCTGTGGACCTGGTCCTGTTTCTCCATTTGTAAGCATGCTGCAGTTCACTCTCTCTCATTGCTGCAGGAGCAGAAACCTGCATATGAGCCAGAAAGCCATGTACAGGAGCACAGTACGTGCTGTGCAGTTGGGTGACCTTGTACCAGGATTGAGACAGCCTCTCAACTTGCCCAGTAATGTCCTCACACCCAGAAAGCACATGCCAGGCAAAGTTTGGCCCTCGCAGTGGAAGTGTCTATGGCTGCCTGGGCCCTGCCTCATGGGAGCAGGGACTGTGAGGCTTTCCCAGTGATGGCATCTGCCCTGGGATTAGCACTCTGTCTCTCCAAGCTGGGGCTTTCCAAGAGTCTCCCAAGTAAGGAAGACACAGGCATATCGGGTGACCCGTGGGGCAGAGGCAACTCCTGGTCTCTGGGGGTCTGGCCAATAGCTCAGGCTCCAAAATTCAATGGCTTTGGTTTAGGCTGACTTACCATGTTAGCAAGAGAGAAAAAAACCTTGATGTGGGACTCTTCTACAAAAGGCGCCTGCCCTCCTCTGTACTTGTACCTCATTAACATGCTGCAGACATCACTGACGACTTAATAACATGAAACAGGCTGAATGCGTGGCCTCAACTTGGGCAGCCCCATGCTCAGTAAACACAGAGTGAGGCTTCTTCAAGGCAGGCACACAGGCTGCATCCCCAGCAGCCTCCGGTCATGCCCAACCTGCCTATTAGCATTCCCAGAAAGCTCCCATTTGTATTCAGACAATGGTCCTGCCCCCCTACCCCCTGCTGAAGCCGGAGCTGTGAGGGCAATGGGCATTTGTTGGCGCAGTTACCCTTTGTGCCTGCTCCAGTGGGCAGGCAGGGAGCATGTCCCAATAGCATATCGTGATGTATCTAGATCTGAGCCAAATCTCATGCCATCTGATGAGGACATACGGAGGTTGGTTCCCAGTGGAGGGGCACTCGGGCTTGGGCTTGACAAATAGTTGCCCAGCACAGTCTCAACAAGCAGGGAATAACCACAGCCCCTTCCTGGAACACTGCCCACCCTTCTGCCAAGATGCAGTGGTGGGGACAATGAACAAAGACAGGACAACAGTCAGCTGTCCTAGAAAACACTGGAACTTGATGGGCCAGGTCTCAGCACCTGTGAACACAAGAGATCAGGAACAGGGCAGTCTGTCACTCTCTGTGATGGTCTAGATAGTTATACTGTATTTACAAATGCCAATGAGATGGAATGTCCTGGTGGGTCCTGGAACATTCTAGAGAGTCCCAGCACATCCTGGTGTTTCCCAGGCACTGGAATAAAGTTTGAGAGGGGAAAAAATGACACAGAAGTGACAAAAGACAACAGAGGGGAAGAGTATCAAGGCAAGGGGCAGCTGTTGGATGCACATTGCTGGTTCTGAACCCCTTTCTGGAACACTGCCCACCCTTCTGCCAAGATTCTGGTTCTGAACCAGCTCCATCTTCCGGGGAGAGGATCAGCATGGACTGTCTCCTTTCTGCTGAGCTGGGAACTCTAGTCACATAGCATCCTGTGGCAGAGATTGGCTTCCAGGAGATGGAAATATGGGACACTGATATCTGGCCATCAATGGGATTCACCAAATGGAGACTTCCCACACTGACGGAAAGCATGAAAAGAGTCTTTCTAAGTGGGCATCTCCCTGGAGGGACATGCCCTAGAAAAGTATGGGAAGGATGGCTAGAATTCTGATGGGTAGACGCCAGGCCAATGAACTATCACACAGCCTTGGCATATTGGGTGCCCATCAAGATACCACCAGATAGTTGAGGGGAAGTGAGCTCCTAAACACTTGTGGTCCTTGGCTTGACCTTCCAAACTCTTCCCTCCCAAAATAGAGAACTCTCCCTTGCTTCCTAGGGTGAGGCCTAAATTATTTCTTCCTGGGTTTCCAAAAATAACCAAGTGTTCCCAAAAACAGATGCCTTTCCACCCCAGGGACCAAGCCATGAGATGGGGCTTTATGAAAATTCCTAAGACATCCCACAAGTGATATGGTACCAGTAGTCTATAGATACAGCCAGACACACTATCTGCAGGACCCCCAAGGACATCAAAATCCATGGATGTTCAAGTCCCTTTTATAAAATGGTACAGTATTTGCATATAACCTATACACATCTCCAATAGAGATTAAATCATAATACCTGATACAATGTAAATTCAGGTAAATAATGGTTTTATACTGTATTATTTACAGAGAAATGATAAGAAAAGATCTGTATGTGTTCAACACAGATGCAATTTTTTTTCTAATATTTTTGGTCTACAGTTGGTTGAACTGGTGGACACAGACCCCACAGACACCAAGGGCAACTTTACTGTCTTTGCATAGAACATAGTCCCTACCACGTGTCCTCAGAGGAAGCAGTCCATGCGGTAATAAAAGGAGCCTTTGCATGAGATTATGGCTACCAATGGGCTTTTGTGTGTTTTCTCCTGGGAAAGTGCAGGCCAGATCTCAGTCCTAGTGAAAGGAAAGATATTTCAAAGACCCATGCTGGCCCCAGAAGAAAGAAAAAAGCCAGAACCATTCACATTTAGTTTAAAGACAGCCACTAGGCAACTCAGCCATTCAGAATCAGAGTCTTCCAGAACTGGATCTCTTCTGCCACAGCCACCCCTTCCCAACTCTCAAGGTCTATGTTGGAACCCCAGTGTTTGCCTTCTCCATCATGGCCAGAAACCTGAGGTTCCCAGACTGGTACAGCTCACAGAGCTGCCCAAGACACAGCCCTGATCTACTAAATGCTCCTCAGAATTGGGTGCCACAATGACAGAGACCTCCTGCATACTCCCTAAGTCTGTGTGGTAAGGAGAGACCTCTTGCTCCTGCCCTGGTCCCGGACACAATCCATGAGCACAGCAGGGACTTGCAGGGTCCCTATAGGCTGCTCTCCCTGTGTCTTGTCAGCCAGAAGCACTTTGGGGAATGGCTAAGGAAAATGTGTAGTAGTCACTACCGGCATGCCATACTGCTTTTGTGTGACCTGGAGGTGTGTTCGGGGCTCCTAGCAATTCTTGCCCCACATCCAGCAAAGAGCCTTACTAGGTAGTTTAATGGGGGAGAAACTCCACAACCAGGACCTAGGACCCTGGGCACTACTGCTGTTTTGTCACCAGGTCCTACAGAGTGTAGGCTCCTCCAAATAGAATGGTTAGAGAGCCTCATCCTTAAGAAAGACTCTTAGGGAAAGCAGCTAGAAAGTTTCCAGAAGTTTCTAGAAGATTCCCCTGTCTGTCCATCCATCCTTCATTAGTGGGGATTCCAGTTCAAGAAGAAACCTCATTCTTGTGCTCAGGTGACTGACTGTGTGCGCACTGTGGGGCCCTCGAGAAGTGCCAGGAGATGATTTGGTCCTGCCCCTCCCCACCTTGCCACACCAGAGAGGTTCCTTACCAGAGCTGTCATAGCCATCAACAGAGAAGTGGTCTGGCCTCCGCTCTTCTGGAGGATCACATGTGATGTGGGGGACTGTGAGCATCTTCTCTCCAGGGCTCACTCCGTTATCCTTGTCTGGTTTGAACTTCTTTTTCTTTACCTAAAAAAAGTCACACAGTAAGTTGGCAGTTTCTGGGCATCCCTCTGCCAGGCCTTCTATTGGCCTCAGAGCACCCATAGCATCCCTGGCCCAACCTGTAGTATGTGCCTGCCAGGGAGCCTGGCTTGGCCAGAGTTCTAGCAGCCTCAGAGATGGGACAGGCTCTGGTAAGCCCATGCCATGCTGGTGCTACCAGAGCCTCTCAGCCCACTGGGTACAGGTAGATGGAGACCAGCAAACAGTTAATACAGTAGATCACACCAGGGGAGCAGTGATAGAGCAGTGGCAGCAGAGAATATAAGGGTGAACAGACTGAAGGCAGCCAGGCCCTCTTTGAGATCAGCTAGAGAAGAATGGGAGCGGGCAGTGTGGAAGTCAGGAAGAATGTTCTGGCAGAGAAAACAATAGATACAATGGCTCCAGCAGCAGCTAGAAACTGTCTCTTTGAGGAAGGTGGGGGCCGGAACCAGGAAGAGAGTAATCCCAAGCCTTCACTCCTGACCCCAGCCAAACCATAAGACCCCTGGCCCAAAGCCAATGGGAACTTCCCCATTCTGTGACCTTGAGACCCTCTTCTTTGAGCTGGTATTCCACCACTGTCTTCCACCGGCACCTGGAAAGTCCAATACCAAGGGCCTCTTGAGAACCTGCCTTCTAGCAACTGACCAGAATCCAGCATACCCTGTTCCTAGGGTAATTTCTCTGGCTCTCCCATACTCCTGGCCTTGGAGTGGCCAGGCCAACCTGGTCCCACGGGTAGGGACATTGGGATGGCAGGGACCCAACCTTGGGTGTGCAGCCCCAGAATCCAAAATGGTGCTGACACTGATGTGGACTATACCAAGCTGAAAGAGTATAGTCAAATGTACTGTGACACCCTGGTCATAATCTGTGGCTTGTGGTCCCCCACCTGCTAAAAGGCAGCCCATCCTGTTGGCAGAGGGGACTGGTTACCATTACCATAGCAGACTTCTTTGGTTTGGGGCTAGGAGAGAGCAGCGTATGGCTCCGTGCAGGCTTCCGCACATAGATCTTCCAGGTAGAAGAGTCAGGGTTCTCGGCAGCATAGCACCTCCATGCAGTCTGAAATCGAGCAGGAGGCAGATTGTCACCCACAGAACTACCCAACATCTCTTGAGGAAGCTGCAGCTCCACCCCCAACCCAGGGACTGGCAGGACCCCCACTGCCACCTCCAGGTCCTCTGTGCTGACAGTCGGGCACGTGCCTTCCAGGCCCGGCACACAGATGTCTACTGTTCATAGCTCAGGTGCCACAAAAGCCCCTGCCTGGGAGCCCTGGCCACTTCCACTTGCCTGAGCTCCTCCTATAGACCAGCCCTCAGCCAGACCCTGGACACACAAAGGTACACAGATCAGACACGCATGGTTAGGGCAGGGCACAGGCAAAGACCTGAACAACAGGACCCTCTAGGTGGGAGAAGAGTGCTGAGGAAGGGCCACCTGGGGTCTGTGTGGGCACTGGGAGGTGTGTGGAGAGTCTTGAGGAGCTGGTGGGGAAGAGACTAAGGGTCAGAAAGCAGGAGTCCTTCTGGGGTGCTCCAGTGCCATTGTGCAGCTACAGGGCATCTCGTGCCCATGGGCGAGGCATTAGTTCACGGTCCAGAGCAGTGGTGGAAAACCTACGTAACGCATGCTGCATTGGGCATGCAGAGCTTTCTCTGTGATGTCATGAGTTGTATGAGTTCTTTTTTCTGAAGTAAAACCTCAGTGTTCAGGTTTAATTGTAATGCTGGCACTTTGTGATAGATAAATAAGAGGGTTTGGGGGTTGCAGTTTGGGCACTTAGTCTCTAAAACACTTGGCATCTCTGGTCTAGGAGGACCCCCACAGTGGTCACCACAGGGGATGACTCAGAGAAGGAGACACTTTGGCAAGAAAACAAGGGAAGCTTTGTAGCATCCAGGTGGGCAGGGCCCAGGGTCTCGTCTCAAGACATTGTGGTGGCCCTCTCCTTGCCAGTTCTGTGACCCTGAGGAAGAGAGACACGCTGGTAGGATTCCTGGGTGCCACTCTCACCCAGTGATCTGGACAACTGGGAGGCCCTCGAGGTCTACATGTCCTATGTATATGCTGAGCCACCTCTGCATCCCACCATACAGACCAGCCTGCACCCCTCTCCATGTACCCCTCCCTGTGTGCCCCACAGCGCTTATGCTGTCCACTGCTGCTATCTCAGGCCCCAGAAAGCCCTCCCATTGTGACCACGGTTTCAGGAAGCCCCTTGTTTGCAGGATGTGCAACTCCCATGGAAGAAGAATCATACGTGCCCCCTGCTGCGGACACTCTGTCACAGTGAGGGTTTTATAGGCCTGATTTATGGTCTCTCCAAAAGGAGACACTATGGGGCTATAAAGGCAGGCCTGAGAGGGAGCGCACAGCCACGGCCCCTCAGCTTTATGGCGGCTGCTATTTCCTTCCTGCTCAGCCCTAAAGTCCAGGCCCCAGACCGTTGGTTCTGGAAGGGCTTCAGAGGAACAGGGTGGAGACTCAAGCTGTGCCACAACCACAGAAACATGGCCCCTGACAGCCACCCACCCCTCACTGGGGCCCTGCCTGGGGCAGAGAGCCCTGGAAGGCAACCCCCACCTGCCTCAGCCCGTCTAGGCCCCAGATCTTGGTGTCCAGGGGGCTATTCTGTGCAAAATAGCCACCACACTGCAAGGGCAGTCATGTCTGTGACTGGACACTGGCCCACTTGGCCTGACAATGCCTGTGCCTCAAGCCCCTCTCCCAGCCCCTCCTTCCCCCTGCCAGCACAGAAGATTTACAGGGACATGGTTTTTGAATGGCTCCTGAACCCAAGTTTCCACTGACATTAAAATGGCCTCCCAGCTCTCTGGTGAGTTACAGTGGGCCCTGGGTGACAGCAGCACAGGCCCAGTGTGCCTCCAGCTGCCTCCAAGGCTTCTCTTCTCCTGGCACCTTTAGGTTCTGCCTTCTCTGAGTCATGGGTGGTCTGTGCCACCTCTCACTGGGAAACAACAGCCACTGCCCAAGCTAGGTCCTGCCCCTGGGGACAGTCATCTGCACCCCCTTACCTCCTCCCTCCACGACTCCACCCTCTACTGAGCTGGGGGAAGTTTGGAAGGAGACACAACAGGGGACAAGGAGCTGGAACCCCAGGCTGCTGGGAGGTGACAGGGCCTATAAGCTGACCACACCAGATCCTGGAGTGGCCACTGTCACACCTTGTCCCAGGTCCACAGGTAGTTTTGACAGGAGTTGCCATGGAAGAAAACAGACAGGCCTTGTGTTCCCATACCCATCTGGTACCCTAAAAACAGATACTTCCCCAAGTGGGGCGCCTGTGCCATGGGAAGGGCACACAGCACAAAGACCTTGCATCCCACTGGCTGGGTCAGTGCCAAGGCCAAGGGTGGTTCCAACTCCTGGATGGACACATAGGCTGAATGTGACAGTGACGATGATGACAGTAGCCAAGGCTGAGCATGCAGGGCACACCTGGATGAGTGACGCAGCGGCCGGGATCTGTCGGTTGAAGTGCTTCTGCCTCTGCTTCTGCTGGACTTTCAGGGCAAACCCAGAGCCAAGGATCCCCTGGGAGGGACAGAAATGAGGCTCACCACCATGCAGGCTGCCACTGGCCAGCACCCAGCTGCAGGACAAGGATGTGGGGGATGTGGCAAGTTCAGACATTACCTCTAAGAAGCCAATCCTGCCCAAGGCGGGAGGTGCTGGTCTGCCTGCCTGTTTGGAGGGCAGAGCTCACACCTGGGGCCTCCAGCAAGGGCCTCCAGCAAGGAGCCATCCCAGGGACCATTCTCAAGAGCAAAGTGGGTGAGCCCATATGCAAGTGTCAGAGCAGGGACTACACCTGAGATGGGCCTGGGAGTCAGAAGCAGCCCAAGGTGAGGCGGCTGCTGCTGTCACCATGCAGATGGCTGGTGCAGCATTGAGGGTACTCTGTATCCAGGGAAGGGACTGAGCCTGCTCCCACCTGCGTGACACATACATACTAGTACCAAACCTATGCCATGCGAGACATGCATGTAAGATACACATCAACATACGTAAAATGCCTATACAAGCATGTGCATAGATGCACACATTATCTAGACAGTTCCTGTATACATGCGTGATGTAAATGTGTCATATAAATAACATATACATACCCAATATACATATGCAAGCCCATATGCAAACACATGCATGTACTTGTACACATATTACATACAACATATACACATGCCACACAAATACAATGCACATATAGATCCATGCACATACATATACACTTGGTGTACACACACAGAACATGTATGCAGTATATATACACAACAACATGTACCACCTGCACACACACATTGCACATACACACATGTACTTGCACACTTGAATATGCTCCTGCCCTCAGTATGTGACTTCTGGAAGGGGCAGGAAACAGACACTCCTGGCTGTGATGTAGGATGCCCACTCCCCTACTAGGCACAGTTCTGCTCTGTGTAATGTGGCTACACTGGGCACCACCCTTGCCTGTACCGCAGAGCCATGCCAGGCTGCCTCCCACCATGTTACAAGGGACCTTGGGAATTGGCAGCAGGAGAGGGCTGTGTCCCAGGCCCAGGGGCAGGTGGGCTCTGGAGGACAGTGTCTTTCTGAAGATAAGTCCATTTTTGCTCTCACTGAGCCACCTCTGAGAATCTCTTCACAGGGAAGGACCTGCTGCCCAGGACCCCAGTCTGCTGGAAAACAGGGGAGATGACCCCCCTGGGCACCTACCGCTGGGAGTGCGAAGAAGGAGATGGCAAATACAGAGAAGCAGGAGGCAATTGTCTTCCCAACCCAGGTCTGGGGGACCTTGTCACCATAACCGATGGTGGTAACTGTGACCTGTGAGAAGGAAAGACAGTGGTCAGCAGTGAGCCAGTCCAGAACTGCAAGAGGGCACCTGCCTGGCCCCTACTCCCATCCTGAAGACAGTCACCAAGAGTCCCAACCACCAGGACAACTACTTGCCTAAAGCTGCTGTGTAGCTCAGCTGAACAATCAGGACAGCACATAGGAAGGCTCAAGGACACAGACCCTGACCCCCACACTCAGCACAGCCCACCAGGGTCATGCAGAAAGAGCTTGGTGTGTTGGGACAGGGCACTTAGGCCACAGAGCCCACCCACAGGAGGATAGCCCTGTCTGTCCCACTGCCTGGCCCTATCCCCCAGAACCCCGGCCACCAGCATCGTTATACACGACCCCCAGGAGGCCACGAGCTCCCATTGAGGCCGACTGGCCACAAAGAGCTGGGATGGGATGACACGCCACTTCCTGCCACCACCCCAGGGCTCCAGATGTTTCATTTTTCTCTCTTCTGAGAGAACAAGACAAGGCTCTTGCCTTCTTCTTGGTGGGGGAGCTGTCTGTCCAGGGCGTGTGGCAGGACAATAGGAGCAAGGGGCTGCTCCCCCTCCCAGCTTGCCCCCCACTGGCATCTGAGGTTTGCTCCTGGGCCTCTGGTGAGACAGAACATGCAGTCCTATGGGGACTCAGGAGCCCACCCTGGCCGTGGCCAGCTGCCAGGCTGCACCCAGAGTCTGCCTATGTGGCTGTGGCTGGACCTTAAAGACTGGCCCCGAGCCTGGCTACAATACCTAGCTCCAAGGCTGATTCATGCCATGGACACACTCTCACCCAGGCAGCAAGACAGTCCGCATGGTGTCCTTGCTACTGCATAGCCCTCTCAGAGCAGCCCAGCTTATATCCTCCAAGGCCCAGTGACAACTATGCCACCAGCCCCAGGAAGGCCTTCTTGGCTGAGAATTGTGCAGAGGCCTCCATTTGAGCCCCAGTCTACTAGGCCAGGGGGAATGGCAGGAGCCCACGTAACAGGCCCCAACTGTGGCCCAGAGAAGGAGTATGACCCTGCAGCAGTGATTGCTGGTCACACCAACCCCTAGGGAGGCCCTGGCCTGGGGCTGCCCTGGTGCTCGCTAAGCAGAGGCAGCAGGGCCAGAGCCAGACTGGGACACACACATCAATGCATGAACGAGACAGGTGTCTGCAGCACAGACAGCTGCCCAAAGCTGCCAGAGCAGAAGAGTACAGGTAGTAGAAGTGATGATGTCACAGGGAACCAGTTATACCCACAGGAACCAGAAGATTTCAGTTTCAGCCAGGCAACACGATAGCACTGACCCCTGCTGAGCCTCAGCCACCCTGAGCCCCACTCCACTGATGCCACACCAGGTACATCTGCAGCTGCCCCTGCAGTGTCACCAACCTTAAAACACAAGCATCCCGCACATCAGCAGAGTGCACAGGAGCTGCTTACCGCCAGCCCTTTTAAATGGACCACCCGGCTTCGTGTGCATGTGCACACACAAGTGCTCCACACTCCAGGGACACCCACACACACATGCTGAAACACACCAGGGCCTGATGTGCTGTGGCAACACGGCAGCCCACGCATACAAGGCAAGGGCTGCACTCACGTGTGAGCTGCCACACTCGGCACACTTGGGCCCAGATACCTTGTCCCACCATACAGACCACCCCCATCTCTGAACAGACACATTTGCAGGCCAGAGCTAGGCCACCTCAAGGGCAAGGCTCATGGTGAGGACAATAAGGGGTCTGTACCCCACATGTGAGGGCTGGGCCACAGCTGCCTTCACTAGGGCCCAGGCTCATGCAGAGCCATGCATGGGACACTAGATGTAGTGGAGTTGGGCAGGGCAGCGAGACAGCATTGCCTGTCCTAGGAGCCAGCCCTCATAGTGATGCCACGGCCCAGAGGGTTTGGCAGGGCAGGGGCCTAGCATATTTGCTTATCTACCCAGAGACACATTTCCTGGCCCCTGGAAAAATCATGCAAACACACAAAAGGAGGCTCAGAAACCAGCCTGGAAAGGCCTGAGCCAGCAGGGACCCTGGCTCACCCAGCCTTGAGCCCGGCTAGCCCCAGCAGCCCAGACAGTTGAGGAGAGTAGATTCCTGCATCTGTTCTAACTCAAACATCTCAAAAGGCCAGTCACTTGCCCTGTTAGTGTGAACATAGTTTCCATTAGTTTATCCAGCAACCTCTTACTCATTCCTCAAAACCCTGCTAGAGACCTGGGTAGCCTCTGCTACCTGTCCGAGGCTATGCTGGGTCCTTGCACTCCTGGTGGTGGGCTCACACAGCACTTCCTGCTCTGATGGCCTTGTCACATATGTGCTAGAGATGCCCCTCAGAAGAGGGCAAAGTCCCACTCCTGTATCAGGTCATGGAAGACGAGGCTGTGAGACAGAGGTTGCAGTGTTGGTGGTAAGCACCCCAGAGAGGGCAGGATAGGAGGGCTGTACCCTGCAGTCACTGAGCAAATGTGGGTGGACACTCTGCCTGGGGCTGTGCACTACCAGGTTCTCAAAGTAAGCCTGGGGGCCTCTTGGTGCCCTGAGCCCTCAAGGAGCCCACAGGTTGGGACCAGCCTCAGGCTGGCTCCGTTCTGTCCCAGCATGTGGTGTGGGCTGTAGCTGTGGTGACAGAAATGCTGATATGAAGACTCTGTATCTCCAGCCAGATTCATGGAGATTTGCCCATAAATATGTGCTGTTCTTTCAGCATTAATTTTTTGTTTTAGAATATATAGTAGCTTATCATAAAGTTATTTTACATAAAGCGGTTCTATTATTATTTCAATAAATATGGAAGCATTTAACAGTTTCTCAGTTTCATTAACTATTAATAGATATAACTCACAGGAACAACATCCCACATGAAGATACGAAGAGGGGGCAGCCATGGTGGTACATGCATGTAATCTCGGCACCCTGTATGCAAAGCAGGCATCAGCATCTGCAGATGGGCACTGCCACTGTGAGACCTGGGTGCAAGGGTTACCAGCAAACTCAAGCACTGACGTACTAACTCAGGCTTGGTGTATTGGTAAACTTTTAAAAAAAACTAACAATAACAGCTTTTAATTATTTTAAAAGATTTTTAAATTATTCGGTGAAGCTGTAACATGGTTTTGATCTTTAAAAGTTAAATTGATGCTAAAATAAAATCTCTGATGAAGAGGAAAGGAGGGGTCAGGCAGCGCAAAGAGCCCTGTTGGGATGGGACAGGTGCACAGGGGGCGCTCACGTGTGCCAGCCAGGTGTGGAGGCCCAAGACCCCCTCTCCCGCCCACCTCTCAGCTCCTGGGCTAAGCCAGTGTCACAGCAGCCAAGAGCCCAGGCAAGAGTAGGCAACCGAGTAACTGCCCAGAACCCACTCCTCTTTCCAGCCCCTCATCCCTCCTTGTCTACTGACTGGGGTCCTCCATCCTCCCCAGGAAATGGTCCATCCAGCAGAGCTGTTTGCTGTTCCTGGACTCACAGACGCAAACAGCTCAGGAATGGGCTGTTTTATAGCCCTGGTGCCTGGAACTTATCCTCACAGCTGGCCGTGGGGAAGGCGGATCTGCACGTCTCCCGGGCGGATGGACCAAGGAGGCAGGGAAGGCACATGGGCTGCTCGTGCTCAGGCCCACAGACATGCCACGTAATGACAGGACCCATAGGGCAGGCAGCCACAGGAACAAGCTCCGGTCCCTGGGGCTGGCAGGCAGGGGCGTGTCCTCCGCCCTCCCGCTGCCTGCTGCTCTGCGGCTTCATGCCCCCGTCGGGGACACTGGAAGCTTCTAGCTGTGCCCCCCTTCTGTTTGGAGAACCCGCACTGGTAGTATTTCATTCCCCACTTTTTGAGGCAGCTTTTGGAAGCTGGCCTCCAAGGCAGGACGAGGCCCAGTCCAGAAACCCACCTGCAGCAGCACCTGGGACCCTCGGCCTTCTGTGTATTTGGTGACTGAATTCTCTGGGAGGCCATGGAAGCTGGCCCATGTCATGTTCTCATTTCGCAGATGAACCCAGACAGGTTAGACAAGCCGCTCGGCCCCACGAGCAGGCACACGGCTCCACGTCTAGTCCCGCCTCACCTCCTCCTGTCCCACTGTTTCCTGACCCTGTCTCTGGAAAGGTCTGAGGCCTGAGATTCCCACAGGCTAATCCCCAGTGGCCTGAGCTGAGCCCCATCCCCCAAGAGGAAATTATTCCTAGATATCCCCCTCATGGGGCCTGACCCAGTCTGTGTAATCAAAGAACTGGAAGATGGATAAACCTGGTGGACTCCTATTCATCCTATAAAACCCAGGTGTAAAGACCTCTCCTCAGGAAAGCCCTCTGGCAGGGGTCCTTCGGACTCTGGACTCTGGACTCTTACCGTACCGTTAGGTGTCACAAGGAGTTCTGGGCAGAAGAAAAGCCCTGGTTTGGGTGCAACTGAGTGCTGCCACCCTTACTTTAGCTTCTCCAATATCCAAGGAGGTCCTGACACTGAGCCCTCCCACTGGAAGCTGCTCAGCCTCCCCAGCCTTTACAGGAGTCCCAGGGGCTCCCTGGCCTGGCTCTGCCAGGACACAGCACAGTCTGGGAGGCGGGAACTTTCCGGAGCCTCCAGGTGAGGCACGAAGGGCCGTCAGATTCTGTTTTAAAAGGGGCTGAAATACAGGGGCAGGGTTCCGGCCTTTCCACTCTAAATTCTAAATTTAGATGCACGGGGTAAACAGAGCCCGGCAGCCGCTGGTTTAGAGACCCCCAGGCGCTAAACAGAGAAGCCCGTGTTTGCAAAAAATGCTCTCCCTCCACTCAAACTTTTAGCACAAACAAACGTGTTTTGTAGCAAAGGCAAAGAAAAAAAGTCTTGAAATGCTCCCCAAACACCTCAGCCACGCTCGGGCTCCACGCTCCAAAGACCCAGGAGCCCTCACATCCAAGTGGGCGTCCCTGCCCCAGGAAGAGGACCAGAGGGGACATTCACATATAGATCTAGCTGGGCAACTGTGCAAACTGAGGTCCAGTGAGTGGACAGCATATTCCCTGAAGTCCACTGGGATGCCCATTGTCCTGGCCAAATCATATCCACCCCGCTTCTCAGAAAGGATCTTATTCCAAAAGAGGTCTTCAAAGATGTGACCGGAGATATGGAGATGGGGTCAGCTGAATGACCTGGCAAGGCGCCTAACCCAGTGATGCCATCCTCAGAAAAGACAGAAAGGACCACAGACAAGGAGCTTGGTAGGATGGGCTAAAGGCCACCGGAAACTTTAAATGGCAGGAAAGACTCACTAGGAGCTCTCAAAAGGAGTCTGGCCCCACCTACACCTCCATTTCATGCTTCTGGCCCCTGGAACTGTCAAAAATGTCTACTGTTGAAAACACAATATTGTGTGACTTTGTATGGCAGCCGCAGGGGAGAAAAATCCACCCACACTCCCCAGAACCATGGGACAGGATTTTCTGCAGGCAAATCAACTGGCTCTTTCCTTTACCCAACAAACCCAGTGGCTACCAGTGGCCTCTGTGTCCTGGGTCTGTCTTAAGTATGCACTCAACTTCCAACCAGACAACCACTCCTCAGTTGTGAGAGAGGATTCCAGAGTCCAGGCAAGGCCTGGTACACTTGGTTGTAATGAGAACAGAACAGCCAGGTCCCCAGGAGTTGTCCCCCCTACAGAGTGCCCTATGGCGACTCCCAACATCAAGATTTCCTGACTCACTCCATCCTCTGTCTGTCCAGTTGGGAACCCTGGGGGGGCAAGGCCATGGGGAGGGGGCCTTAGGAAGGGTGAAGGAAGCCAGGACAATAGAGACTGAGAGGGGCCAACTGTCCAGGGCTCAGCTGTGGGTTGGCACATAGGCTGAAAAGCCCCCAATCAGGGCTGCCCCGGCCTGCAATTCTCAAGTTCTGTTTGTCCGAGAAGTGCCAGGAACACAGCCTATAACTCAAGCTTTGGGGGCCGCTCCCACCGGACAGCTGCAGGGGCAGCCACAGTGATGAATGGAAGCTGTTTACCCCCTAGGCCAAGTGGCGGGGGGCCCTGGGCAGGCAAGAGCGCGGGGCCTGATGGGAACAATGGCCAGGCCAGGGTGCGCAGTGGCCGAGGCGCAGGCTGCAGCTGACAGCGCAGCCGGGGCACCGGTGCCAAGCCGGGCACAAAGGGGCCGTGTTCCCGGCCGGCGGGCGGATGTTTGCACAGGTGTGGGAGTAGAGCGCCGCTCTGCCGCGGGCTGAGGCCAGCAAGCAGCCTCAGCAGGCAGCCTGGAAGACAGGCAGGGCAGCGCCAGGGCTGGGCATTGCTTATCAGCCGTGCTGCAGGCTGTCACTTACTCGCTTCCTGCAGCCCCTCAGCCCTACATGCCACCCCCACCCCCAGTTCTCTTGTCCCCCACGAAAGCCCTACCAATTTCCCAGGAGGTCTCTTCCCCTCCACTGCAGGCAAGCTCCCTGCCTGCCAGGGGCTGAGCCCTCCGCCCAGACCTGCATAGGCCTGCCCACCAGGCCCTTCGGTGACACAGGCCCCCAGGAGGGCAGGGAGAGACCAAGTCTGGGTCTGTCCAACATGAGAGCTGTGTCAGCTTGTCTGTGCCTTCCCTGAGCAGCCTGGCACAGTGGAAGCTTCTAGAAGACAAACTGACTTAGCCAGCATCAGAAGTACCTACTGCATGCTTGGCCTTGTGGGGACACAGTAGTACTAGGACCATGTGTCTGTCCTACTTTGTGTCTGTGCTACTTTGCACCCCTCAAGTTCTGTGAGTTCTCTGTTGCTGGAGGCTGAGGGTGCTGAGCAAGGCCTTCTCTACTGGATGGAGCACTGAGTGGCACACAGGCCAGGCCCGACGCAGTGTCACTTCCACCACTACCCACCTCACTCTGTGTTCCTGGAGCTTGCACTGCCCCCAGGGCCAGGGTACCCCACTTCCCCCAGGCTGCAGGCTTTCCTTGCCCCACCCCCAACCCATTCCTACAGTGCCACTGCCCTTCCTTCTTCAGGCTGCAGGAGCCTGGAGGACAGAAGATACCATGTACAATTGCCTGGGAATAGCCAGGAGGCCAGCTGGGGTCTGTTCTAGGACCCATACCTCCCACCCATGCCCTTCTAGTCCTGGCAGCCTTGCAGAGGTGATGGCACCTCTCTGGCCTTGATTTCTATACAGCCCACTGCCCCTGCAGCTGAGGAGAAATGGATGGAAATGGATGGAATCAGGACCCACCCCCATTTGTTAGGCACCCTGTTCTTGTAAAAGCTGCCCCGAAGTTTAGTGTCCTGATGAAGTCAAGGTCTCTATAGGAGATTTGAGACTATGGGGTGTCACCCATTTCTGGAAGGACACTGGAAGCCTGGACTTTCCATAAAACACCTTGGCTAGCAGCTTCCAGTGCTATAAAAGCCTGTGCCCAGACCACCCACCTGTGACCCAGGACTCCAGAGCCTGGGCTCAGCAGGCAGATCCTCCCTAGCACCCTTCCCTTCCCTGCATACTGACTCCAGAGAGTTCCCAGCTCCAGCCAGCAGCAGAAACCCACTGACACCCTCCATGTAGCATGGCCTTGCTATGGGACATGTGGAGTTCACGTGCAGGTCACCAGCTACATCCTGCTCCCCCTACAGCATGGCACCTTGGGGCCTTGAGCTACCCAAGCCCAGGCTCCCAGCAGTCCAGTGGATGGTGCCCATCCTCACAGCCAGAATGGCCTCAGGGCCCTGCTGGCACCCACAATGCCACAGCCCAAGGCAGCAAGACAAGCTGGGGGCCTTGTCTGGGAAGCATGGATCTTTGCATCTCTCCTCAGACCTCTCTACCTGTCCAGGTAGCTTCACAACTCACTTCTCAGGCACAGGAACACTCACGGAGCCAGGACAGATGCCCAGAGACACCAAGGGGCATGCCTGACCCCAGCTACCCCACACCTGTATCTAGGATCTGCTTAAAGAACAACAGGGTGGCTAAAACAGCAAGCCCTGCTCACCCTCCCGGTCCTACCAGACTTTCCTTCCAAAACACAAGTTCAAAGTCAAAAGTGCTAAAACTTCCACAGGGACCCCAGAGCTCTCAGCATGAATGGAACATGGGGTGCTATTGCCTTCAAGTATTAATCTGTGCACAAAGAGTTTTAACAATTGTATGAGAAGCCCCTGCCGGGGAAGTATCAAATCTTGAGAAACCAGAGCCCAACACCTACTCTGCCTCTCCCCAGGGCCATATGGCCCCAGCCCAGGACCCTCGGCCCCAGAGGCCCCAACTTACCACCCCCCACCACAGTGCATCTGCATAGCTTCCGAACTCCACACGGCCTGATTCATTCACAGCATCCTTCTCGGCCAGGTACACGAAGTAGGAGGAGAAGATAAGTCCCAGGAAGCCGATATACAAAGTGGTGATCAGCTCCTAGTCAATGGACAAAAGGACATCAGCCCACTGCTCACGGAACCCCCACAGATAGGGAAGAAACTCACCAGGCCAACGTCAAAGGAAGCAAGGGGACAGCCTTGGCATTGAATTCTAGGGTTCACCAGATCGTGTTACAGCTACTCACATGTGTTTCATACAGACAGGCCAGGGTCCCCAAAAAGCTATTTTTTTCACGACTTTGCTAAATAGTGGGTATGGGGCTCTCACCACTCAGAGTGAGGCTGGCTCTAGCTATTATCCAAACTGACCACCTGACCTTGCAAAGCCTCTGCTGACCAATGGCTCAAACTCCTGCAATGGGATAGAACCAAGAGTTGGCTACTACCCAGGAGATCCTCGAGGCAATGAAAGGACCTTGTATATTCGGACCTGGGTAGGAGCAGCTGAGCCCGTGGTTCTCAGCCTTCAGGATGTGCTGGGTTCTCTTTGATCTCCTGGCTTTAGATTTCTGAGCCTCACAGACTTTTGTTCCATCTTAGATTTTTGTCTTTTCATTTACCCAGTTGTCCTTTGTCCCAGGTTGAAGGACGGTGGCGTCAGTTTAGCAGGTGAAGAGGCTGGCACCATAGGTGTGAGGTGAGCCACTCCTGGGCTCAGACCTGGGAGTCAACCTGGGATTCTGGGCCCCATTCTTGCACCCACTTGCCCTGGCATTTGCTTGACCCTTGGCCACTCATCTGGGGTGCAGGGTACAAAGACCCTGCAGTCACTCTCAAGTAGGGCTGGCTATGTGCCCCACCATGCCTCCTGGAGCCCCACCCAGGCTACAAACCTGGCGGTGGATGAAGACCACAGAGCCCAGAAGCCTCCAGGTACCTCCCTGGCGGTCCACATGTAGCATCCGCAAGATCTGGAGGAAGCGGATGCCCCTAGGAAGGAGACAGAACAAGGATGGGAGAACCAGGCCAGTCTCAGGCATTTGCCACTGGGCCCAAGGGATGGCAAATAGCATGGTGTCCCTGCCTCCACCCTGCGTAAGGGAGGCATGTGCATGTCCATCATGCCTGGGATGGCTCGCCTCCATGCCTGCCCTCCCTGATTCTCCCTTGGTCAGGTTCTCTGTCCTCCCACCCAGGGCAGCCTTTCAAAGTGAGCTCTGATGGTACTCGCTGGCCACAGGATCAGGCTGGGGGCAGCTGCACATCTCTACATTCCTTTGGTCCTCATGCTGCCTACTGAGGGAGCCTAGGTAAGAAAACCATGTATCCAAATCAGTTGCCACCCAGGTCTCAGAAACTAGGAAGTACTGTGGTAGATCCCAAACCTAGGGCTACTTAAAAAACATCGAGACCCTGACCACAGCTGCCCCAGTGTACTGTGATGGAGTGGGGGAGGGGTAAGCACACCAGAACAGGTGGGTGGGGACTGGTGGGAGAGACCACCCACCCATTACTTGGGATGATGGGGCTTGGTGACAGGCCACAGAGGTTGACCCTACAGAGGGGTAACCAGCAGGGAGCTTGGCACTCTGACTTACCTGATGGCTGATGTGGCAAACACTTGCCCTTTTGAGCCCACACAGAGGACAACCATGGAGGCCACAACCACGATGAGGTCTGCAGGGAAGGAAGAGTTAGTGAGGACCTCCAGCAGCTGGGCCAGAGGGACTGCACACCCACCCCTGGGGTAGAGGCTTGCCATATTATGCAGGCAGGGCTCTACAAGAGGGACCCAGGAGCAATCTAGGTGGGGAGTCAGGCAGGCCTAGGACGCCACACGTGCAGCCATCTCACCCCAGCCAGACCTGGGCCTTGACTCTCAGGCCTGAATCTCAGCCATCATGGGCAACTGATGCATGGTCAAGCTGTGCAGAGTAAGGGAGGCCCTCAGAATCCAGAGTCTGAGAAGGGCCAAACCCCATTAGTAATATCTTTGTGTGGAGGTAGCACAGGCTGCAAGAACTGGGTGGCCACCCCTTGCTGGCTGTGGGGTCCTGGCCTGTTGTGGCGTAGGCAGAGTGGGAGTAGGCTCTTGGTCACTGGAGGACATACTCTGGTAGTGGTCATGATGTGGGGGTCCTTCCTGGTCTCGAGGTTGGTGGAGTATTGTGTGGGATAGATGGGACTCACCGATGATGGAAATGGGCTTCCGGGCAAAACGCAGTCGGCCCCAGATGCCCACATACTTGCTGCGGCAGCCTGCAGACCAGAGGCGGACCACGTACTCTGTCCCAAAGAATACCACCAGGACAATCTCCTGTGGAAGGAGGCAGATGAGTTCTCCCCAGGCTGCAACTCATTCAAGTGGCCATAGCTGGGTGGGATCCCACACTGGAACCTCTGCAAAGGGACCCCCCACCCCCAGAACAGCACACTGGTCTCCCTCTATAGAAGCTTGCATGTAATGCTACCTGGATCCCCAACTACAGACACTTAGTGGGGCTGCTGCTCTTCAGACAGGGCCTGACTGGGCAGGGAACCCAACAGCAGGGGTAGGGGCAGCTCTGTGCCAGTGCCCTCACCTGCCTTCATGATGTCTTCAGGCCTGTGTTCTCCAGCCAGAATCAAATTAAACCCCTGAGGCCCTATAGCACATGCTCCAAGATGTGGGGTTAGAGAGCATCTGTCCTTGTGGAACTGTCCCCTTTCACCTCACAACACTGCCCACCATGAGGGACACAACATCCACCACTTTTGGCTTTCCCTGAGGTCTGGGCACAAGACCTCCCGGAGGCAGAGGAGCTGGGCAGCAGGGCCAAGAGAGCCAGAGACAGATGCCACATTAGCCTTGAAAGAACTCCCCTAGGGTCTTTCCATATAGTCAGGCCTCAAGCATAGACTGTCCCCCAAGGGCTCTGAAGTCAGGGTGCCTAAGGGGGTGGGGCAAACTAGATGGTCATAGGCTAACATGTGGGTTACAACAGATGGACAGAAGGATGGACAGAAAGGTGGGTAGCTGGTGGATGATGGACAAATGAAAAGAATGGTATAAAAACCAAGTTCAAAAAGGAAGCTGGGCCATTATCTCTCTCAGGGAAATAAGCAGCTAGGTAGGCAGAGGGCTCCCGCAGCCAGGCTCAGTCCCCAGCAGTGAGGTATAATTTGATTAGTGACAGTCTTGAGGCCTATGTAGCTGACTGCAAATGCTACAGTGACAAAAGCCTGCAGGAGCAGTCACCCAAGGCCTGGAGATAACTGCAAGAGGTCAGGGTACTGGTCAGGGCCTCATCCCTGACTGGCACCCTGGGGGCCCAACACCCTGAGGAAAAGTGGCCAATGCTTTACTTCCAGATGGGCCTTAGGGACCTATCACATGAACCTAACCTGGAGGGGAAAGCAACGACTGGCCTGCAGTAGGGTGGCCAGTGGCGGCAGGGCTTAGGCTTACATGACGTTTAGGCAATCTAGGTTCAGTCTGGGCCCCATCACAGGAAACTGGAGGGCCCCAAGTGAGAAGCCCTTCCCACCTGCTTCATCTAGGGTAGCTCGGGGCTGGCCCTCAGGAATCATGTGCTGTATAGGTGACCCCCCTGACCGCCACACCATTCCTGGGATCCTATGTGGCTGGTACTGCTGTACCATCCCCCCTCCAATCCCAAGTCCAGAAGGCAGCAGCTTCTAGAAGGATAGGAAGTATAGGCTGATGACCCTACGAGCTGAATCCCACACCCTGGGCGTGGATTTGGGAGCTCTGTTTCCTCAGCTGTAACACCTGGACAGCAGCAGCAGCCACCTTAGTGGGTGATGGTAAGGATTCAGTGCACAAATACATAGCCCACTGTGACACTCAGAGCATGCAGCTGCCCAAGACCCACATGCCCAGCTCCTGGCCAGCCTTGGCATGCAAAAGGCCCTCAGGGGAGGCTGGGGTTAGGAGGCTAAACCAACCCCCACATGTTGAAAGGGACTATGCAAAGCCACAAAGACTTGAAGCCACAGTACATTTCACTTCTCAGGTCTGCTTTCAGCTGGCTCCCTGCCTGTTCTCCCTTGGAAGCCTGGCCTAGAAGGGACTTCTGGTCCAATGGGTGGCACTGTTTGGCCATGACCCCCACCAGTTCCCTGCCAGGGAGTCCACAATGAGAGGGTGGCTAGATACAACCATTGCTGACTCCCAAATGCCATTAATTAGGACAAAATAGCATTTACACCATCCAGCTTGTGTTTGGAGCAAGCTTGGTGGATAATGGGTGAAAAGTGGGAAAGTTTAGTTCCTCTTGCAAAGATGTTTGGTGACTGACATCTTTGCAAGATGGGGGTGGAATGTAGGTGACGGTTACACAAGGACAGTGAGGGATCCCAGCACCCACAGGCTCTGTGGCCTCCTTGGGGATAACGGGCTTGGGCTAAACTCACCAGTGAGAGGCCACGATGGTCTTGTCCATTCCACTCTCAACCCTAAGAACACTAACTACCCTCATTGACATTTAGTATGGATTTGTGGAAAGAAGGGAGGGAGACAGGCAGGGAGGGAGGGAGAGAAGGAAGAAGGAACAAGCAAGTAAATCTTGAGCTGTCCAGTAATAGAGACTTTGGCTCATCTTTGTTTCCCGAGATGCTGGCCTGGCAGGAATGCCGAGCCATAGTACCATGTGTGTCTCTGGCCAACACAAAGTCCAAGCTCTGTCCTCGCTGCTGAGCCACAGGTGCCCATACGTCTAGCAGAGTTGGGGTGGGATGGCTCACCTGACCACTGTGGTCCTGATGGGGAACAGTAGCACCCCAAAGGCAGCAGGCTTCCTTCCCTGCTCTGAAGGCCCACATATGACTGGTGGATGATTAGTCGACATGCCTGTCTTATTTTGAAATACTTGTGTTTATCATTCACCTTTTCTAGTTGCATTCCAAAGCAGATCTAAACTGCTAAGCAGTTCTTAGAAAACACCTTGATGTAAATAGCAATCAGGGATGGCTTTTGGTGACTACAGGTCTCTAGATGACCCCGGTCTAACATTCAGGGAGAACCTATTTGAGGGGCAGCTGCAGAGACAGAGGTACATGACTCTGGAGGGGTGAGATGGGAAGAACACTTTAAAATGACAGGGGACCCCAGTCCCATCTGTCTTGAGGACACAGTGTGAGGCCCACCTGCAAAGGGCTTGATCACTAGTCCAGTGTAGGTAGGGCCAAGTTAATCAGTTGGAGCTGCTGGCCAGCAAGGATACAGCTGAGGAAAATAGTCACATCCCAGACCAGACACAGCAGGATCCAAAGTTTGTTCAGAGATAAAACCATCTCCATCTTGATTAGCCTCACACAAGGGGCAGGGCTGGGAGGGATGGCATTCAGGACTAAGGTCACGCTGGGACCCTAGGGTGCTAGCACTCAGCAAGGAAGGGGCCTGCAGAAGAGCTGACCCCACGGCACACGATAGCCACCCTGATTCAGGACCAATACTCCCGGATCCAAAGCAGAGACACCTTTGCCCAGCTCTGGCCAGGGGATGCCAGCCCAGGCTCAGCAGTCCAGTCTAGGGGCAACTCAACTGCCCTCCACCTTGGCAGGGATGGGCCTGAAGCTCATCTGTCTTTCAATATCTGGATCAGAGACATGGTGCCCAAGGATGGAGTGTGGTTTATGTTCTGTTCCACAGATATGAGGAGAGACAGTCTTGAGCCAAGGAGCCTGAGATTGTCATTCAGACCACAGCAAGACCAAAGCTATAGAGGCCACTTCTTCCTTGGCCACTGTCCCTCGGATCAAAGCAATGCCACCTTCTGTCAGCTGAGCCTTCACGGAGACCCCTGAGACAGGTATGTATACCAAGCACCAAGCCTGCAGCTCTTCACAGACTTCTACACAGCAGGGCCAGTGATGGTTATTCCCATCATGAAGGGAGGACAGCCCAGCTAGGGGTGGATGGCTCATCCCACAGGGAAGGGATGGAGTCCATGGCAGGGGCTCAGACAAGATGAAGCACGGATGTCCTCAGGTTTGAGAGTAGACCCAGGAAGGTGAGGCCATCCCCACCATGGAGGGCTGACTGCTGTTATGCAGCATTACTAGCATTGCATGGGGACCCTGGGGTCTCTAGGAGTAGCCTGTGACTGTGGGGAAGTGGATGCAGGCCATGGCTGGAGGACATCGAGGTATAAGAAGAGGAGACCTTGGAGTGAGGGTGATCTAGAGAGACCGAGAACTACCAGCATGGCCAGGGCAGGTCAGGGAGGTACCCTGGGTTCCCTGGAATGAAATGGGAAGATGGACCTGGGCCTCGTGGAGTAGTGAGAACCACCACCCACCCTGATAGTCACCTAACAAGATGACAGGCACAGGACAGTGCCCAGGCGTGTAGGCCAGAGCAGGATGTGAGCTGACCCCATAGGCAAAGGATGGTGAGCCCCTGGCACCCGTGTCCTCCTGTCTCCAGATTCATGTCGTTCCTCAGGCTGAGCTCTGTCATCAACTGCTGGGTTTCCTGAGAAGGTGTGGAAGTAGACGGTTCTGGGGTCCCACCTAAGACCCTCTACACACTAGCCCCGGCTCACACATTAGCTCCATCTCCTGAAGCCTAGGTCCAGATCCACGCTGGACTCTCCTGTCTTACACCTGGAAGTTCTTGAATGCTGGCTCTTTGTGACATTATATGTGGAACTTAAAAATTATTTTTTAAAAGCAAAGCTCCTAACAACCCAATTAAAAATAAACAAACAAGCAAACAAAATGCAAAGGATCAAAACAGACATTTTTCTAAAGAGGCTAAACCAAGGGCCAGAACATACCCTGTGTCCTGAATCATTGAAAATACACAGCAAATCCCCAGTGAGACGCCACCTCACATGAAGCCCATCATGAGCAAAATGGATGGAAAACATTGAGGACTGATGGGGTGGGCACAGACCTGTCACCTAACACTGCAGACGGGGCATGGAAAAGGGCATAGCCACTTCCTATGGAAAACCCTAGAGGGTCCTCAACATGATTGTGAAATTACATCCACTCAATTCTGCTGCAAACCTAGAACTGCTGAAAAAAACAAAGCAAAACAAAACCAAAACAGTCTTAAAAAAACTCACAAAAAGACACAATTACTGTACAACACAACAACTCCACTTCTGAGTTTACACCCAAAGGAACTGAAGTCAGGGACCTAATAAGAGCCATGGCTGCTTTGTTCACGGTAGCCAAAAAGTGTCCTCAGGAAGAAGAGAAAAGAGTAAGACATGGTCCATCCACATCCCAGAACAGCAGCAGCCTTAAAATGCACCTTGAGGACGTGATGCTCAGTGGAAAGGGCTGGGCCCAGAAAGACAAATACTGTGTAACCCCACTCACAGGAGATGCTTAGGGCAATCAGATCCAGGACGGGGAGCCAGAGGCTGGGGAGTCAGTGTCTAATGGGGATGGAGCTTCGGTTCGGGGAGATGAAAGAGTCCTAGAGACAGACAGACAGACAGACAGTGGTGATAGCTGTGTATCAGTGTGAGTGTGCATAATGTACATGAACTGTGCACCTATGCTGGGGATTTTATATATACTTTACCATGCTAAAAGAAAACGGGGCTGGAGAGGGGCCATGGGGAGTGATTGTTAATGGATATAGGGCTCCCTTTGGGGTGGTGAAAAATTTCTAGAAATAGACTGAGGTGGTAGTTATGGAACCTGTGAACACACTAAACACCCCCAAACTGCCCTGAATTTAAAAGGGTTACCACAGTGAAATTTACGGCACGTGTTTTACCATAATAAATCTGGTGCCTCCTGCTCCCCTCTGGTTAGGTCTCCTGTGGTCCTGGGACTCTGCCACGTCCTCTATACCTGCCCTCAGGGCTTTGGCTCTGAATCCTGGGATTCTGTCAGCTCAGCACTGAGTGGGAGGACTGAGCACGCACTGCCAGCTGCAACATGTCCCTCTGACCTCTGCGCGGTCCCTTTTCAGAAAGCCAGAGGGGCTGAGGTCATGTGCATGGTTGGGCAGAATGGGGAAGGTAAGGACAGGTTCCCAGACTCCTGTCTCACTAGCATGTCGACCAAACGTGTGTCAAGCTGAGCTCATGGCTCTTGGGTTCAGAAAGCTGACAGGGACGTGGTGAAGTAGTTACCCCACTGCCAAAGACTTCGCGGTGCATACTGTAACCTTGTCCCTTGGCAGACAGACACTGTGACCCCTCAACCTGGATCCAAGGATGACAGCCGGTGAAACTAAAGGAAAAGACAGAGACAGATCAGAGCCTCCACAGGAGGATCCCAGGCCGGGAAATGCGCTGCCACACTCCCAGGCACACACTGTTACACCCATACCAGCTCTACCCGTGTGTGTGGGGCTCGGGGGCTGCAGTGGCACCAGCAGCAGGCCAGCCCGAATCCACAGGGCTGAGGTAAATGCTGAGCAGGGCAGGTGCTTATCTGAGTTTCCTACTTCAAGTGTACAGAAGGGGAAAGGCTAGCGCACATCGGCTTCTGCCTTTCACAATCCCCGTGGAACCATCGCTCACCACTCACTGAGAAGGATGAAGGTCACCAGGCCGCGATCTTATCTATTGTTTCATTTTTATCAGTTGGTGAATCCACAACACTGGGAGAATTTCTAAGGCCCCAAGTGATTTGAAGTTCTGTGCTGCTGGCACCGCGTGATTTAGAGCTCTGAGGACTTCCCGCATCAACGGCTCCTGTATGGAGGACACCGGTAGGTACGTGCAGGGCCCCCAGCTCAGGTCTCTGCCCAGAATCCTTGGATGAAAGACTTTTTTGTTTGTTTGCTAAACGATGAAGAAGCCTCACAGATGCTTATCATGATTAATTTTAGTGTCTCTGAATTTACTGTTCTATTATCTTTCTAATGAAGTAATAATTTTTTAAAAGGATTGCAAGATTACCTACAGAGGATTAATGGCTGTTTTGGTTTGGAGGCCCTGGTAACGCAGGCAGGTAGGTAGGTCTGCAAAGCCAGGGCCACGCAGGGCTGGCCTCCCTGGTAGCCTGTGTACTCTGGATAGGACAGATGAGGGACACAGACATAGGAGGCCCCGCTAGAATTCCAGGCATACGCCAGGCCCCTCACAGACCACCACCAAGACAGGGAGTATCCTGGGAGCAAGGGCTAGCACTTCACCATCTCTCACCCTCCTGCATGGCTGAGAAACCTGTGCAGTGGCACTGCCCTAAGCCAGAGCATTTCCTAGTGAGGGACAGTGGCCCCCACAGCACAGACTCCAGCAGGCAGTCTTCGAGCCAGTGGGCTTTGGGGCCAAATGTTCCAACTCCACGTGGGCCATGATAAGCCACAGAGAGCGCCATCCTCAGCATTCCCGGGTGGGGGGGGGGTCAGCTGGCCGGAGACACGGTGCAGGCATGCAGGCTGCTCAAAGCGCCCTTTGTTCCAGGGCCTGCCTGTGGCCAGCTGCTCCCAGCCGCCAGGCTGTGCTGAGAGCCCATGGGCCCCCACTGACATGTGCTGGGCACAGCTGGAGCTCTCAGGCCATGCTTGCCACCCACCCTGGGAAGCCCTCACTCTCTATCCTGCCAGAGAAGCACGAGGGGTTCAGGGAAGTTCTAGGGCTGCAAGGACTCTGTGGAACCAGTAGAGGATACATAGAGTCAGGGTTCAGCTGTCCTTGAACCCCTTTGCAGCAGGGACAGAGCAACACCTTGCTGGGGAAGTGATTCTCCTGCTACCACCCCTCCTCTCAAATAGCACTTGGCTGCGGTCACTGCTCAGACACTCCACTGAGCCCTGTCAGCCTTGCTGTTAGGTCCCTGAGGCTTAGTTACTCCCTAGCAAACACACTAGACATACAGCCCATGATCTTGACCATGGACCCCTCCACATCCTGCCCAAGGCCTGACGGTCTGAAGTGCAGAATAAGTCAGCAGGACATTTAGGCCCTTGTGGTCCCCAGCAGGCACGGAGGGGCAGAGGAGGCCCCCAAGGTACAGAACGATATACCCAGGAACCAGCCTTGAGTGCCCATGAAAGCCCATGAGCTCTAAGATAGCACTGGGGGCAGAAGCCTCCTTGAGAGAAAGGGCAGCAAAGCCCATGCAGGAAGCAGGTTGCAGATGCCATGGGCCACGTGTTGGCAGCTGCTCTGTGTCCTCACGAGGGCAGTCCTGATTTTGGGGCAACTCTGGGCAGCACAGAGCCTCTTTCCCCAGAGAACCAGCTCCACCTGCCAGCTGTCCAGGCGGCCATTCTCCACACTGAGCAAGAGAGGCTGCAAGGCTTGCTCTGTTGCCATGGGGAGGGGCATTCCCATCCATGAGGCAGCCAGGCCCTGCAAGTGGGCGACAGCTGTCATCTGGTCCACCCATCCGGGACACCACTCTGGCAGGTGGCATGATGCCCAGTGTCCACTGTGGGTTGTCTGGAGAAGCTTCCCTGAGGCTGAAGCCACAGGGGCTGGCCATCTCCTCTTCTTCTGTTCCATACCCAAGTAGCTTCAGGAATCCCCAGAGTTCTGAGACTAGGTCTTCCTGCTCTTCCTCTGTCCTGGGTCTACCTCTCTAGCTGGCCTTGGGTCCATGTCCCATTCTAGCAGGAGCTATGTCCAATCTCACTATAGCCCTCCATAACTACTGACCAGTCCACAGAGCCTTGGATGCCCCAGCTCAAAGGCAGACATATTACCTCCTAGGCTTCCCAGAAAGTTCCTCTAGCACACCCAACAGTCTTTCAGATAGCAACGAAAGTGTGCCTTTATTGTTCATGGGATGCTACTTGAGCAAACCTTGCAAAGAAGAACACCTGCATGCCAAGGCCCAAGTGATTTCTTTGCCAGCTCAGAGCTCCATTCCAGGCCTCCTAGTCTGGTATTCTTATCTGTAGCCCTGTCACTCACATACCTAATGCAAGTAGGTCCAAGCAGGAGGCAGCTGGAAGCTCCAGCCCTGTGTGCACAGTGCGTGTCTGGGGTGGTGGGGGGGGTGGTGTTTGTCTCTGGTAGGAGAGGGGAGAAGGTCAAGACAAGAGACTTGGACCACACCCTCAGACCTAGCACATTCCTGGGCCCATTATCATCAGAGCCAAATCTTTCCCAGGATTGTAAGCTTCCGGACTCAGCCTCTGAAAGTGGCTGCCCACCCACAGTGGGAGGAGAGCAGGGCCCCTCGGTAATTTTAATTTCACATGTACTGCACTGCCAGTGCCTTATGGAGGCCGACTAGAGTTACATGCATTTCAGGTGGTTTAATGAGGTGCTTCTAGCCCTGGGACCCAGCTTGCTGCAAGCCAGTGAAGTGGGGGTACCCACGCACTACCAGCTCCCTTCCTCCCTACCTGGGTGTTCTCAAGGTCAGGAGGCGGACAGGGAGCTCAGAGGCATACTGACACCTGGCTGGGACTGGGGAAGCAGATGGTGCCAGGAGGAAGCCCACAGGCCAGCCCCGCGAATGGCCGTCCAAATGAAAGTCATGCAGTCCCCAGCCAGCCCCAGAATACTGAATCCAGCCTTCACCTAGCAGTGAGTAGGTATATAGAAAGTGCTCAGAAGTGTGTTTTCATAATACATTGCACACATCATTATTTTTTTAGTTTAATAGCTGGATTTTAGCTTATCCATGAAGCCTCCAGACAGTGATGTGGACAGCAGCATGAAAATGAGAGAACCCAGATGTCTGCAGTGGGCCGTGGTGGGTGAGCAGGAAGGGAGGCGGCAGGATAGGAAGTGTCCATCCTTGGATGGACAGGAAGCGTCTTTCCACATGCAGAGGCCCAATTTTGCATCACTCCCCACACAAGCAGCTTCTCCACCTCGCCTTGCTCTCTTTTTTCTACTAAGGATAGTGGTGCAGAATAACCCCAGAATAGGGCAATGATTGGTTTTGTTTTTTGGTTTTACTATATTAACAATTTATTTCTAAATTGTACTGTGTGTTGATCAGAGAACATGACCAATTAAATCGCAATGTTTTTGAGGCATGCTAGAGGCTTTTTTTTTCCACTTTTATGACCACATAAAGGATTGGTTTCCTTAGTGTCCCATGGGCATCAGGAAACAAAACATCTCTATTATTGGGATCCGGAATTACGGAGCTGGTTTTAAAACACGGTGCTGACATTCCTCCCCACCGCTCCCACGGAATCTGGACTTTGCAAACAGAAGAGCTCAGCAAAGGATGCTACAGTTTCCTGGTACTTCCTGTCTCCTGGAATGTTCCTTCTGGAGCAGGTCTGTGAGGGAGCTATGCGGCACGAGGCCTGCGCCGGGGACCCCCCCCCGCCCCGGCCCCATAGTGTGCCATCTTGGAAGTGGAGCTGCTCCAGCCAGCCAAGTACAGGGCAGCCATGGGCGCCCTCTCCCGCAGCCCTGGACTGTGGTACGGGGAGCCGAGTTCTGCTGGCCGTTTGAGAGGACTATACGTGTGGATGTTTGTTCCATAGCTATAGATAAGGAGAATGGTTATTCCAGATTACTGCTGAGACTCAGAAATTGCTGGCAGCCGCCACATATCTCACTGTCTACATCCTTGCTTTTTTTCACGTCTGCTAGAATTCTACTCTGAAAGAGCTGTGTTGAAATCTCACAGTTATCACATTTAACCCACTTTCCCTCACACACTACTAATTGTTATGCTTTTACATATTTTCTGCTGTTTGATAACATCTTAGCATTTTATAACTAAGCCTCCTCTAAATCCAGAGCTGTGTGTCACCCACACTTACCTTGAATGAGCCTCCATGTTGCTAATACTGTCCCCTCTTGGGATTTTTTCCCCTTCTCTATCTTTGTATACAGTTGTTAAAAAAATTTTTTTTTTTTTAGCCATTCTTTTATTTTTCAACTGTCCATTATTGGTTTGCTCTACTTAATTCTTTTATTTTGGGAATTTTATTGGGGGAGTTGTCAGTTTCTGAGACAGAGTCTCATTTATGTAGTTGAGGCTGGCCTTGAATTTCCAGGGCTCTCCCTCCTTCAGTCTCCCAAATCCTGGGATTACAGGTATGTGCCACCACATTTGGCAGTTTGCTCTACTTAATTTTATTGAGTGATGCATCTGTTTAAAAATAAAAATAGCTGAGTGTGGTGGAACACTTCTGTAATCCCAGCACTTGAGAGGCTGAGGCAGGAGGATCACCATGAGTTTGAGGCCAACATGGGCTACGTAAGTGAGTTCTAGGCCAGCTACATAGTGAGACCCTGTCTCAGGAAAACAAAATCTAAAATTAAAAAGAGGCTGACAATGTAGCTCGGTGGCAGAGTGAGCATGCACAGGGCACTGGATTTTAAACCCAGCACCACAAAAACAAATGCTTCTGACAGTCTCCCGTCTTTTAATGGAGGAATTTAGGGTACACACATTTCATGTAAAATTGGATTCATTTGACTTAATTTGTTCTATCTTTATATTTGTATTTTACCCTGTTTCATTTTGCTGTTCCTTAGAGTGGCTGAGATAACCAACATATTACCCATTCCCTTCCCTTCTTATCTCCTGAGTCTGGATGTCACATTGCTCTCTTCCCATTCCACTAGCTCCTTAGATACAGAACTAAATCAGCTCTTATCTGAAAGCAGTTTCCACTGAGGCGATTTCCCGAAAGCTTTCTTCCCAGTAAGACAAGAAAGTGTGTGGGTCTGTTTCATCCTCTCCCTGCACCTCTGTCACTGTCTCCCTGGGGAGCAGACTCATTCCTCAGTGCTGTTTTTATGGCTGAGAACAGGGCACTGGCTTTTTCTCAAAGGCTCAAGAGTAAGTACTTGAGCCTCTGCAGGCCACATGGTCTCTGTCCCAACCAGGAAGCACAAAGGCGCCAGAGATAACACATTGGTGATTGTACCTGGTTCTGGCTGTGTGCTGATAACACTTTATTTACAGGATAGCAGCCAGAGTACCGAGTAAGGATTAAAGACCTCTGGGTTAAAGCATCCTCTGATGGGTGAGGGTTATGGGTTGAATTGCATTACCTTTAATTCATGGGTTAACACCCCCAACCCAACAGTGTCTCCATCTTGAGAAAAGTGTGTGAGCATCTTGGAAACAGGACTGTTGCAGGCATGATTAGATAAGATGAAGTTACATGGGACAGGTCACATGGAGTAGTGCCCTAACCCAGTATGACCAGTATAAAACCCAGTATAAAAAGGGGAAATTTAGGCACAAAGGCACACACACACACACACACACACACACACACACAGGGAGTATGCCAGGTGAGCACAAAGGCAGGAGCCAAGGTGATTGTTCTACAAAGCAAGGAAGGCTGGAGAGGGCCTGTGGCCTCCAGAACAGGGGGGAGGCCTTGACAGATTCTCCTTCACAGCCTCCAGAGGAACTGTCCTGTCTGTGCTATCATCTTGGACTTCTGGCCTGCAAGAGGCTGCGGGTGGCATTCAGGGCCTCCACATTGTTACCAAGGCCAGGCCAGAACACTGGCATTGGTCTCTAGAGATGCCCAGGGCCCAGGCCACAGGCCAGAAGCTCCCCATTCCCAGGAAGGATTCCCACAGGCTTGAGTGAGACACCGCCCTCTCCTTTCTCACAAGAGCACAGCGGCCTGGCCCTCCCCTGCCACAGAGAACTCCGAGCTCTGAAGAAAAAAAAAAGAGCCTGAGAGGTATCCCAGGTGGAGGCCAGCAGACCAAAGGCTCGGGTGTGTGTAGGGAAGTCTAAATAGTCAGAAGGGCAGACGGGGCTGCCTGGAAAACAGGCTCTGAAGTTCCTTCTGGGCCCCACTCTATGGCAGTCCCCCACGAAACGTATCGGGGCCTCTGTGCACAGAAGTGGTCCAAGTTGGCTGCCCTGCAATTTGTGGTGGGATGGGGGGCCCTGAGACTGCCTGCTCCGGGCTGCAGACACCATCTGCCAACTAGCAGTCAGCTTTACACATATTTAAAGAAAATCCCTCATCTTCCCCAGGCAGGCGGTTTCTGTCTCCAGGCCAGTTACATAGGGACTTACGTTCAGGCAAGGGACCCCTCTGCTGATGGCTGCCAATCCCACCAAAGTCACAGTTCCCTTAGCTGTGGCCAAGATGGGATGAAGGGGGAGGGGCGTTTTTATCTGCCAGGAGGCCATGTTTCTAAAAATGTCCTAGTAAAGAATTTTGCCAAGACTCGAAGTTTAAGCAAAGCAAGAGACTCAGGCATGAATGGGCCTCGTGATGTCAGGCTGCCGTGCCTGGGCCACTGCTGTGGACTCTGCTCCCTGCAGCAGAGGTTGAGGGGCTATGCCCACCTCCAGCAGTTAGCACTGGGCAGGAAGGCCACATGGTGCTCATGCATGTGAGCTGGCGAGTGTGTATGTGAGTGTGTCTATCTCCTGTGTACTGACTGTTGGGTGCCTTGCTCATTCTGCAAATCTAGAGATTTTAATGACAGGCAGTGAATTTAAACAGTTTTTTTTCCTCCTTTCAGGAATGTTTTAAGGGATTGAGAGGAAATTGTGCACAGATTTTGCTGTTTTAAGAGCTAATATGTGAACAACTTCAGAAGGATGTGTGTTGTTTCAGGGCTGAAGTTTACACAGTAAACGAGAGACACAAAAGCAGACTTGTCATGGATTCTGAGGCCTTGCCTGCCTCCTTGAATTTCATTCCTGGGAGAAGGGGCGGCCTTCCTGGGGAGCAAAGACAGAAGGGGGCAGAGGTCTGATCTCTGTTCCCTTCTCCCCCAACCCCCACTGTGCATAGGGTACCTGGAGAGAGCTGCCCTGTAGACAGCCAGCAGCACATGGAAGGGGAGGGGGCGGGGGGAAGCTGCCCACTGTGAACTCTCTCAGGGTACTGCAGAGGGGTACATCCAGACGGTTGCAAACCACAGCCCCTAAACCACTCAGGAATGATCTCCTGAGTGCTAAGATGGTCTTGTTTCTAAATTTGGGCTGAGACCTCTCGGGTACAAATATCTGTCAAAATCACAAACAGCAAAACTTAGCGAAGAAGAAATAGACAACCTGGAAAGTCCTGTGTCTACTGGGTTTCTAATGAAAAGCTTTCCCACAAAGAAAACTCCTGGATGGCTTCATATGTTCTAACTATCCAACACTGAGGGAAGAAAAGCTAGTGATTCCACACAAACCCTTCCTGAAATGGAGAAGCAGAGTTCATCTCCCAGTTCAATCTCTGATGCCAAAGATGCAACAGAGAAGCAGACTACAGATGCCATCCTGCTTGGACACAGGCGCAGACGGCTTTGACAGAATTATAGCAAAGCCAGCAAATGGCATGTGGATTTTAAATGCATTACAACCACGGGGCTGTTTTACTCTGAAAAATCAATCAGTGCGACTCACAGAATTAATAAGATAAGAAAGAAAAAAGACACATGACTATCTCTACAGAGGCCAAAAAAGCATTTGACAAAATTCAACAACTGTTCATTTTGTAGCCTCTCGATCCTAGCAAACTAGGAAGAAAAGGGCCGCCGTCTGACACATAGCACCTACCGTCACCCACAGCCAGACGACTCCAAACTGAATGCTCTGCTCTCCGTGTCTGCAAAGCCCACTCTCCCCTCACCACTAAATGTCAACCTGAAAGCCAACGCTGCTTCACTCAAAACAAAACAAAAATAAAAAGCATATGGATTGAAAGGCAAGAAATAAAACTGACTTTATCTGGGACAGGATTGTCTCCATGGAGAATCCTAAGAGGCTACAAAAACATATGAACTAAAATCCTCCTAAAACTAGTAAGAAAAGCTAGCAAACTCACATGACACAAAGTAAATATACCAAAATTTTAAAAAATCACTTGTGCTTTTATATCCCAGCAACAATCCAAAACTGAAACTGAGAAATCAGTATCATTTCAACAACTTCAAAAACACAAAGTACTTAGTAACGAATCTAACAAATTCTATGCATCCTTTGTCCTGACAACTTCCAAACATTCATGATTGGTATTTAAAAATATGGAAGTGAAGAGAGGTCTTATGTTCATGGATTAGAGAATTCAGTATTAAGACATGTGTGATACCCAAATCCACCCATACATCAATGCAATGCCAATGAAAATTCCAGCAGTCTTTTTTTCTTCTCCTTCTTTCTCTCTCTTTTGGTAGGAACCAACATACTGATTCCAAGATTTACATGAGAAATGGGAAGGCGCTGGCAGGGCATCACACTTTTGAAAATGAGCAAAATTGGAGGATTAACAGGACCTGATTTCAAGGCTTAGTATAAAAGTCACACTAATCAGGACAGCGCTTTACTGGCAGAACAGATTACAAAGTCCAGAAATCGGACCCACACACATGGGCAACTGATTTTCATCAAAGGTGCCAAAGTAATTCCATGGAAAGAAAAAGTCGCTGGGACAACAGGACAACCACATGCAAAAAGATTTAACCCCGCTCCTTACCTGTCACCATATATAAAATTAAACTTGAAATGAATCACAGATCTAAACAAGAAATGTGAAACTATAAAATTTCTACAGAAAACAGAAGAAGAGGCTTTGTAACCTTGGATTAGGCAAATATTTCTTAGAACACAAAAAAACATGAACCTTACAGAGGAAAAAAAACCCTGATGAATTACACTTCATCAAAATTAAAAACCGCTGCTCTTTTGAAGGATCTTGTTAAGACAAAGCCACAGATTGAGAGAAAGTATTTGCAAAACACAGTACTGATAAAGGATTTATATCTAGAAATATGGACATAACTCTTCCAACTGAAAATTAAGAAAACAAACAGCCCAATTATTAAAATCTACAAACACTTGAACAAATACTCCATCAGAGCAGATGTATATTAGGTAAATATGCTCAGTGTCACTAGTTCCTAAGGAAATGCAGATTAGAACCACAATTAGAACAGCAAAAACTTAAAACGCAGACAATACTAAGTGCTGGTGAGAATCATAGCCGCCATAACACTCGCTCATGCAGCAGTGATCGGAGTGAGAATCAGGGCGACCATTTTGCACAATAATTTGGCAGTCGCACAGAAAGGGAAAGATGAATCAGCTCCAGGATCCAGCAAACTCACTGTTAGGGATTTACCCAAGAACAACGAAGACACATGATTACTCCAAAACCTGTGTACAACATTCATGGCAGTTTAAGTCATAACAGCTGAAAACTGGAAACAGCTCACATGTCCATCACGGACATGTAGATGGATAAACAAACTGTGGTACATTTCATCCTTTCCAAATAAAAGGAAACAAACTACTGAATACAGACTACAATGTGGATGAATCTCAGATGAATTATGCTAAGTGATGGAAGCCAGGCGCAGGGGTCCATGCTACAGAATTCCATTCCTGTGACGCCCAGAAAAGGCAGAGCGCGGGACGGAAACATCTCTGCGTTCCCAGGTGCTGGAGTGAGGCAGGGGCTGGCAGCATGGGGGTACCAAGGGATTTGGTGGGTGATGGGACCATCCTAAATCTGGATTTCAGGATAGTTTTATGACTGTGAGAACTTCTCAGGACCTATTGAACCCTGTATCTCCCTATATGACGTAGACTTCAACAAACCTAAATCTGAACTGAGAGATCAAAAAACGAGACTAGTCTAAGAAATGTATACAATAACTGATAATTTTTAAAAATGTTAACCTATTAAAAAAAGCAAGATAAGCTAAGTTAAAAGTCTGGTTTTTGAAGATTAAAAGAAAATAAAAACTCCACTTGCATACACCGTAATCAACATCTCTGCTTCAAATTCCTGAGGCTGCCTGTGCCCACCAAGCCCACTGATGCTACGCAGCCTCCAGGGCTTAACAGTGGGGCCAAAGCCCTGTCCAGCCGTGGCGTCACCTATCTCTTCCTGGCTTTCCCACTATCAGCTGTGTGAGCCTTGATGTTTGTCCCTCACTCATGTCCTGAGTTCCCAAATCCAGCTCTGGTGTGGGGTCATGCCCTGGACCAGACACCCAGGAAATGAGTCCCGGGACAGGCGTGGGACAGGCAAACATCCAAACCTCACACTAAAGACCCCAATCCTGTTTATACCCTGGGTCCAGGCTGGTCCTAGTGCTGTCTGCCCGTCTCGCCTGGTAGCCAAGGGCTCCGTGAAGCCTTTCTCTCCCATTCCAGGCTCCTTCCCGCAACCCAGTTCCAGCAGCGGCGGCCCAAATCCACTGCTTCCCAGCCCCACTCCCCCCACACCGGCTGAAGGACCCACGATGCTGCTCATGCCAGTGGCTTCCACCTCCCACCTGCACCACCCTGTTTAGTCCCCATAACAACCAGGGCACAGGGCACTGAGGTGACAGCAAGGACACACATAATGTAACATAGGAGAACTCCATCACAGGTCTGTGGTTCTTTCCCAAGACCAGGGACAGGGCCGCTAGCAGGAAGCAAGCCCAGTGTGGCGAGGGCCAAGGGACGACCTGGGGGAAGCTTGGTTTCACTGCCCACAACTCTGGTCCCTGACACAAAATGCTGGCTGACCCCCTACTCTGGGCCATTGCTGAAGACACAGGGAGCAACACCACACTCAGACTCTCCCAGCCATGCCAGGCTCCCATCTAGTGCCAGTTCTGGGATGTTGGTCTCACCGGGTCTGCCCATCTACCTTTCCAAGGTCAGCAGCCACCCCTGCCTGGTCACCAGTAAGCCCAGGACACTGCTTGTGGGGTTCATGCTGGGGATAAGTGCTGCTGGTGGGGGGCAGCAGCCCCTGATTCCCCAAGCATCTGCCCACCCCAAATGGCCCTGGAAAAGAGAAACTCAGGGCCATGAAGCCACATGAACCTGTTTGTATCTACTGTCCGCCACTTGTGTTAGGCCAGGCCTGGGGCCCTAGGCCCCTGGAAGGGCAGCCTTGGCACATAAGCACCTCGTTTCCAATTCCAGGTGTTGACTTTCCATCCCAGTCCATGGGGAGCAGTCGCTAGATGTGCCTTGGGCCTTAGGCAGGTCAAGATGCTCTTTGCAAGCAGGACCTACTTTGGTCAGGACTTGAGTGGGGGAACATGGCACCCAAGGGTCACCACTGCCTGGGTTCTTAGGTAGAAAAAAATGCCTTAGGTAGAAAAAGATGGAGACCCTGGACTGTCCCTGCAGACACATAAGAGTGGAGAGCAGAAGACAAGTTATCGAGGAGCAGGTGCCTATCCAAAGCACAATGTTAGGAAAAAAGAGAAAAAAGCACACACAGCCAAGAAAAGGTCTTTATCAGAGGCCTCAGAGACCTGAAAGGTGATTCTATTATAGTCTGTGGGTTTCTTAGAGAGACACTGAAACAAAGGTTCATGGTGGCATGACCAGGTGCTATGGTCTGCTGCTGGATGGCAACCATACTGTTGGGGACCAGAGACAGAGATTAATAGGCACTAGAATCTGCCCTGCTGACCCTGCCCACTGCCCTCCCCCAAAGAGGGGATCTGGCACCACCTTAGAGACAACTTGAGATGGGCGAAGTCCTGAGACATCTCAATAGAATTTAGCCATTTGCAGATATGTAACTATGTCCCCCTACCCTGGACACCCCAATGGGACCTATAAGTCTAAATAGGGCACACAAATTGCAAAGGAAGCATCTCTGTTAGACTACAATTTTCTTTGTCCAATATGAAATCTTTCAAACATACATAAGAGTACAGCAAATAATGTGACAAAGACATAGAGTTGAGCACATTACCCACACCAACCCTTATTTTCTCCAAAAGGCCACACTTGATTCTGTTTTGTTTTTAAAGAAACTGAACCTGGTAGAATAAGTGATGACTCCTCAGGCCACCTTCTCGCTGGGGAACTGCGGACATGAGATGCACTTCCTGCCGGGGCTTCCCAGCCAGCATGCCACCACCAGTGGTCAGAACAGAAGGGAATCCACAGGACCTCCAGGTATGAGCCCCACACCTGCCTACTCGCTCTACTGCTGCTGCTGACCCCATATCGTGACCCACTGCACCATGCCACATGAGGTGGAACCCCAGGGGATGCACCAAAAGTCTCTTAAAACGTGAAGACATCAAGAATCAATATGAGGCCAGGGAAGCCTCCACTTCTACTTTTAGAGGATGGGAAAAAAGAGTAAGTTAAAACTAAGCAAATAGAATTTTTTGGGGGGGTACTGGGGATCGAACTTATGACCTCACACTTGCCAGGCAGGCACTTACGCCACTGAGCTAAATCCCCAGCCCCAGAAAATAGACATTTTTATAAAAAGGAAAAATAAGAGCAGAAATCAGTCAACCAAAAAGAAATAAGAATTCAATGTAGCCGAAACCTGGTTGTCTGACATAAAAAAAAAAATTAAAATTCTAGCCAAACTAATCATAGAAAAAAGAAATAAGAATTATCAACACCAGTGCTCGCTTCGGCAGCACATATACTAAAATTGGAACAATACAGAGAAGATTAGAAAGGCCCCTGCACAAGGATGACACACAAATTCGTGAAGCATTCCATATTTTTTGTACTTATTGCTGGTATCCCAGTAACCTGCTGTGAGGTTCTGTACCAATTTCACCGCACTGCCTCAGTTGGCTTTGTCCTGTCTTGTTCTGCTGTATTTTACTACCTTAAAAATAAATAAATAAATATAAATAATAATAAATAAGAAAAAATTAAAAAGTATATAACAACAACAAAACAGATCAGTAAGGTACTGAGCAACCTGAAACATGATATAATTAAACAGATAATGGACTTAAAAAGCAAAAGGAGGAAAAGAAAGTGCTCTAAAGGATATAACTGCATATATATTTAAGTATGTAGGACTGATAACCATGTTGCTAAGTTTTTGTTGGATCAGTGAACAGAACTGTTTGCAGCCTCACTGTTTGAATGTCCACTTTGTATGCTTTCATTTTGTAACTTGAACAACTATATCCAAGAAGACACTATGTAATGTATCAACTAGTGATGACTTACTGTTTATTTTTTCTGAAATTCTGTATTTTTTCTACCCTTTTTTCTGTTTTGCTTCCCCCCTCCTTTAAATAAAATTTAAAAAAGAATTATCAATACCAGGAATGAGAAAAGACACATCACAACAGTCTCTCAGTTTAGAAGATAATGTAATATTGTGAACAACTGCATGTTAGTAAATCTAACATCTAGGTGAAAAGAACCAATTCTTTCAAGCACACAGTACCATCACTCACCTAAGAAGAAATAGATAATCTGAATATACTGTAGCTATTGAATGAATTCAAAATCTAATTAGCAATCTTCTCATGAAACAACTTTTAATAAAATCCACCAAACAGAAAAAATAAGATCAGTTTTATACACTCTCTCCTTCAGAAGGACAGAGAACACCTCCCAACTCATGCAGCCTCCCAGCCCCACACACTATCAGAAAGCCATGCACGATATTCCTTACAAACTTAGGTGCAATGTTTCTTAGCAAACTTTTAGCAAATCATGTCAAAGCCTACACCAAAACCAAAAGTACCGCACCATTACCAACTTGGTTTTTATCCAGGAAATTGATTTTTAACGTTGGAAAGTCAGTCATTACAATTGATCACAGGAAGAGTCTACAGAATACAAATCTACATGATCCTATCAAAAGATGAATAAAAACAAGCATTTGTCAAAATCTAATATCCATTCGGGTTAAGAACTCTCAGCACTCACAGGAGAAGGGATGTTCCTCAGATAGATACAGGACAGCTACAGACACCTACTGCTGCCCACCGCTACTGTTATGTGGCAGTGAGAGGCTGACACACTTCCCAGAGTGGGAACAAAGCAGGGATGCCCACTGTCCTGTATCACTTCAATGTCTTCACTCAAACAAATCACCTTGAACCTGGATGAAGATGAATTTAGAAGACCCTAACAGTAGGGACCACATCTGGCTCACGAGACCCTGGAGACTGAGGGGCCTTAGCTTTGTCCCTAATCCCAGACTTCTGTAGCAACTGTCAGCTGCCAGCAGTACAGAGTATTGAATAAAAACAGACTCCCACTCGGTCCCCATGCCCACGACAGCAGCAATTGTCTCAGAACCTCCTTGGCAGACCTCAGAGAGTCATCAGGGAGAAGAGATACTGTGCCAGCTATAAACGAAACGAAGATGCCCCCTTCTACAAGGTCCCCCACCAAACCCTGTTTTGAGCACACAGTAATTCTCAGCACAGGGCATCCAGAGACTGGCTGGGTCATCTCCCACCGGAAGGGTGGCCTGCACCTCTAGTGCACGCTCTCCATTGTGTTTCTGCCCAGGCTGCCTGTGCCACCGTTTCTGGATTAAATGTGCAGAGGAAACACAGCCCTGAAGGGACATTGCTCCCTACTAGCCCCAGGGCTGAGTGTGGTCGTATGTGTGCAGACACGTGTATGAGCCTGGATGCACACACCTACACACACACACATGTTCCTAAGGGTGCCTATCTCCCTCCATGTGTGTGCCTGTGTGTCTCTGCATGTGTCTGTGTATCCACATGCAGGCATGCATCCACGTGTATCTGTGCCTACGTCTCTACACATGTCTGTGTGCCCACACGTGTGTGCCTGCCCACATGTGTGTCTGTAGTGCATGTCTTTAACACTTTCCTCTCAGTGTGGCATCCAGGCTGGAGCAGGGTATATTATTCTCAACCTGCTACTTATCCACCTTGACCATGACCAAGCTTGGAATGTAGCATCACCACTAGGAGCACACCAGCTGGCTTTTCAAAGCACAGGGGCTTTTCCCTGCCCAGTGGAGACTGGGTCGGCTTGAAAACTCACACAAAGCACCCTTATGCCAAACCCCCAGGCAGAGGCCTGTACCTCATGGCTACTACCCAAAAGCAAACAAAGCCATGTAGGCCCAAGAGCCAGAATACACATTCCCAAGAAGACAGCTGCCTGACCGGACAATGTCTTGCATGTTCATTCAAGGAGACCACTGTCCTCAGATGTCATGACCCTAAGGAAACTTGAGGGTGAAATCCAGTCCTCCTGAGTCCAGCAGGAGTTGATGGCCAGCTCCAGGTGCACTGGGCTGGCCTCAGTGTTAAGCGAGGCTTCCACCAGTTGCCCATCCCCCAACCCCAGCCCAGCATCCCAGCACCAACCTTGGGCATCGCACAGCTTTGAAAGTGGGAGACAGAGAATGTAGCAAGAGGAGCTGTGGGGCCAGGCTCGGACAGCTCAGTGAAGCAGGGGGCTGGGGGTGGGGGCTAGGTGCTTGAGCGGTGGCCCCTCGACCCTTCGAAGCTGCATGGAGCCCCCTTCCTCCCTCCCACCCTCGAAGTCACACAATGACACGCTTCAATGGCACACAGCCGGGGCCTCTGGTTTTCGTTCTGTGTGACCTGGGGAGGCCAAGAACGTGATCAGAGCTGTCTGAATGCAGTGCCCTGGGGGGATTACTCAGGCACCTGCCCAGCCCCCTCCCCAGGCTCCTACCCAGCGACGCTCCACTCAGGCAGCCCACTCGTCCTGGCGGACAGCTGGTGGGCCCAGTGGAGCCGTGCCCCGCAGCCTCGGGCCCCACCAGGCTCATCCTCTTATCCCCACGACTTTCCCCGGGCAGACCCTGGGCGCCCCACTAGAGAGCGGGTGCCAGGGCAGCCTGCTCAGTCCGCCCCACTCTGTTATGTCAGCTGTTACCCTGTGCTTAAAGTAAGGCGCTCCAGCTGGCCAGGGTCAGATGTAAAAACAAGGACCTAACAAAACCCGGCCCCTCAGCTACCCCGAACTGGAGACCCCCACCGAACATGGCACTTACTGACGAGGCTCTTTCCAGCCCTCGGGCAGAGCATAAAGGAAACACCTGTCCCCACGGCCGGCATACTCTAATCCCACTAAACCCCAATGCAGAAGCCCGAGGGCCCCACAGCAGGCGCCCCCACCCCAGGTCTGACTTTTGTCCTGGGTCTACGGGAAGACGGGAAGATGATGGTAAGAAGGCAGGAAAGAAAAATAGGAAGTGGCCTGAAAGCACTTCACACAGATGTACCTTCTGGCCAGACCCACTGGGCCAAGGACAAAGTGCTCGTGGCACCCCTGTTACAAGCAACCAGGTATCCACAAAGGCTGCCTGCCCCACCCAGGGCCTTGTGTCCTGGTACAGTTGTCACCCACCAGAAGGAGAGGGGGCTCCTGGGTCAGCCCCAGAAAGGCCCTTCCTGCTGACCCAGGAGCTCCACAGTCACCCCACTCTGAACCTAGGTCCCCCAAAGAAACAGCAGGCATGCTCAGCCCCAAATGGCCGTCAGCAGCTCTCATTACCAACCTAGAGCTGAATCATCACAATTCCTGAAAAGATGAAGAAAAGAGACGAGGCAAGGTGGGGAGAGCAGAGAACATGAGACCACCCAGGCACCTGGCAGCCTTGGGAGAGGGCCCTGGAAACCACGCGCACATGCACACACATGCCACACACACTTTCTGGGACACACGTGTCCTGCACACCAGGTGCTGGAAGGGCAGTGCTAGGGGCTCAGCAGGTCCTAGATGCCTCCAGCTACCTGTCTCTCCCCAGAGGGACAAGGCAGCTCAGTACCTTCCCTGTCCCCTCGGCCAGCAGGGTGAACCTTGTAGACAGGAGGTTGACTCAGGTACTTCTAGGCAGGTGGGCCTAGGAGACACCGGCTAGGCTACAAAGCACAAGCATAGGACACTGTGCTGGCAGCTGGCCTGACCCACATGCCCAGCCCAACAACCATGATGCGTGCTGTAGTGGGGTTGGGTGGGGGGGTGGTCCTACCAACCAGGCCTCTCCCTGGGCTCTTATACATTGGCCGTGGGTATATTTTCTAAGATGCTACACTAATCCCCCACAAACACCATAGCTTCCAAAATATCACAAGTATAACTGGAAAGTAGGAATGGCCTCCAAACACACAGTGATCAGGGCCTAGACCCAGGCAATCAAGCAGGGCAGGGTGTGGGGACCCAGAGGAACTCTTAAGCCACGACCTCCAGCTGGTCATGGTGGGGTTGGGATCTCCTGGGCCCATGAGGACCTGCCGCCATGTAAAGCAGAGCACCTCCCTTTTTCCTTCAGGGCTATGCTAACACTCTTACAGACGCAGGAGTACCTTGATGGAGAAAGGATGAAGAGCAGGACACACCCTATGTCCCAGCCCACTCCTCAAACCCAGGAGAACTGTGACCTGCAGTCTGCACAGCCACCCAAGGTCAGACCCTGCCCCACAGTGCTGGGTCCTCACGCCAAGGCTTGGGTTATATGTCTTTCGGGAAGTTTCCACGAGTCTTACATACTTTCTTTCATTTCCTGATCAGGCCCCTCATGGCTCATCTTGCCCTGGGCACATGTGATGGACTCAGCAATCCTGGGCCACAGGAGACAACCCAAGGTCAGGCACTGGTTCCCCAGGGGGCATCCTGTCACAGAGCATGATCCCCTGGGGACCCCACCACATGCAGGCCCGGTGTGCTCAGGGAAGGTCAGGTTACAGCTGAGGATGTGGTTAACACAGCTCCACTGAGCCCACATAAACTTCTCCACACAAGCAGATGCCTTGAGGACATGCTGGTGGCTGACTCAAGCCCACTCCACCAAGCTAGAGGTAACAAAGCATCTGGTAGGAGATGGAAATAATGTCCACAGTGGTAGGGACGCCCCAGCTCCCTACTCAGCTGTCTGGGGCCCACAGAGGTGCCGCATACCACACTGGGCGTCAGGAGACAGAGTTCTGTGTCTACCCCTCACAGCTGAGGAGACCACGAAAGGGAGGTAGCAGCTGATCCGGGCCAAAGAGTCCCAAATCGTGTGACAACCACATATGCTGAGATAGAAGCAGCTGCACGCACGGGACAAAGGAAGAACCCAAATACACAAGGCAGATGCAAAGTGTCCCATGGGGCTGGCATCCCGGCTTCCGTAGGAGAAAGCTCCTGTCCTAGAGCACACACTGGGCCAAGGTTCACAGACCCCTGGGTTAAAACATTCTGATTGGTTCTGTGGATTGAACCAAGTCACCCCCAAAACCCAGGACCTGGGAATGTGATGATTTGGAAATAGGGACTCTGCACACATAAAGGACACAGCCTCCAGCCTGACTCAGGATAATCCCCACACGGGTATATTTACATACAGAGGAAAAACAGCAATGCTAAGAAGACGGGGTGGAAGTGACTGGACAACACAGGGAGCATGTCGGGGAGCCATGCGGACTTCTAACAAGTGACATGGTAAGTCTAAAGTCCGATCAAACTTGTAACATTCCAAGATGAAAAGAGACAGATTGGGGAACCAAAATGCTCATGAGTTATACCAGGCACTTGGCCTGTAGAAACTGTAACTCAGATGCCAGTTTAAAAGCATCCATGGCTGCTGTCTTAGAAGTCACCTGGCCAAAGAAATAACTCAGAATGGGAACGGATGGCTCTTCCTGGAGGCCGGAGAGTGTATACTGAGGCTCTGAAGGTCACCGTCCCCACCCTGATGGGAAAGCAGCCGAGCTGCCCGCGACAACACGTTCATGAGCGCACGTGGTCGAACGCTAATAAAAGTTATTTACGCAAACAGGCGTTCCGGCTGTGAGCAGAGTTTTACAGACCCCTCGGTTACAGCATCCTCTGACGAGTGCTATGGGTTGAACTGAGTCACTTCCCACCCCCACGACCTTAGAGTATGACCGTATTTGGAAGCGGGGGACCTTGCAGATGTGAGATAAGAGTAAAAAGCCTCTGTCCGACATGAAGTGTTCTTATCACAGGGGACATTTGGACACAGAAACACGTAGGGAGGATGCCAGGTGAATGGGGTGGGGAGGGGCTGGTGCATGTGCAAGCCCCAGAGCCCCAGAGGTCACCAGCAGGACCCCGACCCCCACCCCACCCCAGCCACCAGGCACAGGCCTGGATGACCTCACCCCTCCGAAGGACTAGCACTGCCTTGTGTGGTCTCAGACTTCAGCCTTCAGAATAGAAGAGAAAAATGTCTCTGGTTTAAGCCACCCTGTCTGTACCCCTTTGTTACACGACCCTGGCAGACTCCCACTCTACCCACCACAAAGGTGAATGCCAGTAGCTATAGCCTCCATGGCCCTTCCTGTAAGACCAGATATTGGGTGGACACTCATATGTTTGTGAGTTTAGTTTCTAAACACAGGATCCAGATATCCGAGGCCAGGCCAGCTCTGCTGTGGACCCCAGGCAGCTGGAGGAGGCTCTGCCAGGACTCGAGCGCAATTAGAGCAGCCTCAAAATCATGCTCTGCCTTACTGGCACAAGGCACCCCATGCCAAATCCCACCACACCCTTCCAGCCCACTCACTGGCCAGGCAGACCACAGCACCCCAACAGCCACCTGGCACCTTCCCTAACAAGCAAAACAGAGAAGGCATCCGTCTGCCCTGCATCTGCCACTCCTAACTCATGGGTTCAATCTATGGTGTATGTGGATGAGAATGTTCATTTCCAAGGGAAAGAAGACAGCACAGAACTTCAGTAAATGTCTACAAATCCATCAACACCCTAAGGCCAGGGCCCAGCCAAAAGGCCACCTCTCAATGGCCCTGAGCCCTGAGGACTGCCCCTGCCCCAGTGGCAGTCCTGGGTCCTGTGTTCCACTCTACTCCATATAGGCCGCCTGGCTCCACGTAGAACTAGATACGGTGAGTGAGGGGCCTTCCCACAGCTCTAGGGAGTGATCCCACATCCTGCTGAGCAAGCTACGCCCTGGGGCTGTGCACAGAGCTAGAGTCTAGAGGCTCCATATAGATGGATCTCATGTATGTATATAGTGCCCTGAAAGAAGGGTCCTAAGACCTGAAGTCTGTATCCTGTCCTCTACACTCAATTTGTACACTAAGCCCAATATACAGTAGGTGCTTAATAAATATTTGTACACTGAGCCCAATATACAGTAGGTGCTTAATAAATATTTGCTGGCAGAACAATGTCCTGAGAAGGGAAAACATCTCCCAAGAGGGCCCTGGAGCCCAGGAGGAAGCAAGTGACAGCATGGGCAAACCACTGGGCAGGAAGGTATCCCGCGGACCTGTGAGGCACAGAGTTGTGCCAGCTGTAGGAGCAGGAGGTGTGGGCCACGTAGGGAACCAGACCTCAGGTTTGTTAATGGAAAACCTGAGCTGTCCGCTGGTCCCTGACCTTGGGCACAGTGACTCAGCCTTTGGGAACCTCCTTCCTTCCCTGCAAACAAGTCTTCTAGGAGACGGTCAGAGCACACACACATGGGGGATCCCGGTGGCTGTGTGGAGCAGACACCTTCCCAGTGGACACAGGATTCAGGAGCAAACACAGTCTGGGCGACACCCAGCCAGACACAGGCCAAGGCCAGTGCATTAGAAAGCAACACCAAACGTAGCACCAACACCAGCGCTATGGCAGATACAGCACAATGCCCACAGTACAAAACCAGACACGACACAAGCACCGACACAGTACCAAAGGCAACACTGTGTTGGGAAGTGTACTTATGCCAGTGAGGGGCATGAGAGGCATTAAAGGGTGCGGACAGCAGACACCAGAAAAGTGGGCATCTGCAGGCAGGACTGGGACCTTATTCTATGGTGAGGGAGAGACATCAAGGACCATCACAGGGCCCCAAGGGTCCCCACAGGGTCTCACTTTGCTGCTAGAAAACTGAGGCCCGCGGAGGGGGGGACACAGCAAACTCAGGCAGTGCAGGATCCAGCTGGAGGAGAAGGGTGGGTCACTGCGGCGGCCAGGGCCGAGGGAACTCTGCAGCGAGGGGAGGAAGCCGTAAGCAATGACCTCATCCCCCAGGCCTCCACCACAGCACACGGTTCCCAACCACAGGCACACAGGACAATTCCCTGGTATGCTCGCCACCAGGAGGCTCAGGGCGTGCACGTGTGTATTGTGCTTTTCAAGACTCCTTGCTTTGTGCAGGATTTGACCAAGAAAATAAATTTAAAAAATTAAAAATGCTGTGATTAGTGAAAACCGAGTCCCTCACCTGGGCCAGTGCAGTGTTTCTCACTACAGACAAGGCAGGGCGAGCTCACACTGAGAGTTAAATCTGGGAGGGAAACAGCTACTAACAGAACTCGGGTACATGTGTAAATCCGTGTACGGCAGACACACACACATGCACGCACAGACAGGGACGTCCTGAGTGGGACACTGTGCACCCGCCTGTGTACCACACCTACACAAACACACACACAAACACACACGGCCCCTGGATTTCAGAAACCAGGTTAGGACTCCCTCCCTGAAGTCATAACTAGCTTTCAGGGCCGCGCAGATCTCAAATGCGCCTGTTCCAAGTCCAGAGCCAGACCTGGCCGAGATGAGATTCTTGCTAAAATGGCTTTTTCAGGCCCACCAAAAATCCCTGCTTCAGCAGAATGCTTAATCCCTCCGAAGCCGCCCTGGGGCTTCCTTAACCCCGGCTGAGATAACAGCTTCCTGGCACCAGAAACCAGGCGCAGCCCAAGAAGAAAAAACACTGGGTCCCAGGAACACGTCCTCGAGTGGCTGTTTCTCCCCATCTGCACATCGCGCTCTCATAGCCCGCGCAGCACTCACACTGGGCCCCTGTGGGGCGCCCGCCGCTGTGGTTGGGGCTTCCAAGCTCCCCAGGAGATGCGTGCGGTGAGAGCGCCACCTGGTGGCTCCATGGTCCGCGGCGGCTGCTTTGCCAGCCTTTACCCCTGAAGCCCACCATGCCCACCTGATCCACCGCCCCATTGCTTGTCCATGGTCTGAAAGTCCTAATGACTACTATTCATTCTTTTTCTTTTTTCTTTTGTTTTTTGAGACAGGGTCTCGACATAGGCCAGGCAGGGCTCAAAATCGTGGCAGTCCCCATGCCTCAGCCTCTCAAATGGCTGGAAATCCATGTGTGCACCACCACTCCTGGCAAAGTCCCATTTCACTTCTGCCCACCCAAGGCCTTGTGGGCAGGAGATGGAAGCACTGGCCGTGGACACCCAGCCCTTTGGACTCTGAGCGTCTCAGGGTGTGACTGGGTGATCAGCCAACACCAGACACAGGGCTTCCCAGAAACCTGCAGATGGGGGACCTTGAGTCAGGGAAGTGGTATTGGGGTTCATGGAAGCAGCAAGCAGAGTCCAATCCCTGGATGGTGGTCCATCCACACCAGCAAGACAAAGTCCTGCATGGTGGCATATCTGGAATCCTAGCATCAGGAGGAAAACTGCCCAAACCTAGCAGTTTGAGACTAGCATGGCCAACACAATGCACGAGAAGATCCTGTCTCAAAAGTAATGACAACAATAATTAAAAAAAAAAAGACGCTGGATTCTGACTTCACACCCACTGGCAAACCACGGGGCAGGTCTGAGGCCTTCTCTGATCCTCTCCAGGTTACAGATGGGAAAACTGAGGTCCGGGACCACACAGCAGCTTGGGGTGTCCTGGTAGGGCAGCTCTGGTCATCAGGCTTAAAGAAGGAATGTCCAAACCTAGAAACACAATTTGGGGTCTGCCCTCTGAGAAGTGCAGGGTGACATAAGGAAATCATGTGCTTCCCTACCCCCGCCGGGCAGATAGATCTCCATCGTGCTCTAACTGCTGAGAAAACAGTGAGGGGCTGGGTGGGGGGCATATGGAGCTGACCAGAGCCAGCCTTACAAGATGCCAGAGAAACAGCTGGGCGGTGGCAGACTCTGTGGCAGCCAGGAGGGAGGAGAAGGGTGAGAGGTGATGACAGGGAGAGGATTTGGGCCCCAGTGCCTGGCACTTTGGGGGCCACAGGAGAGAAGCTAGAGTTTATCCCAATACCACAACGACCTTCTGGAAGGATCTGATTTTTGTTTTAGAAAGTATCTCCCTGGCTATTGGGTGGGTAGGGTTCCTAGCAAGCGAGTGGAGAGGGTGACAAATGAGCCGAAGGTGGCTGGGTCGCACCCTCACAGGGTAAAAAGGACCACTTCTGGCGACACATCTAGGGTCTGGGGAGGTTTCACCTAAGGCCAAGGGCTGCTCCTCTGGAACTCCCAGGCCCAGGCAGGGGAAAACATCTGTGGGACAGAGTCATCCTGAGACTGGCCACCAGGTGGCGCAAGGATCTCAGTGATGCGGGGCTGGATGGGAGCAGTGTTGAGGTAGGGGCTGTTGGAGGGAAAGGGGCCTGTGTCCCTGGGCGATAGATGGGGGACGGTCACCAGACTCAAGCTAGCACATGACACACACAGCCACACTCAGGCACACATGCAGACACACAGTGATGTGAAAATGTGTCATGTAAACACACTTGTACACAGACATGCCAATGGCACTCCCAGGGAAACACTCTGGCAGCCAACCCCTATGGCCTGGGAACTACTGAGCACCCTCAGCCCCCAGCTGGGGTCCCCACAGATCTGGCCTCCACAGAGGAACCAGGAAAGGAAGGCCTGGCCTGCTCCTCTCAAGCAAATACACTCTCAGGCAGCGGCCAGGGCATGACCATCCCCTCAGGACACACAGCCAGCAGCCTGGAAGACATTGTCAGAGAGTCAGGTCTGTGAGCCAGGGGACATGGTGAACCTGTAGAGGTGCAGTGGGACTATCACGGCACATGGGACCTGCGCCTCCCTGAGCAGGAAAGAAAATGAAGGCCCTGACTTGGCAAAGATGATGCTGAGACACCCCCAGGCCCTTTTCCTGGTGTTCACAACAAGAAAGGTGGGTGCTCTGACAGGGCAGGAATGTCACACGCTGGGGTCAAGAAGAGGTAGGATGCTTGTGACATTCAGGAGAGATGCTGGATTGCATTTGACACCATCAGATCAAAACTGCGCAGATCCAGGCATGGGTGGACAGTTGGAAACATGAAAACACAGTCCTGTGCCCAGCAGCCGGGATGCTCCTTCCAGAAAAGCCGGAGGCTGACCTGCCCTTAAAGCCAGGGGTCCTGGGGGGTTACCTGTCCAGCACACTTAGGAAAGGGGCAGTGAGCACTTGTGCTGACGAAGCTCCTTCCTGGGCTCTCAGAGAGCCTGTGATCAGGCCGGCTCTGCAAGTGGGGAGATAGAAAACTGCACTGGCAGCCTCGTTCCACCTGGGAACCCCAGGACAGGATGGAGAAACACGCAAAGTGCGCAAGCAGAACTATGCCGGCCTCGGCTCCACCAGAGCCCTGTCTGCCTGCCCGAATCACACTCAGGCAGCTGCCTCTCAGACCCTGCGTCCCCAAGACATGCTGGTGCCCTGCACCCCTTTCCAACAGCCTCACAGCCACCCATGTCAGCTGCAGGTTTCCCGCTGGCCTGCGAGTTCTATGGGGCAACAGTGCTCCCCGCTTGGTCACCAGCACAGTGGCAAGAGTCCATTCGCCCTTGTGGTCACTGCCCAGGCTCTCAGCCTCCTTGCCAGAGTGGGACCTAACCTTGGTTTTGGGGGACCCAGGGATCATTCCCAGGCCCTGTCTCAGAGGCTCACAGTTGGCTGGGAGAACAACCAAACCCCACTTTCAGCTGCAGAGGCAGAGTCAGGAAAATGGCAACTGAGCGTTCTAGTCCTGGGACACAGTACAGGGTGGCCTGTCCCAGCCTCACTCACTGGGAGGGAAGTGCCCAGAGGGTACACTGAGGCAAGCATGCCCCCAGTGCAGGGTCCTTCAGGATGAGCCTGTGAGATGATACCAGGCTGGCTGCCTCCTGGGATGATGAAAACCCTCCAGGCCATGGGGTGAAGGACAGGACAAGGGTACTTCTAGGGTCCATGTGCCAGTGATAACACAAACAGGAGTCACTTAGCCCCAGAACACTACCTGCCAGCCCCAGCTCCACCATCCTCCTGTCTTCCCTCCCTCATCCAGCCCAAAAGATCCCCCAGGAAGTCCTCCAGCACCACAAGCTCCAGGCCCCTCCCACTCCCTGGCTTCCCTGTCTGCCACAAGCTGGGCCCGAGTGGCCTGGAAGGAATGGGACTAGGGAGGAGCCCACATCTCCAGCCCAGCTCCAAGCAGAGCTGCTGAGAGGCTGGGGCAGCCCTGCTCTGCCTCAGGGCAGCTGTGCCACCCAGTTACAGCCCCAAGCTCCTACATACCATCCAGAAGAGGGTCCCGGTGGCCAGAGCGGCATACTGCTCAATGGTGGACAGCACGCTGAAGATGAGGCAGGCCAGGACAATGAGGAAGCTGTAAGACAGGGGAGAGGGCATCAGCATCCCGGCCGCCTGTCTACCCCAGGTCACCCCTCAGGACAGCGGCTACCCAGAGGCACTACCCAGGCATAAGATCTTAAAGCTGCCGAAAGCCCATTGCTGGTGAGTGGACATCCAGATGTGGGGTCCACACGATGAGGAACCCCCAAAACACTATACTGCTTTGCCAGACCCCAAAGATCACCTATGGTGTGACTATGTCCTGGCAGGCAAAGCCACAGGAATGGAAGGCAATTGGTGTGTGGGGGGGGGTGTCACTGGATGTGAAGGTCCAGAGCTCCTTCACTGTCACTACACAGTTGGTGTAGTGACACACTGTGGTGGCCTTGCTGCTCTCAGAAACCCTGGGAACCACCTCCAGGTATACACTTCTCACAAGGGAACAGTGGTGTGTGACTGTATCTCAATAAAGCTGCTTGAACGAATTCCTTCCAGACGAGCCCCACCTAAAGGCAGGAGTTCAGGCCCAGGGCAGGCCATAGGGACTGAGCAGCCCTGGAGCTCATCAGAGGAAGGCAGAGAGAAGAGGCTGGTACCCAGGCTGCCCCAATATCCCCATGAGCATACAGAAGACACAGACACACTAGTCTGGTCATAATAGGCCTGCAAAGATAAGGAACGTGAAGCTTCAGAGCCCCTTGTCCCCCTTCTGCTGGGCTCAGTGTTCATAGGTGTGACCAGGCACAAATGCCCCTTCCCTCCTCCTGCCTGGTGGAAAGCACAGACCTGCTGCCCAGGGCTAGGAGCCCTAGCCCCTCCCCTCCTTGAGAGCCTGCAATGCCTGGGGCTTGCAGGCCCTGCCGGTACCCTGCTTCCCATGGGCTCAGCCCAGTAGGAGCACATCCCTCCCACCTGTCCCATCTATCAACACACACAGCCCACCCACTCCACCCACCCCACAGAGGCCACACACAGGCTGCCACTGCAGCGTGGTTTCCTGGAGACACTGGGACTCAGGGGTCTCCTGTAGGCTCCGTGGGCAAAACCATCCCTTCCTGGCCTCTGCAGCCCATCCAAAGACCTTGGGGGACTGACTGAGGCTAAGGCCTTGCTCATGCCCCCTCCCGAGCTCCTTGGGTCCCACTGGCTACACGGTGCCCTCTACTACTGGGCTCCACACCCTACCAACCTCAGGATACCCCAACCCCTCCGTGCTGTCAGCTCCATCTGTGTACCGCACCCCAGCCCACGCTCTCAGCCCAACTCTGACACCTACCCTCCACTCTCAGTCCCCAGCCTAGCCCAACTAATAGGGGTATAAACCCTAGACATCACCCCCTCCATGTGACAACACGGCAGCTCCCTGTCTTAAGTGTGCCTCGTGGGTCTGCCACAGGGTCTTTGCACTTGCCATTGCCCTTACATGGAAGTCCTTCCCCAAACCCCTGCAGGGAGCCTTACAGCAGATAACCCAGCTCCAACGTCTTACTCTGTCCCCACCATAACTCCTGGCATTCAAGTGTCACCACTGGGACCCCCAGGCTATGAGTGCCCAAGAACGGGCACCTAGGACAGAGCCTGGCAAAGAGTAGGTGCTCAGTCTGCTCGCAGGCACACTGCCATTTAATCCCCATGGTTACTACCCAGCTCAGCACTGAGGTTAGATCCTTCACCCATACAGATGCTCAATTCGAAGCAGTCTGATCTTGACCTCCTCAACCTGAGTCCCCCAGGACCCCTGGGTGGGTAATCCCTCTTCTCCCCCAGCCTCACCTCCTCCAGGTCCTCCCAGGCCGGGTCTCCGGCTTCTCGAAGCCCCTATTGTTGGCACAGACAACAACATTCCCTGCACTGTGTGTTCTCCCTGCCCGTGGCCTCAGCTCTGAGGACCCTTCCTGCCTGGCTCCCAAGGTCTCCCATTGCTTCCCTGGACCCAGGTAGTCCCCATGCTGTTACTGCCATGCCCTGTCCCCCAGATTATGATCTGTACACCACTGGCCCAGATTGGGCACAGAGTACAGGCTTTTGTTACCACATGGAGTAGGACCCCTGGGGACCTTACAAAGCACCCCCTCCCAGGGAACACAGCCAATGCCGGCAGAGGTGAGGGCCCATCTCAGCAGGCGCAGCTCCGGGTGCTGGGAACTGGTCCATCTCACCCGGCCCGCAGCCCAGTTTCCCACCCTTCAGTCCCACGGAGGAGCTGCAATCAAACCATGTGCCCTGGCCCACTCCTCAGAGCGCTTCAGCTTATCCGGGCCTCAGGCCTCTGAAGCACCAGCCAGGACCCAGTCCCTCCTGGGCCCTGTGCCACTGAGGCCATGACTAACCCTCCCGTGTGTCTGTTTTGATTTGCAGCAAGCACGGAAGTGGGATTAGGCATGGCCTGGCTCAGCCAAGAGGAAGCAGAAAAGGTGCTGCCCCCGGCAGGCGGCACTGCCCAGGTGGAGGTGGGAGGGGCTGCCACCGCTCCCCAGACCTGAGCACACGTGGGCCTGAAGAAGGACCTGCACCAAGAAGTCTGGGAGGGTCCCTGCCTCAGTTTCCCCAGTGGCATAAATCAGAGCCCACAGTTACCTCCTCATGGGGCTGTGGAGGACAGTGTGGCTCAACATCCCCAGGGGCTCGGTCCTGTGACTTCACCCAAAAATCTCAGTCACACCCTGAAGCCTGCCATGCTAACTCCGCCATGAGGATGTAGCAGAAATCACCGCCACTCACGGGCCTCCACCAGGGCCCATGGCAGGCTGGCAGGAGGGCCTGGCAGACTGAGAGTTGCCACGTTGTAATCAAACAGCTGCCTCAGGGGAAATCTGGGCTCCCAGGCCTCCTGAGGTCACGCAAAAGTTGAACTAAGTGAGGGACAAGAATCTAGGGTTGATCACAGCCTTTCACCTCTTATTCTGTCAGAGCAATAATGTAGCATTTCCTGGGGCTGCGAGATGGCTCCAGCTCTGGACAGGAGAGCCATGGTCACAGCTTGTGAGGACCATGCTTTCAGAGGATCTCATGCCCTGGTGAGGGACAAAGTTCCAGGAACAGGCCACAGACAGGAAGTGGCAGGGCTCCGTGGCTGGAGCCCCCCTACACTGCCCTGGCTGTGTCCCTGGGAGACATGAGGGACTCAGGCAAGGGGCAAGGGCCTTGTGGAGAGGGAAACATCCAGCCAGGTGAGGCTGGGGTGTGGCAGGTCTGCCACTACCAGCCAGCCACCAGGCCACCCCACAGTAGGGAACCAGGGTGTCTGTTACCCACAGAGATGGTCCAGGCAGGGGTGAGAGAAAGGTTACCCCATGGAGGGAGAACCATGGCTACCCCAGGGGAAGGCAGGTGGAAGTTGGCAGGATCTAGGGGGCTGCCCAGGACGCCCCTGCCCAGCCGGTGACCAGCAGACAAAGCCTGAGCTCAGGGAATGGAGCGCTAATCCGCCCCGTGTGCTATTCCTTTGCTTCGCCGCATTCAAGGATGAAGGGTTCTTCAAATATTTGAATACATTGTACTGGCTTGAGAAAGAATTATACAGCACAGTTTATTTTTTTATCTATTCCAGATAAAGCAAGTTTTATCTTATTTACCACTCTATCTGTTCCTGTCCTAGGTGGGGCCAGGAACCTCAGAGAGGCCAAGCCGCGGGCCCTGTCCTTGGAGCACTCACAGCCTCGCACCCCTACTGCAGCCCTCTTAACTCTGCAGGTGTCCGTGGCCCCTTTACCCCAGCTCTGCACTCAGAGCTCCAAGGTCAGATTGTTCCAAGTCACCCCGGTCACAAGAGCAGGGTGACCGAGGCCCAGGAGGCCACCAAGCCAAACTCTGCCTGTGCCCAGTTCCCAGGAGGTGCACTGCAGGGGGGTTGGGGAGCAGTGGCACCCCAGGGACAATACCTTACTGTTCCACTAGCAGCAAATTAACCTCAGCAGCTGTGACTGCAGAGCGAGCCCTGAGGGACGTCCAATGTGTTATCGGACATCATTCCAATATCTCCACAGCCAGGCCTGGGAACATGAAAGATTGCAAGTGGCCTGCCAGGCCGAGAGCAAGACCTCAGCAGGGGGCACACAGGTGGGAAGGAGCAGCTCCAGTGCCCCAACAGGCTGGGCCTAAAACAGGGCACAGGCTTTGACCTAGAGACTCTCCCTTCACAAAGCCAGGCCTCTTCTCATCGGGTTGGTCAATGCAGGTGTCCAGCCCTCTGAATCCAGCATAGGCAGGTCCCAGACAGGAGTGAATGTTGATGGTTCCAGTCCCCTTAGCCCACAGGAGCATCGGGTGACTTTCCTGGGAAGCCCAGCAGCATTAATGAGAGATGCATACTTCTCCAACAAAGAGCACATGGGCAGCCACCAAGACCCTTGGGGGCCAGCTCAAGGTGACCACAACAAGCAGCAGTCATCAGCTGAAGCTCCAGGGCACAAAAGGAGCCCTGGACCATCTCACAGGACTTTGGATTTACCGGATCTGTACACCGAACTTAGCCTACATAAAAAATGAGGTGAATAGCCTTGTTGGTCTGGGAAAATCATGACGAAGGAAAGGGGAGGGGCCTGGGGGGGTCAGTCTTCAATGGGGACAGAGATGCAATCTGGGGAGATGAGAAAGTTCTGGAGGTGGATGGTGGCGACAGCTGGACAACAGTGGAGTGTACTTAATGCCCCTGAGCTGTGCATAGCTAAACGTAGCTAAGATGGGATATTTTACGTTACGCATTTTATCCCAAGAGAATATATTTTAAAAAGACGACTGAGTAAATGAGAGGTGAGCTGGCTGAACGTATTTGTGTAGGCTGTGACTAAGGCTGAACTGTGCATGTTCGAAGCCCCCACTGGACACAGGCCATTGCCAGGCCAATAGGCAACCACTTGTTAAACAGCATGAAAGCTAAAGATGGGACAGGACTTTCAGTGTGTTGTTACTTCAGCAAGCTAAGGACGGATGTCTCAAGCCTAAACCATCACTGGGAACCTGTTTTGTTTAATAGAAGTTGCTCTGGAAGATACCGAATACCCCCAACAAAAAAGGAAAGCCTGGGGGCTGTGGCTGGTGCCCCTTGCTGATGGCCTGCCGCATCTCCTCCTGCCCTGATCCCCACCAGCTGCCTGGCTCCAGACTGGTGAGTGAAGATCAGTAGATGTGACACCAGAATGTTGGGTCCCAGAAGGAACAGTGACTTCAAGGCCTACCAGGGCTGTCCCCTGGGTAGAAATCAGCAAGTCAGAACAAACTAAGGAGCTAGGCATCACTCTACCAGCTGTCAGGCAGGAGGTCTCAACAAGGCTACGGATATGAAGGCTCCAAATGCTCGCTCCAGGACACTCTCCAGTCTTGCTCTGGGTGGAGCCCCCGGTCTGGACATCTCCTGAAGAAACATAGCTCAGCCCATGCTGAAGCCCCAGGCAGAGCCAGGAGCTGGGCCCAGGGATCCCTCATCCAAGCCCCACACGGAAGGTGTCACATCGTCAGCCAGGTGAGAAGATAGAATGCCAGGTGAGTCTCAGCCAGTCCAGGGGTCCAGGTTACCCAGTCATCATCAGAGTGCCTGGAGCTGGGGACCATGCAGTACAGCCACCCACGGGGACACTGAGGATTTAACACAAGTGTCGGATATACCCAGGGCCACATGGACAGTGAGCCTACGCCAATTGACCCCTGGGCAGTAGGAGTAGCATGTCACCCCATGTGCTGTCCCACAGAAGGTCCTGGCCTTCAGGCTCGGGCCTCCTGTGACTCTCAGCTAGCTCTACGTAACCCCCTTTGCCTGTGTGGTCACATTCTGTCTACTGGATCCTTCTGGGTGCCTTTGAGGGGGACAGTTGTCACTGGATTTGTGGCTCCATGCATGACAAAAGCCTCTGCTCAAGGTTCTCAACTGCAGAGAAATTTTTTTCACAGAGAATCATGTCCACAGGTTCCAGGGATGAAAATCTAACATCGCTGGGGTGGGAGGGAAGTCACAGCTATAATGACGACTTTGTAAATTTTTTATGATGATCGTGATTAACAAATTTTCAAGTTTGAAATTCAGAACTCAATATCAGGCCAAAATATATATTGGTGTCACAGTTTCTAAAACATAGCTCCAAATAGTTTCCTTTCCCTCTTCTTGAGATCCTTAACTAGATGTCCTATGCAAAGACCCAATTAACGTTATGTCCACGTACACTGTATCAGCTGGGGACATGTCTTTGAGGCCACCATTGGCCCTGACCACATCAGGTAGAGGAGAGGCTGGGGATGATGACCCGGGGACAGGTGGGACCCAGCCTGGCCATCTGCAGGGGTGGCAGCCCATGAGGGGCAAGTCCTTGTTGGGCTCACACACATTCGGTCCACTACGCTCTAGGACCCTTGTCCTTCTCACCACGGAAACGCACCCTCTGGCCCTTCTCACTGCCCTGTGACAGCTTCTGCTCTGCTGCACAGGTCTTCTCCCAGCTGTGCAGCCCCAAAAGGCCTCACTCAGCCCAGTCAGGGAGGGCAGGGGTCTGTCTCATCATATCATGGGGCCAGGTCTCAGTCCACTCCAGTGCATGTGGACAGGCCTCAGAAGTAGGGTTCCCGCAGTCCTCCCTCCACCCTGCGCTCTGACACTGACTCTGACCCCTCCCTGGGGCTTGTCTCCTGGCTGCTTCAGCCTCATTTCTTTAAAAGCTTCTCATAGGCAAAGTGATCCTCAGCGGAAAGGGGTATAATATGTAACTCCCAGGCTGCAGGGGTTGGGTTTCTGGCCCTGTTGTTTGGGAAGCCCCTGAGCACGCTGATCTTGTAAACACAGAACCATTAGGAGATTAAAGCCACCAAAGCTGTACTCACCCTCCATGCTTTCAGTCAAGGCGCCCTAAAAAGGATCATTCCTGCCATCTGGGAGAGCCAGAACCTCAGGCCTGGCTCTATCTGACGTCCCCTCTGGGCTCAGCACAGCCTACACCTGGTCTCCAGCCTCCTGAGGGCAGAATCCTCAGGCAGGAGTCAAAACCATCCTGGTAAACATGATTCCCGCCGGGCCCTTCCCTAGTTCAAAATCCTCCAAAAGAAGGCAAAACCCATCTCCTTCCCACCCAGATCCTTATCAACTCACTGACCCTTGGGCCCTTGCAGCCTGGCTGACTAGTATGTGACCCCAGGCAGGGGCCTTGTCATTAGCCCCGGGAAGGTACACAGAGTACGCTGACTCGTTGAACATCTTGGTGAAACGCTGGAGCCAGCGCACAGGCCCGGTGCATTGGCGCGGTCTTCTTCCAGACACATCCTTCCCTCTAACCCCACCGGCCTCTGCAGGCTCAGCATGGCCCCACACAGCATCTGTATGGGCCCAGGACAACACTCCACACACCCCTCCAGCTGTGCGTCCGCAGCGCAGGTCACTGCACAGAAGCCTCCTGGGTGACCTTCTCCAGCTGGCAGGTGAATGGGGATAGCAGCTGAGCGAGTGGCACGTGCCGGGCATGGCTCCAAGAGCCACCGTCCAGCACAAAGCTGGCCCTCCTTGATGGAGCATCTGTGTACCAGCCCTAGGCCATCCACACCCTGCCACTTGACCATCTCTGCTGCCTTCCCGGCCCCTTTGGAACCTAAATGAGGTTCCCCCAGCACCTAGGGGTGTCAGGTAGGGAACCCTGGATGCTCCCTCCTTTCCATCAGCTTCACAAGGCAAGGCCAGCCCAGCACAGTCTCAGCAGGTGTCAGCCCCTCCAGGACCATATAGCAGGGCAATGCAGCAACCCCTCCCAGGCCTGCACCCCCAAGCCTGGGTCCCACCACCGACAGATGTCCACAGGTGTTCCCTGACAGCTGTGCTCACATCTTATCCTGACACCTGTGTCCTCAAATCACTTCAGTGAGTCCCCTGTGGGGGGCAGGCTAGGGCTGCTACTGCCATGTCACCTACAGGGTGGCTTGATCCTTCTCCTGGAGCAGCCTGGGGACAGATGCAGACTGTCATTTGCCAAGGACTTCACCACACCCTCAGAGCTGTCATCTTGAACCTTTTGAGGGACCAGATGACAAGGTGTGGTGGTGGCTCTCTCAGATCAGCCCAATGTTTCCCAGTGGTCCTGGAATTCCACAAGGCACAGCAGAGGTGAGATGGGGTGTCAGGATGATGCCCCCCCACCCCGCCCAGACATTCCAGTGCAGGGGGCATGAGCCTGGCCAGAGAGGAAACATCTGAGCTTCAGCCGTGCCACGGTTTCTCAGATGGGTGTGGCAGTGTCCTAATAAAACCTTAATGGCAAAAATAGGCAGCGGGCCACAGAGTGGTGCCCCAGCTAAGAGCAACTGAGAACCCACTGGGTCAGTAGAGGGGAGCGTGTGTGCAATCCCATAGGGCCAGTGGGATTGCACACAACCAGGACCACGCAGCAACCAGATCTACAGATTTACATACCTGGTGCCCGCCCTCAGGCTGGGAGCTCGAGAACTGACCCAGCCACAGGGCCAGATCTTCACAGTCCAGCCCCACAGTAGCCACCCAAGTAGGGAGGGCGAGAATGAGCTGCATAAGACCCCACTTCACCCTGTCAGTTCCAAACCCCAACAGATACTTGATGTTGAGCCATCCCTTGTTCTTAGGAGAGAAAGGGGAAGATCAGAAAGGTCTATGGCTTTTCTAAAGTCATACAGCACACAGCATTTGGTGACAACTGGACTCCAGGCCTGCCTAACTCTAGCACTGCCTGGAAGCCTCCAGGAAAAGCACTACCAGAGGAGGAACCAGGACCAGTGAGGTATTCTGGCCACCTGGCCCTCTACAAAGGGCCCTGGCCCGCTAGGGGAAAGGGCCCTGGCCTGTCAGAGGCCTGGTTAGGAGGCAGCAGAATCTCCAGCCCCCAGGATCAAGGCTGTCACTACAGCCATACTGCACACATGGGTGGCTAGAGTGCCCAGGACAGGCCCAGGAGGCCACAGACAGCCTGGAAGCTCATGTGCAAGACACCCTGCTCCCCTAGGCATGGAGGAGGCTGCACAGAGAGGTCAGCCCAGGGCTGGGGCGGCTGGGGCTGCTGGGGCTGCTGGGGCTGCTGGGGCTGCTGGGGCTGCTGGGGCTGGCTCTGCCATCCTGCCTATGTCACAGAGCCCGCCTCCATGATAAGACAGCCTCAGAGGGTAAATTTAGAAGGTGCCAGGGTAGGGTGGGGGACAAACTGAAATGACTATATGGCATGGGCCTTATCTGTTGAGGATGTATATCGCTGTTGGGTGACAGTTCTGTCCAGGATGGGGTGGCTCCGATGTACCTATGCACACAGCCCCCTACTCAGATGTGGTTATGTCTCCTGGTGGTGCCTCAGCCTGGATGGCCTGGGTCCCAGAACTGTTGCCTGGCTCAAGGCCTCCTATAGATGAGAAGGGGCATCATCTGGGAACAAGGGTGGTCTGGTCTGGCAGAGACAATGACCTGGAATGACCTGACAGATGTGGACCCTTGAGGGTCACCACCCCCCCTTGGGAAAGTGCCTCTTCACATTTAGCCCAAGCCTTTCCTACTGTAGCTTGGACGCCATCGAGAGAAAACTTCCAATTCTACCCCAAGGAACACAGGGAATCCCTGCACACTAAGCTCCTGTGTGACCTCTGTGAGCCTCATTTCCTCACTGGGAGCAGAAGCACATCAAGGGTGCTGGCTGCCACTCTGGTCAGTGGAAGGCAGCCGCAGGGGTCATCCTCCCCCAGCCTGCCCCGCCCGCAGGCCCTGGGCTCTGTGTCCACGGAGCTTAGCCAGATGACACCCAGTTCCAAAGCCAGTGGAGGAGGACCATGAACCACAGTAGTGTAGGGTAGGCAGCTGCTCCCACTGCCCCAGTGGCCTCCCCCGAGGTCATCCTAGCAGGAAAACTGTGACAGGGAGAGCCTGAGTCTTTGCCAAGGAGACAGGCCTGTGAGCAAGGGTAGCTCAAGGTCAGGGAGCTGCCCAGCACTCTGAGAGCAGAGATTGGGGGAGACCTCCTGGGCTCTCACCCACATGCAGATCTACTTGCAGCTGAAACAGCCCCTAGAAGGACCCTCATTTTCTAAGAGGTCCTAAGCCACATTCTCTGGCTCTGTGTACTGAGTCCAAAGAGCAAAGAGAGTAGCACTCAAAGACAAACCACAGCAAGGGCCCAGGGTTCTGCTCCACTGGCCTCTGACCTGGCTCATGAGCATGCGAGACAACTCCCGACTCCCCAGAATCACCAGCAAGGTCTGCAAGTGGTGTCCTGAGACCTCACAGAGTCCAAGAGCAACAGCCTCTGCCCAGACAGAGAGCCATGGCCTGAGAAGGGCCAGGCCCTGGGCAGAGACCCTTGCACTCGGAAGTGCCTGGTGCCACACTACCAGTCAATGCCAATGTCACAGTTGCTATAAGGATATTTTCTAGAGTGAGGAGCATTTAAATCAGCAGACCCTGAGTGGAGTCAGTCAACACCTGGGGTGAGCTGCATGTAATCAGTGGAAGCCTGAAGTGCAGAACTGAGGCTTCCCGGAGAAGCAGAACTCTGCCTCAAGAAAAGCCACCTGCAATAAAACCCAGAAATGCACAGGACTTATCGCAAAGAATCAACAAATGAGATCTCAACCTACTGAAAAGCTTTTGCACAGCAAGAGAAACCACCAACAGAGTGAAGAGAAAAACCAAAATGTGGAAGAGAATGTTTGCCAGCTGCTCCTCAGATAAAGGATTACTATTGAGAACATACAAAGAACTTTAAAAAAATCAGTTCTCCCCGATTTAAAGACCCCGTCCAAAAATAGACATCTGAGATGAACACAAACTTCTCAGATGAGGAAGCACAAACAATAAATAAATACATGAAAAATGTTCAACAGCACTGGTTATTCAAGAGACACAAATGAAAACAACACTGAGATTTGACCACACCGCAGAAAGAATGGCTACTATCAAGAAATCAACCAGTAACAAACGTTGGGAGGGATGTGGGGGAAAAGGAACCCTTCTCCATCGCTGGCAGAAATGTAGACTGGTGCGACCATTGTGGAAATCGGTGTGGAGATTCCTCAAAAAACTAGGATTGGAGGTCCCATTCAACCCAGCTATTCCCCTTCTGGGTATCTTCCCAAAAGAATTTAAAAAATCATACATCAATATATGTGCACCCATGTTTATAGCAGCACAGTTTATAATAGCCAGATCTTGGAAACACCCTAAATGCCCATTGACTGAGGAATGAATAAAAAAGATGTGATACTTCCATACAATGAAACATTATTCACACATTAAGAATGATAAACTGGACATTTTTATAGGTAAATGGATGTATCTTGAGAACATACTTATTAGTGAAACAAATGTCACACATATGTAAACATTGTATTGTTTCATTACTATGATAAGGGAAAACCATGTATTTTGTCCTAGAGAGAATAACCTCAGCCAAAGCAATCACTCAGGCTACACCTACCATTACTTTAACCCACTGTGAACCATTTTGAGTTGATTTTTGGATGTCTTAAGAAATTTTTGATGTGCTATAAGGTTTGGGTTTTTTGCATGTGGATATCCAGCTGTTCTAGTATATTTATTAAGGGTGCAATCCTTTCTCCACTTAATTGCTTTTGCATCTTCACCAGAAATCAATGGTCTGTTATGTGAGTATCTATTTTGGGACTTTATATTGGTACCTTGGTGGCTTGTCTATCTTTATATCAATGCCGTTTTGTCATGATTGGTGCAACTCTGTGATAAGTAGTGGGATGGGGGAGGGTTGGAGCTCTAATTTTGTTCCTTTATTAAAGTTGTTTAGACTATTCTGAGTCTTTTCTATTTTTACAGAAATGTGAGAATGACAATGTCAATCTTACAAAAAATGATGCTGGCAGTTGATAAGGGATAGTGTTTTTTGATCTTTATTACTTTCTCCTATTTGTTTTTGGTTTTAGTCTGTCCTTTATTTTTAATTTCTCAAGGAAAGCTATGAAGATATTTCATAACTTCCTTCTTTTCTAATACATGTACTTGGTATTAAAAAATAAAGAAATAAAACCAGATGATGGGACCTCCCCCCAAAAAAGAAAATCCACCTGCAATACAGGAAACCCACCTGTCTGCCAAGCTCTGTAGTTCATTCAGATGAAGCGCAATCTCCTTTTGTAGTGAAACACACACTATATTAGAGAAAATCTTAATATAATGAGTAAACATCCAGGTGTCCATTTCTCAGGTGGAAAAACTGAGGCTCAGGAAGCTAAGACTCCTGCCCAAAAGCAAGCTTGCACTGGCCTGCATGCTCCCCAAAGCCTGGGATCTCTAAAGGAGGCAGCTTTTCTCCCCTGTGGCCCCAGAGGGGCCCTGCCCAGCAGAGCTGGCCCCACACTTACTCTGTGTTCCTGGCCTCAGTTCTGGTGCAGAAGCACTTGGCATGGATTTGGGAGGGATGTCTGATGGTACCTGTTTTCTGTAAATGAGAGGGAAACTGAGGTGCAGATTGAGGAGAGCTGGCACAGTGCACACAGTTACCTCTTGGGGAGCAGCTTCAGGCCCCCATGGTAAGGGTCTCCTCATCTCTGCCACAAGATCTGAGGGGCCACTGGCTCCCCGTCAGGTATGGAGATGGGCCAGCCTGCACTCCAGAGGGCTGCAAGGAGAGCCTGCCCTGGACTCCTCCCTCTAAGCCACCAGGGCAGCCCTTTCCTAACCTCAGTGGCAGTGGGAGTGACTGTGACATAGGAGTTCAGGGCCCAGGTGAGGGCAGCTGGAGTTGGGCACCAGCATAGCCATGTGAGGCAAGGAGGAGTGGCCTGTGGTCCCTGGAGCCACGTCACACCCAGCAGCCCAGAATGCACACAGCCCAGAGCAGGTAGCAGGTCTGGCTTTGGGGCTTTCTCTTTGAGGACTCTCCTTCTTCCCAAGGAGGCATCAGGTTTGGGAACCCAGGAGGACCTCAGTCACCCCTTCTGAGAGCCAGCTCCCTGTACAGCTTGGGTTTAGTCCAGGAAAACCAACACAACGAGGATCCCAGGGCAGGGTCAGTGCCTGGGCAGTGGCCTTGCCAGCCCACATGGCTCTGTACAGGCAGCAGTTCAATGGAGGTGTCAGACTGGAGCTCAGCAGTCAGAGAGGCCCTTGACCACACACCGCATGGCCTCAGGATATAGCTGGGACAGTGCCTCTGCCAGCATTGCTCTGTGGCCTGGAGATGTCCCAAGTGGGAGTGGGCTGGGCCAGAGAGAATGACTGGAATGTACCCAGACACAAAGATCATCCCTGGATGCATCTCTGGTCAGAGAGTGAGAGGAGCCACAGGGCAGTGTCCCTTCTACTCCAGAGCATCCCAGGGGCCTCCACAGATATCTCCACGTGCAGCCTGGAGGCCCCATGAGGTCATGGCCATACCTGGCTATAGGGAAGGTGGGGCAGGGTCACTACAGCCCCAAAAGCGAATAGGGATACAGGGGAAGAGGAGGTGGGGGGAGGCAAACAGAGACATGGGGGAAAGACAGGGATGTGCGGGAGAAATGGAAATGTTGGGGAGGGATACTGTGAGTAAGACAGGATGCAGGCAGTAAAACAGAGCAGACTGTCTGTCAGACAGCAGACAGGGATGGGGGAGAAGAAAGGATGTCAGGCTTGGGGGACACAGATGTGGTTTCCCTGGCTGCCTGTTACAGGGCCACCACCTTCCTGCTGCTGACTCTCCAAATCCAGTCCCATCTCCTCTCTGGAGAGTTGCCGATGCCCATGGAGGCCACCCAGGCCACACCTACACCCTGGGTTGCCATCACCTATCTACCTTCCCGTCCTCCACAGCCAGGCCAGTCACTGAGGCCTGCAGGATCCCCAACTGCTCTGAGCCAGCCCTGTCATCCCACGCTCCCCTGGCCCCCACCCTAACCCTTGTTCCCAGTCCAGCCTCCCTGCTGCGGAAACCCCAGCACGCCATGGCTCTTCTATGAGGTCGTGCCAGCAATGCTTCCCTGGGGACCAGCCCTCGAGGCGTAGAGGGCTGTGTGACTGAGAAAGGCCACCTTCACCCACACTGGACTTCAGCTTGGTCCTCAGGGCCACTCATGGGGGCAGTGAGAAGTAAACACCGGAAGCCTGGGGCAGAGGGGGGAGCAGGAGAGGGTGCATAAGGGTCCTGCCTGGGGCCCCAGCACTGTACTCCTGACCTCAAAGGACTCCCCCAGATGCAAGCCCCTGGGGTGGCAGCAGAGACTCCGAAGGAGCAGAGTGCTGGCCCCACAGCTGTCCTCTGGCCTTGGATACCCAGGGAGAGTAGGAACACTTGCAGTCAGGAGGGGCCAAGCATGTGCAGGTAAAGGCAGCAGGTAGACTTGGACAAGTGCCCCAGGCCTCAGGGTCCAGTGGGTCAGTCTCATTCTGCTGAGTGTGTGCTACCCTTGCCCCAGCAGACGCCTCACCCCAGCTTTCCATGGCCACCCTGGGACGAGACCAATCTGCACACCGAGCACAGCCTTGGAAGGGGAAGGGGCTGTCCCTGCAGGAAGCTGCCCACTTCCTCTTTCTCCAGCTGGCCGGAGACAAATACTCTGCTTCCTCTGTGCTTCTTCCTCACGCCCATCCATGCCCACTTGGAATGCGAAACTGCAGGAGAAACTGAAGCTCCCTCCTGCTGATCTGTCCTCATACCCCAAGCTCTCCCTTGCACAGGGCTGAGGCTGGGCCCTGCTTCCTCCTGAACAGGGTCTAATGGCTCCTGCACAGAGCTCATGTAAGACGCCATGTAGGCCACCCAGAACCATGCCTGGCCTTAACCAGAATGAGGAGCCACTGGCTCCAAGCCTGGTAAGAGGAAATGCTGATTATGCAGGGGGTGGGGATGGAGCATGGTCCTCCTCCCCAAGGCAGATGTGGACACTATCAGTGCTATGTCAGGACCAGCAGCCTAACTCCCACCAGATGAGGGCCCAGCTTGGCCACAGGAAGAGGTCAGCCTTTCTCTTCTGGGGCAGGAGAACAGGATGGCACCTAACTAGCACTGCCCACCCACTGCCAGTCACAGAGGGAGTATTCTTAGGCCACAGAGTGACAGGACTTGGTTAAACCATTCGCCAGATACCCAGAGACTGGCTACATAGGACATCTGTGCCTGACCAGGCCACTGGCCCACAGGACTTTTAGAACTGGGAATCAGGAAGTGCCACCTGTCACTCTCATTAAGCCTTTTGCAGCCTCCAGGCTCAGAATAAAACACATTCTCCTGATCTTGCCCACCAGGCCTGCGGTGGACCTGGTCTCTTTCTTTCCAAGCACCAAGCATAAGAGACCCAAGCCGCAGCCCACCCCAGCTTCTGTCCCTGATGTCTCTCATCCAGAGAGTATGTGCTATGCCTCTGACACCAGGCCAGGCTCTTGGGATGTTGTGATAAACAATGCAAACATGGGAAGAGCAATCAGAAACTAAGGAAAAATGTACAAGACAACACTTCACAGGGAAAGTCAAAAGGGTGAGCTCCTGAAGGGCAGTAGGGCAAGGTGGCTGTGCTGGGTTGTGACAGTGAAGGATTGGGGTGGATCCAGGCAGAGAAAACTGCCTGTTTGATACCTGTGAAGGCTTGAGGCCAGGTGGTGAAAATGGAGTGGAAGAAGAGAGCCAGTGGGAAAGGAGGCCATGCCAGAAACACCTCACAGGCCAAGGTGTGAATTCTGTGAACATGAACCACTTAGGATACAGAGGGAATATGCCATCCAGAGAACCAATGAAATGCCTGAACTGGGCCTCAGAGACACCCACCTGGGAGGAAGTGGGGAGCAGTGTCAGCAATGCTTCACCTTCCCTGGATACCCACCACAGTGGAAGGACAAACCCAACAAGCCTCTGACCATCTGATAGCAGAGTCAGATAGCTGGGTGCACCCAGGAGGGTACTGTGGGAGATGTGTCCCCTGCTATCACGTGCTGTCCAAGCCAGCCTGCCTTCATGCCCTCTGTGTGCCCTGCCACAGCCGCTATCTGGACTTGCCACCCCTTGGCCTTGCCAGTGGCCATGGAGCTCCCCTTCTGCAAGAAGCCCTCTTCTTACTCTGTTCTAGGGCCTATCTTCTGGCCTAGATCCAGAACCAGCAGCAGAGGACAGAAGAAGGGGACAGGAGGACAGCTGGGAATGGAAAAACCACTGCACCAGGCAACACCTTCTGGCATCTGGGAGTGTGCTTGGTCACTACCATCCTGGAACCCTGGATCCAGAGCTGCTGCTTCCTGCCTGCACCCAGAATAGCTGAGCACATCCTGTGGGTAACTATCCACCTCCACCCCATGCCCAGGACACAGGCTCTTCCCAGACCACTGAATGACCTTGAGGCTCACTGAGTAGCCTTCTGGCCACAGGCACCCAAGCTGGTCTCAGGCAGGATGGGGCTTGCCTGGCTACAGAGTCCAGGGGAGCAGAGATGCTGAACTTGACCATGGACGGGAGGTCATGATGATGTCCAGGGGAGAGGCCTTAGGATCCCACCCATTCCTCCCCGCAAAGCCACCTCTTGTGAAATATGTGACAGTGAAATCTGAAATTCTGTCTCATGAAACAGCAAACAACCTTTAGAAATTAGCTTCTGGTAGTACAAGCACAATCCTTTTTCTGTAACTCCCAAGTCTACCATGAAGGGCATGTGTGATGCTAACTTGAAAAAACTCTGTTTCATTGGGAGCAACATCCTTCCAGGGAGCTTCCTCAGATTTCTCAGTCAAATCCCACACAGACCCTGCACACACCTGCTGGATGCTGGGCACCTCCCTCTAGGCCATCATGCCACCAAGGCTCTGCTTTCTTGGTTCATATAATTTTGTGAACTTAAGGATGCTGATGTGTTTTGGATCTTTTGTGCCCCAAAGGCTGGGTGTTAAGGCCTGGTCGCCAGTATGGCACTACTGGGAAGTGGTAGAACCTTTAGGAGATGGGGCCTGGTGGGAGTAAGGAAGGTCACTGTGTACATCCCCTTGAAGAGGATCTTGGGATACCAGTGTCTTCCTCCCTTCACCTGTCTGTCTGTCTGTCTGTCTCCTTCCTACCTTTCCTGCAGCCATGAGGTAAACAGCTTCGTTTCACCACACTCTCCTGCCATGATGTTTTGCCTCGCCACAGGCCCAAAAGGCGTGACACCAAGTGTCCATGCACTGATATCTCTGAAGCGATGAGCCAAAATTACTTTTCCTCCTTTTAAGTTGTTTACCTTGTTTTGTCAGAGTACGAGAAAACTGCCTGACACAGATGCCCCCAACACTCACAAGGAGAAATAGTGTACATCTGGCATATGGGCCTGGAAGGGGCACCAATTCTGTAAGAACCTGCCTCTGTCCACAGCAGGTCTTACATAAAACCAGGCAAGACAATGTTTTTCTCTCTAAAAAGCTTAATTCAACAGACATCCCTGTTATGTAGTTTCCACAGTGTAAACCAGGATGGTCATGGCCATCATCAAGGACTCTTCTGGGCTCTCTGAGCAACAACACAAGGGCCATGTACCCATGATCTCTGAACTCCAAGAGGCCCAGGTGCTAGCCTGGGCCTGTGAGTCAGACAGGCCAGAGCACAGGAACAAGACAGCCCTGAAGGCCATGTGTTGATGGCCCCCAAATTGTGTAACAGCATCTGCTGCACACCTCACCCCTGGCAACAGCAGCCCTTAGAACAAGGCACTGCAGACTTGTGGGAGAATAGAGGTGGCAGCTGACCCCTGCTGGGACCCAGGAAAGTCCTGTGGGGCCCACCTGTAGGCGGTGGGTCCCAGGACTGAGCCCTGGTTTCACCAATACCTAGTTCCCAAGGACTCCTGATGCCAATCACCAAGTCCAGAGGCCAGTCTGGGATCCCTCAGGAGCACTCGACACTGAGCACCTCTTGTTCTTCCCCAGTACCCTGTCCTGGTCCTAGGACACCCACCTTTCTGAGAGCCTTCTGGTCCTCAGCTTCTGGAGAGCACTGTGTGGCCTTGGCCCCTGACCCTGTCCAGCTCCTCACTCTCATGTCCTCTGTGCACTGATCCAGGGTCCCAGCCCCACTTATGGGTCTCACTGCCCACCAGAGGTCTCTCCCAGTCACCTCACAAACACTCTCAAAAGTACATGTCCCAGGCTGGGCACCTTCCCCATCACAGAAATAGAAAGCACATTCCACAGGTGCTGAGGAAAATCCTTCAAATCTTTCTCCCCCATTTCTCTTCCCATCCCCACTACATGATCCACCTCCAGACCCTTTTGTCTCTGGTGACAGTTCCTGACTTCTGGAGCCAAGCACACCCCGCACAAATCTGCCTCCCAGCAGGAGCCTTTCAAGTGTCTCCTCATCCTGTCTCGTATCCCCCAAATCTCTGTTCCATGAGGCCTGAGGGATCCCATGAAGGCTCAGTGAGTAACCTGGATGGACACTGAAGGAGGGGCGCCTTAGAGAACACAAAGGCGACAACTCCAAGCAGATGAGAAAGTAAAAATGCACAAGACAAAGCCCCAGACTTCTAGAAGGAAACCAGCAAATCCTATTTAACCTCAGCACAGGGAAACTCTTAGCCATAGCTCAATCCAGAGGCAAGAGAAGACACGATTGATGACCTGGCTGTTCAGACATTTTTTGTAACAAAAAGCACCAAAAACTAAGTCAAAAGACAGCTGCCTGCCTTGGGGAAATAACAGCATCATCCACCCAGAAGACTAACATTCCTGTGGTATGAATGACTTGAAAGTAGAGGGACAAAGGACCAAAATCTCAATTGAAAAACTGGAAAAGAGATGACAGACCATTTTCTAATGCACACTCACATGACTCAGATACATAAGAATGGTCAGACTCATTAATAAATCTACAAGTGACTGCTAAACCAAAGCTGTGGAGCTGGCGAAAATAACGGTGTGGCATTGCAGTGTTGGGAAGCTGCAGGGGCACAGGGCATTGGCACATTATGGGGAAAGCAATGTGGCAGCTGTTCCCAGGGGATGGCAGGTGCACCTCACAATTTGAACCCTGACCTTTCAACTTAGCCCTTCTACTTCTAGGATCTCCATTGAAACCACACCTCCAGTCACACAAACACGGACTACACTATACTCAGTGACTGTTGCTACAGCATGGATACACACATATACCAAGTTATACTTTGCAACAATTATTTGGCATTGCAAAATGTTGGAAATTGTAAATGCCTATAAAAGAGGAGCGGGGCTAAGTCAGCACAGTGCATCCACACCCCAACCCCCTGACCATGGAATGACCGTAGAATGAACTGCATATGTGAGGAATCTAAATTGCATACTGCTTGTGGAATCCAATGCCTAACAATCTGAGCAGCAGCTGAGGCTGTGATGCTAGCACTAGGGAATATAATTATATATTGCAAACATATATTAATAAAATAAAGAAACTAAAATAATCTACTTCCTCTAGTCTACAGAAAAACTGTCTTCCATGAACACAGTCCCTGGTGGCAAAAACATTGGGGGCCACTGCCATAAAATGCCAGATGACCATGAGAAAGAACACAGAAGGTCCTGACAAACTGGTATGGAGTGAACTATGAAATGAGACAAATAAATATAAAGTGGGTATTTATAGTCTCCTCAACAAACCGGGCCACCAAAACTGAATCTTTACATACAAAAGAATAAGTTTGGACCCTTACCTCACAGGATATGAAAATTAATTCAAAATGTATCAAATATCTAAATGTAAGACCTAAAACTATAAATCTCCTAGAAAAAAATACAGGGCGAAATGTCATGATATTGAATTTGACAGTGATTTCTAAGATATGGAACTGAAGTCACAGGCAACAATGATAACAAAATAGCTGATTTAGGCTTCACAAAAATGTGAAAGTTGTGTGCATCAAAAGACACCATCAACAGTAAAATGACCATCCAGAGTGGGAGAGGGTACTTTCAAATCATATTCCTGGTAAGGGATTAATATCCAGGATGTACAGAGAATTTCTAAAAACAACAAAAAACCCAAACTGCCAGATTTCTAAAGTGGGCAGAACACTGAAGCAGATCTTCCTACTGATCAAAATGGCCAGTCACAGACACACAGGGATCATGCAGCCCTGCCCCGGACTTCCGGGAACCCAGTATCCTTGCTCTTCTGAAATTCTTGTCAGAAAACACATGATCTCAAGTCAGTCTAATCATGACAGCCCATCGAACAAATCTAGATTGAGGGCCGATCTATGGAACTCATCTAAATGCCTGCAAAGTCATGTGAGATGGAGAAAGACTGAAGAGCTATCAGAAGCTAGACTCACAGATGTGAAACCAAATACAATGTGCAGTCTTGGAAAAGAACATTCCAGAAAACAGTGGGGTTCTAATAAGGCCTGTGGTTTAGTTAACAGTGATGTACAGATGCCAATGTGCCATGGTGGTGATATAAGATCTCACTACTGGGGGAAGCTGGGTAAGAGATCTGTGAGTTTTCTCTATATTGCTTTGGAGCTTTTCTGCAAGTCTAAAATTATTTTAAAATGATAATAGAAGTACAGAGATAAGAGATGAGATCTTGTCATTCACTGTCGAGCCTCATCCCCCCCCCCTTTTCTTAGAATTGCAGCCCTATGACCTGGTGCCACTCACTTCCCATCCTACCACCACAGTGCCCCACCTCATCTCTCCAGCCCCACCCCCTGCTGCTCCTCATAGGTGCCAACCATATTCCCACCACAGGGCCTTTGCATGTGCTTTCCCCTCTCCCAGACATCTTTCAGAAGCAGGGATGGCCCACTTCCTCAACTTCCTCAGGTCTCTGCTGAAATGCCATTAGTCCAAGAGGCTACCCTCTGAAGGATACCCTATCACCCTCTCTACCCTAGCTCTGCAATACTCCTTCTCTGGATCTAAACCCTGCTGGGTCCATTCCATGTTTGCTCGAGTCTCTGCATACTCTCTGGAATACTACTTCCAGGAGGGCAACACTGCTACCTCATTACTTCACTTTCCAAAAATCTCAGTTTCACATGCCCAGTGGGTGGGCAGCAGAATGAACAAAACATGGCTGCAATGCACAGAGGCAAACATAAAGGCAAGCACTTTTAACGGTAGTGAGGAAACATAGCTCCTGCTCATCAAAGTGGGAAGGTGCTTTTATGACAATACCCAACTTCAGAGAGGGTGGGGAAAGTGAGAGATGTCCGGCATTGCAGGGGAAGCTCAGCAAGGAAGCCCTTCCTGGAAGACAGTCGGGCTAAGGGTGCCAGAGCCATAAAAACGTGGGAACCCTTTGATCCTGTGGGCCTCCTGCAACCGAGACCTGAGGAAGCAGTCCTGAGCTCCAGACAGAGCTGATGAACAAGGATTTGCATCATGATGCTATTTATAATAGCAAATTAGGAAATAACCCAGGTGTCTACATCAGAGAGAGTTAAATAAGTCATGTTGGATAAAACAGTGGAAACACGAGGTGGCCACCGGCCTTTCCCATTCAGAAGAACAACGTGAGAAATGCCTATAATAAGTAACAAAGGAGGTACAACCGAGTTCCCTAGTTCACCCTCAACTTTACCAAATATTTGCACGAATTTGTGCTTCCAAGGACATGCATGAAAACAACGGTTACTCCTGAACACGACCTCCGCAGTCAGCTCGATTCACCCTCAAACCACCAGCACACAAGCCAAGGACTCTCACTGTTCCCGTCTTACAGAAGAAGAAACTGAGGCACCCATGAGGTAAGCCTATGGCAGGTGGCCACGCAGCACACAGGGAACAGCCTCACTACAGACCTGCAACCTACCCTTGAGCCTGCTGAGTGTGCATGAGCCCCCAGAAGTGCAAACGTGTACACATGCACGTAGCAGTGCAAAAACACAATCCCCCAACCTGCCTAGAAGACCAGGTGAGAACTAATAGCAGACCTCTCTGGAATAATTTTGGTACAACCCTTTAATTTCCATTTGCTCCTTTGAAATTTTCAAATGTTCTCTGGTCAGCATTTCTGTGTTTTGTGATCAGATGAGAATTGGGTAAGGAAGTGATCAGAAGTGTTTCCAGCAAGGATTGGAATCACCAAGTGTGACACCGTTAACAAGTGACACAATGCATCCTGTCTGTCTCAGGACACACCACCAACTCCTGTGTTTAAGAGACCGACCCAAAAGGACCATGGTAACTGTGTTTCTAGCTTTTGTTTGAGTTTCATCTTGAACTTGCAGCGAAGTTGGGAGAATAAGAAACTCTCAAACAGGTTTTGCCCAGACTCTGAGAGTGCACTTCTCCAGGGCCCCCCACTTCCAGCATTCCTGCTGAGCTTCTCTGGTCTGTGTGGGAATGCGTTTACCGCCTCATCTCTGCTCTCCAGGAGAAGCTCGGATCTCTCTCTCTTCCACGACCACACAGCACAGTGTCACAACTGGGAAACTTAAAATTGCTACAACACACCTCTCTAACTGGCACACGCATCCTAATGCCAATAGATACCGACAACTATCACTCCAGCTGTCTTTTCTGAGCTGGGATTTAGTCCAGGACCATAGGCCACTCCTTATTCTGCTTCTTATTCCTTTTTTCCTTGCGTAGTTCCTTCATCTTTCTGTAAGTGTTCTTCTGTACAGTCCCCTTGTTAGGTCTCTCCAACATAGGTGACCTGATGCTCTTGGTTTGGTCCCAGGTGTGTGACTGGCAGTACACAGGGACTTCGGGACACCCTCTCGGGGCCCATGAAATTGCTGTACCCCATTGCTGGTTAGTTAACTTGGAGAAGGGGTCTTGGTAGGTTCTTCGCCTGGACAGCCACTCTGTTCCCTTGGTAACTGCAGTGGTTGTGGGAGATGCTCTGAGACTACACACAGCCAGTGTCCTCCATACCGTGTCCTAAGCACGCGGACCTGATGACCTTCTGCCTCTACCATTCACTCACTCCACCTCAGGACTGGCTTTTGACTTAGGAACTCGGATCTTCCTTCTCCACACTATCCACTTGGGGCTGGGGTCAGGGTGCCTGTATGCTGTATAGACCCCTGTGTCATGGCTTCTTGTCTGCTGTCCCCATGCCATGCTGTGTGTGGGTTCAGCCTGTTACTCTGTTGCAGATTTTCATATCTCCATTTGTACACACAAGCAATCTGTAGCTTTCTCCCTGACACCTCCACTAGCTGGGCTTTTGCGTCGGCACCATGTTTACCTTTGAGCCGGGCAGTTTGCTCACTGAACCACTCATGTGAGCTGGCTCTGAGCCACAAATAGCGTCCCGTTTCACCAGTGGGAAGGACCTGGGTTACCTGGCCTAGCAGTTTTTGCAGGAAAAATTTTTAGATGAGGAAAGAATTTTCTCTGTCCTTTTTTATTTTAAAATGTTCAAACTTGCAGTGTGAACAAGGACACACAGTCGGTACTCGAGTTCTGCCACCTTGCTGTGTGTCATTGTCCCAGGTCACCCAGAGCCACCTTACTCTCAGATGTACTCAAACCACATGGCAGGCACCTGGACAATGTCAAATTGGTTCCACACTCACTAAAATTTTCTCCACTAATCAACCAGTTCACCAAGTTTTTCAAATTTTTTAGAATACAATTTCAGAAGTAACTATCAAATTTAAATCTTTTTCTAAATCTGTAGCAGAAGGACCTTCTCGTGATTAATATTTGGATGCTTTAGGATTGTCCTTGATCGGAACTATTTTTCCCAACAAGGAACCAAGAAGCAGCCCCTGAAAAGAACTGTCAAGTCCTATTGCTTTATTTCCTGTTATTTTTCTATTCTTGTCTTTTACTTATTTCCAATTTCTGAATTCCTTAGTGTGAACTTTACTTACTTGCCTTAGTTTTTTCTTTTAAAAAAATGAAACAGCCTGGGCATGGTGACACACACTGGTAACCCCAGAACTTGGGAGGCTGAGGCAGGAGGATTACTGCATGTTTGAAGTCAGCCTAGGCTACATTGTGAATTCAGTGCCAGCTTGGACTGTATAGTGAGACCCCGCCTCAAAACAACAAAATGAAAATTATGTAGCTATGAATTTGTCTTAAAGATATGTACACATTCCTGTAATTTTTATAGCTATCTATAGTAATAATAGTTATTATCTTTTTTTTTTCTAAGCAGATTTTTCTTCTGAAACCAGGGTACCCAGTACAGGCTTTTAATTTTGGAATGCACTGAGGCTTTTTGCAGTCTAGTATAAGATCACATTTTGTGAGTGTTCTAGGAGTACTGTAAAAGACACACCTTTTGCACAGAGGATAAGCATTTGGTATTTCTACTAATTAAATTATATTAAGGCTTGTTTTCTTAATCCATCAAAGACCAGATGCAGTGATTACAGTTTCTCTTTTCCTCCACAATTTAAATAGTTTTTATTTTACTGTCTTTTGAAAGTTACAGTTTTTGTGCTCCTTAGCAGCACATATATTAAAATTGGAACGATACAGAGAAGATTAGCATGGCCCCTGTGCAAGGATAACATGCAAATTCATGAAGCGTTCCATGTTTTTGGTATTGCTCTACTCAATATTCTGGTTTTATTAGTTCGGTATTTCCTTCCATTTTGCTCTACCTGATTGAAAGAATAGCTCATGTGAGAAGAACAGGATAAATGGGGCTGGGGATTTAGCTCAGTGGCTTAAGGGCCTGCCTAGCAAGTGTGAGGTCACAAGTTCAATCCCCAGCACCAAAAAAAAAAAAAAAAGAACGGGAAGTACTATTGTGCCTATTGCTGTTGTCCTGGTGACCTGCTGTGAGGTTCTGTGTCAGTTTCATTGCACTGCCTAGCATGGGTTTGTTCTGTCTTGTTCTGCAGTATTTTGCTATCTTCAAAATAAAAAAAAATAGATAAAGTATCAAAATACCTCCAAAAAACTCCCAACTCCACCAAAGATGATCCATGGGGCATGGATGAGGAGAAACTCAAAAACAAAGCAACAGAATAATATAAGGTGATTAAAAAGTAAATAACAACAACAAAACAGATCAGCAAGGTACCAAGCAACCTGAAACATGACATAACTAAACAGACAGTGGACTTCAAAAGCAAAAGGAGGAAAAGCAGGTGCTCTAAAGGATATAACTGCATGTATATTTAAGAGTGTAGGATCAATAACCATATTGCTAAGTTTTTATTGGATCATTGAGCAGAACTGTTTGCAGTCTCACTGTTTGAATGTCCACTTTGTATGCTCTAATTTTGTAACTTGAACAACTATGTCTAAGAAGATAATATGTAACTTATCAACTAGTGATTTCTTACTGTTTATTTTTTTTCTGAAATTCTGTATTGTTTCTACCCTTTTTTGTTTTGCTTTTTTTCCCCTTTAAATAAAATAAAAAAGAAAGTTACAGTTTTATAGCCTGTTGTCCTCAGCAATTTAAATTGCCCCTTTTCCCTAGTTGAGATTAAGGCAGCAACTTCTGCTATCTTTAGGTGTGTGTACTTGAAAATCTTTAGCTATTCTTTTGGTGTCATATCTGGTTTTGTCATTAATATAAGCAACATATATTTGAATTCCTTTTTTTTTTTTTAATCTAGTGATGAGAAACTGGCCTGGAGGAAAGGAACGCCCAGCCCAGGAAGTGTGAACAGCACGTGGAGTGAGCCCTGCAGGAAGTCTGATGTCCAGGCCGGAGACAAGGCTGCAGCAGTGTGACTCACAAGACACAAAACGTGTCAACAGTCCAAGTGTCCCCACGCTGATGATGAACGGACAAACAGAAGGTGGAGAGTCTGCACCATGAGCCATCATTGACCTTAAAAAGGAATGAAACTTGGACACGTGGCACAAGATGGACCTTGAAAGCTACACTGGGAGAAACACGACAGGCACAAAAGGCCACAGGGTTCATGACTGCACTTACACAGAACACCCAGAATGGACAAACACAGAGGCCGATAGCAGATTCCTGGCTGTCAAGGCCTGGAAGGCCCAGAGAGTGGCTGCTCACGGGTGCAGGGCTTCCTTTCTGAGGTGAAGAGGTGATAGATACGCATTCTGAATGCACCAAATGTGGCTGGTTCATATACTTCAAAATGGTTATGGTAGGAAAAGTTTTATGTCTATTTTACCACAAAAAAATTGTATTTACATGTGCACATACACAGTCTCCAATCCACCACCATAGGCTTCCAATGGATTTGCCCCTCACTAAGCTGAACACCCTAAGCCTCAGTTTCCCTATCTGAGGCCCATAGAGAGTTCTGGAGAAACTGCTATGAGCAAGTCTGTATATATGAATACTCATCACGGAGCACCCACACTGTCATTATCTACAACTGTCCATCCTAGCCAGGAACAACCCTTCCCAGGACCTAACCCACACCCCAACAGCTTCAGGGGGCCGCTCCACAAATGCAGGATACTCAGGAGGTAGGAGACCCACACCCTGAGTTCCAGACCCAGGAAGCCCTCCACTTGCTCACAGCAGACATGGGACAGACATCCTGACATAGCAAAAAAGCCTCCAGCTGACACATTAAACCACCAGCGCCCTCCCGGGGACACACAGGACACACACCAGTTCTCGCAGCCATTATCAGTAAGCAAGCATCCATGCCCCAGTGCTGTCCCCTGCTGGGGACAATACTAGAACTCTGACAGGAAATGGCCCTGCACAGACCCTACCTCCCCACTCTGCTCTCTGGGAAGGGCTTGACCCCATCTTGAACCTGGCTTCATGTTCCTCAGGACTCTGGCTGGACTTTGTTTTTCCCAACACAATGCTTCCCACATGAGTCCCTACTGTAGACCTGCAGTGGGCACCCCATGTCCCTGACATCCACCCTGGGCTCCCAGGGCTCCACCACACTTTTCTTCCCAGTTTACTGCTGCAAATGTAGGAACAGAAACAAAGCTCATCAGTCTATGGGCTCATCACGGAAACCTACACACCTCATCCATACAGCTGCTTATCAGCCCAACAGAACCTTCTGTCTACATTGCACTGTGAGTCGGCCCTTTGGGCAGAACCACCTGGCCAAGCTAAGCATGGAATTGAGATGCATGGAACTCCATTCCTTAGTCTGCCCAGAAGGTGGGAACCTCAGAAGCCAGGGCCAGGGAGGGGTAATGGAGGCTCTCAGGGAGGCCTACATCTCCCCCAACAATCACCATGAGACACTCTCTGCTGGTACCTGTCCCAATGCCAGCGAGTTAAGGGGAGTTAATGCTTGGCTGGGAACCTGGCACTCACTCCTCTAATGAGAAGGGGGTAGCAGGGAAGGTGTGGCTCTCCCATGTAGCCCAGATGAGGAAGGAGGCCTGGCCAAGGTCACACAGCAGGCAGGAAGCTCACGTCACCAACCGGCGCTCCATCCTTGGGCTTTCCCACCCACACTCTCATGTTGCCGATGACTCAGAAAGTCTTGACATGGAGCTTTCTCCCCCAGTCACTCTTCAGAATTCAGCCAGGGATGAAGCCCGAACCCCAGCCTAGCTCTGCTATGCAGTGGAACAGTGACTCTTCTCTGGATATGGATGCTTTACCCCAAGATGCATGGACCATTGGGGGCTCTGAAGTCCCTTCCAGCTCTGTCTCCAGAAGTGAGGCAGGCACATGCATGTGCACACACACATACCTGTTCATACACACACATACACACACACACACAAATACACACACACCAAGAGGCCATGAAGCTGCTATGCCGAGAACCCAGAGCTAGGGCCACTGGCTTTCTGCGTTTCAAGGAACGTGATACTGTGTGGCCTGAGACAGATGCTCTGCTGCTCCCGGATTTGCCATCACTTCAGTGGACATGCAGGAGCTAACAGCTCGGTACATCAGCAGCACCAGAATCACTGACAGGTGCTGAGGACAGCTGGGGGAAGGGTACACCCAAAGGCCAGAGTGGGGGGGAAAGAGGAGCAGCAAGAAAGGGAAGGAGAGGCAGTGGCCTTTGGGGTACAACCTTGCACACTTCCACTTGAAAACAATACCGGGTCCTGCTGGTAAATGATTCCACTCCCATCATCAGGTCCTCCTCAGCTTAATCATTGGGACATTAGGATATGATGAAATAAAGGGCAATGTGACAGCCTGGGCCCCACCAAGAGAGAGGGAGGAGGGCCAGGGGAGAGGAGGGCCTTCCTACCATGGCACTGGAATTGTCAGCACTTGAATCAAAAAGGAGTCCCCATCCCATCTGTCCCTCATGGCGGATCTAGAAATGAGTTCAAAATGGGCTGAAGACCTCAATGTGAAATCTGGAACTATAAAACTTATAGAGGAAGACAGAAAATCTTTGTGTCCTGTGAGCAAAGATTTTTTTTTTTTTGGCTTGTTGGGGGGCAGGGAGATAGGGTCTTGCTATGTAGTTCAGGCTGGCCTTGAACTCATTGTATAGCTCAGGCTTGCCTTGAATTCATGGCGATCTTCTTGTCTCAGCCTCCTGAGTGCTGGGATTGCAATTGTGCCACCACACCCAGTCAGGCAAAGATTTCTTAGATACAACACCAAAAACACACTCCATAAAACAAATTGATAAATTGGACTTCCTTAAAATTAAAACTTTCAGTTTTTGAAAGGCATGATTAAGAGAACAAAAGGATGAGTCATAGATTAGGGAAAATCTTCAAGGAGTATTCTTTGGATAAAGGAGTTGGTCTCAAAATATAAACATATAAAGAATATAATAATGAACTCTAAACTCATTGGTAAGAAAGCAAACAACCCAAGTTTTCTCGAGGGAACAAAAGATATAAACAGACATCACCAAAGAAGGTGCATGGATAGCAAATAAGCAGCAGAAAGATCACTCCACATATTTAATCACTGGTGAAGAGCTAAATAAAACCACAGTGATACACCTCTTAGGACACATTAAATTAGCTAAACTTTAAGGCTGCACACATCAAGTGCTGACAGAGTACAGCAACTGGACCTCTCACATGGGCAGTGGCTGAGGGTGCTGTGGCCACTGTAGAAGGTTGTTTGGCAGGTTTCTTAGAAAACTAAACCAATACCCACCTTCTCACCCAGCCATCCCATTCCTAGATACTAAACCAGGAGAAATGAAAGCATTTGTCTGAAGACTTTTACGCAAGCACTCCTATCAGCTTCATTTGTAAGATCCCAAACTTGAAGCACCAACAAATGTATGCAAAACCAATCTGAAGTTCCATCTGTATAACAGGATACCACTCAGCAATAAAGGAAAAGAATTATTGATGCATACAGCAAAAACGACTCTCTGGGTACAGTAATGGTTCAATGAGCAACAGTACATCAACCGATTTGATAGCTTAGAAAAATGGCCCAATTCCTGGATACATGTACTTACTGAGACTGCATCCTAAGGAAACAGAAAACATGAACAGACCAAAATGAGTAATGAGACTGGATCAATAATATAGTCTCTCTGTGTACCAACCCCCCACAATAAATGTAATCATTATGTACTACAAACATGTAGTAAAATTAATTCATTAATTTTAAAAACAAACAAAGACAAGACTGGGACCAGATGGTTTCATTTCTGAAGCCATTCAAAGAAAAACATTAATTCTTCTAAAATGGGTTTCAAAGGCTGAAAGATTCCAAACTCATTTTATAATACCAGAAAAAGATACAAAACAAAAAAACTATAGGTCAATATCCTTGATGAGCATAAAGGTAAAAATCCTCAAGAAAATACTAGTAAATTGAATCAAGAGATTAAAGAGATTACAGTATTTACCATACTAAAACGGGATTTGTCTTAAGGAACTAAGGCTGGTTTAACATACATACAAATCAGTAAACAGGATATGACTTGTCTACAGAATGAAGGACAAAAATCATATGATTCTCTCAACAGACACAAAGAAGTCATTGATAAGAGTCAATGTTTCTCTTGAACTCACTGTGGCGTCCAGACTGGCCTTGAACTCATGATCACCCTGCCTCAGCATTCTACCTACTGAGACTGCAAGCATGTGTCACCATGCCTGGATGAAAGTTCAGCGTCTAAATTATAAAAACACCTAGCAAACTAGGTATAGAGGGAATGCACCTAAATATAATAAAAGCCACTTACACTATGCCCATAGCTAATGTTACACTAAATAATGAAAAGCTGAAAGCTTTCTCTTTAAGATGTGGGAAAAGATAAGGACACCCACTTTAACCACTTTCACTGAACACAGTAATGGAAGATCCAGCCAGAGCAATGATGCAAGAGAAAACAATAAGGGGCATTCAAATAGGAAATGAGGAAGACAAATTGTAAATATGTGATATAGAGAGAACCCCAAAGGAACTAATGAACATATCCAGCAAAGTCACCCCCCCCCACAGAACTAATGAACATATCCAGCAAAGTTATAGGCTAGGAAGTCATCATACAGAAATCAATAGTGTTGCTATTTGCCAATAGTGAATTATCTGAAACAGAAATCAAGAAAGCAATTCCACATACAATAGTTACAAAAAGTAAAACATCTAGGAATAATTTTAGCCAAGGAAGTAAAAAAAAAACTCTACAAAGAAAACTGCAACACACTGATGAAAGAAATTGAGGACACAAAATATTGGAAAGATATCCCATGTTCATGGATTGGAAAGAGTCAACATTATAAAATGTCCATACTGCCCAAAGTGACCTACTGAATCTCTACCAAATACCAATGTCATGCTTCACAGAAAACACTCCTAAAATGTATATGGAACCAGAAAAAAATCTGAATAGCAAAAGAAGTTTTGAACAACAACAACAAAATAAAACAACAAAGTTAAGGTATCACAATATCTGGCTTTATATGACAAAATTATAGTAATCCAAGCAGCAAGGTCTTAGCACTAAAAAAAGACACATAGACCAATGGAACAGAATACATATCTCTGAAGCAAATCCAGGCATCAATAGCTAACTGATTTTCAATAAAGATGCTAAGAGCATACACTGGATAAAGGACTGGGTTATTTTCCCCAATAAATTGTGTTGGTACAATTAGATCAACATATGCACAAGAATGAAACTAGACCCCTATCCCTCACAAGATACAAAAAAAAATCAACTCAAAATGGATTAAAGTCTTAATTGTAAGGCCAGAAGTTATGAATTTACTAGGTGAAACATAGGAAAACATAGGGGAAATGCTTCAGGACATGGAAATGGGAATGGAGTTTTTGGATAAGACCTCAAAAAGTACAGGAAACAAAAGCAAAAATATATAAATGGGATTACATCAAACTAAAAAGCTATGTAGCAAAGGAAATAATCATAGTGAATATACAACCTACAGCAGGGGAGAAAATATTTGCAAATTATAAACTGTAAATCTAACAACTTGTTAAATTCCAGAATATATAAGGTACTCAGTAGCAAAATAAATAAGTGATTCAATTAAAAATTAACAATATATTTACATAGATATTTTTCAAAAGAAGGCATATAAATGGCCAACAGTTATATTTTTAAAAATGTTTAACACCACTAATCATCCGGGAAATGCAAATCAAAACCACAGTAAGATATCACCTCGCTCCAGTAAGCGTGGCTATTATCAAAGAGACTAAGATAAGTGCTGACAAGGATTTGGAATGCACACTGTTGGTAGGAGTGTGAATTAGTACAGCCATTATGGAAAACACTATGAAAGTTCCTTCAAAAATTAAAAATAGGGGGCTGGGGATTTAGTTCAGTGGCATAAGCACCTGCCTGGCAAGCATGAGGTCATGAGTTTGATCTCCAGTACCAAAAAAAAAAAAAAAAAATTAAAAATAGAGCTACTATATGATCCAGCAAACTCCCTGCTTGCTGGGAACAGAATCAGGCTGTTGAAGAGATGCCTGCACTCCATGATTATGGTAGGATTATTCACAATAGCCAAGAAATGGAAACGACATAAGAGTCCATAAATAGATGAGGAGATAAATAGTCACACAGACTGGAGTACTGTAGTCTTAAAGAAAGAAATCCTGACATTTGTAATAACATGGATGAACTAGAGATCATTATATTAAGTGACATAAGCCAGGGACAGAAAGACAGGTACTGCTTGAGCTCACTCTATCCAGGGAACCTGAAAAGTTGATCTCATGGAAGTTGAGGGCAGAATGGTAGTTACCAGAGGGGCTGGGAGAATAGGAGAGAGGGGTGCGATGGGTTGGTCAGTGGGTAAAAGTCAGAGTTGGAAGCAAGACACTCTGGAGAGCTATTGCACTGCAGGGCAACTACAGATAACAACAGCTACTGTGTGCTTCAAAAAGCTAGAAGAAAGAATGTTTAGATTTTCATCATGAGGAAATTACCATAAATATTTAGCCTGATGTGGTAGCCTGTAAATCCAGCACTCCTGGAGGCTGAGGCAAGAAGATCACAAGTTTGAACCCAGCTTGGGCAGTTTAGTGAGATCCTGTTTTGTTTTTTTTTAAAGAAGGGATGGAGTAGAGGGGACGTAGCTCAGTGCAGAGATCCTGGGTTCAATCTTTAGAACCAAAAAATAAGAGTTTGAAGAGACAGATATGTTTCACCTGACTTAAATATTATATAATAAATACATGTATTCATGTATCAAAATATTATGGGGTACCTCAATATATACAATGCTATATTATTCTATATCAGTTTCAAAATAAAGTATAGCCAGGTTGGTGGCACAGGCCTATAAGTCAGGATTTGGGAGGCTGAGGCAGGAGAATCATCACATGTTCAAGGCCAGCCTGTGTTACACAGTGAGTTCAACGACAGCCTGAACTGCAAAGCAAGACCCTGCCTCCAAAAAAATGGAAAACAGATAAATTTTCTAAAAATAAAGTTTAAAAACGAACTGCAGATGCTAAAGATGGCCAATTGATTTGTAGCATGATAGAAAGCCTCTTCGAGAAAAACAACTCAGATGCTAGAATTTAACACTGTGGAGAAGACCAGATGAAAGGAGAGGAATTCTCACAACCCAGGAAGAAACTGAGGAAAAAAAAAAATTTAAAAAGAAGAAGCATGGACAGAGGGCTGGAGCTGGGTGCGCTCCTGCCGCTGTACTGGGTGCATCTTAGAGCCCGGGGGCGACTCACGATAGATGGAGCTGAGATCCCATCCCCAACGAAAACGGGGGATGGTGAGCTCAGGACCCTTGGCGGGAGGAGGCGCTACAACAGGGAGTTGCAGCGAACCGAGCTGCACAGACTTTGGTGAGTGCTGGGAACTGGGTTCCCCAGAGTAGGATAAATGGCTAGATGACATACTGGATTTGGGCAGGACAGGCTTGGGTCGACAACTGAGGAGGCATCAGTCAGCGGCTCCTGGCCCAAAGCAGATTGGTGGGATCTGCTTGGGCTGGGCCATGCCCCTGGTCAGGACCCAATAGCCAGGGATGAGGCTGTCCCAAACCTGTGACATCCGCAGAGCACACACTGATGTGCTGAAGACACTCACTGGCCTAGAAGGGAGGGGCTGGCCCACGTTGCCCCTGTGTGCGCCTCACAGATCAACAAGAGGCCGGAGAGAGAAACAGTCCCCTAGCCAGTATGCTACAGAAAAACTGTAAGCAATATGAAAGGGTCCTGAGACCTCCACCATTTGCCTATCTGAAAGAAACCAGAAACATGACAAGACAAAGAAACAGCAAAAAGCCTCCAACTGCTGACCCAGGGAGTATAAGTCCAGGACAGGTGAATGCAGAGGAGACTGAGGGCAGCAAACATGCAAAATCAGACATGGCCTCATTGGAAATAAAGAAATACTTCCGTGACCTCATCGACGAATATAAATCTGAAATTCTAACTCAGGTGAAGCAAGATATAAGAAGATTAATAAAAGAAATGCTGGGTACTCCTCAAGAAGACACAAATGGAAGAATGGAGGAACCCAGAGAAAGGAGAGAAGCCTTTGATGAAGAACATAAAAAAATCTAGAATACATGAAACAGATCCAAAGAGAATATCAGGAAATTAAAAACTCCATTGAAAGTTGGCAAAACTTCTTAACAGAAACTAAAAACAGACTTTCAAAACTTGAAGATAGATTTGCAATGTATGATCGCAAAAGGAATGAATTAAAAATAACAAGGAACCAGGAAGTAATGATACAAAGGCTAGAAGACAACAAGAGGATTTATAACTTAAGAATAAAAAATGTGAACAAAGAAGCAGGGACAAATACAAATGAAATAAAAAGGCTATTCACAGAAATAAAAAATAAGGAAAACTTCCCAAGCATAGGAAACAGAAGTGATGTTCAGATATATGAGGCATACAGAACTCCAGCCAGCTACAACCAAAACAGATCTACACCCAGACATATAATATTCAGAATCCCAGAAATCCATCACAAAAACAGAATACTAAAAGCGGTCAGAGAAAAGAAACAGATTACCTATCAAGGAAAACTCATCAAAATCATAGCAGACTTCTCAATGCAAACTATCAAATCAAGAAGAGCTTGGAGAGAAAGCCCTGAAAGAAAATAACCTCCAACCCAGATTGATGTACCCTGCAAAACTGTCTCTCAAAATTAATGGAGAGACAAGATATTTCCATGACAAAGAGGAACTGGGGGAGTTTGTGACCACCAATCTAACCCTGCAAAGAATACTGAAGGACATTCTAGAGAGAGAGAAGAAAATCACCAGGATTCCAGGAACAGTGGCATAAAGGCCTCAATGAAAGGGGCAAACAGTGAAATGAAGGAGAAAAGTAAACAACAAGGACAGAAAAATAGCATAGCAGAGATGAGGCAAAGAAGATTAGCTATATTGACTGATTTTAATTGAATTTGGTATGCTTGATAGTATCAAGTCTGAGAGTAGAGGCAACTACTCTGAAGATGACAAGATTCAATAGGATACCCATTCTGGTTTGATTATTAACTGCCTTTGAAGTCCTATAATGTCTCCAATGTTTGGTTTTTATTAATAGTGCTTTTTACTGCTATGTTTAATTATACTATGCCTGATGATATAGACAATTTTATTGAAAACAACAAGAGACATCATAGTAACTGCCATAGATCACCTAGTATTGTGGTTTTATATGTCCTTTTCATTTCATGTTTCTCTAGGAATTTATATTGTTGACTTGTTTTGATTTGTTTTTCCCTCTAATACAGAAAACCTAGGTATGCATGTAGAGACTTATACAGGTGTAGAACTTCTAAATAGTTTATGAGAATTCATTATAGTTATTGTAAAAAAAAAAGAGAGAGGAAAAGAAAGTATTCCAAAGGATATAACTGCATGTATGTTTGGGTGTGTAGGATTGGTGGCCATATTACTAAGTTTTTGTTGGATAGATGAACAGAACTGACTGCAGTCTCACTGTTTGAATGTCCACTTTGTTACTTTACTTTTGTAACTTGAAAAACTACTTCTAGGAGGAAAATATGTAATTATCAACTAGTGATTTCTTACTGGTTTTTGTTGAAATTGTGTATTATTTCTACCCTCTTTCTGTTTCATTTTTTTTCTTTAAATAAAAAAAGACTCATCAAAAAACGAACTACAAAATATTCCTGAAGGAAAGAACCCAGACAAAAAGAATTCGCCACATGATTCTGTTTACATAAAGGTCTCCAAACACAAACCAGGATGGAGGGGCCAACAGTAGACCAGTGGTCATTTGGCTGAGGGGTGGAAGGCACTTTGGGGTGACAGGGTGCTCTCTCCTGGTGGCAGTTTCACAGCTGTCTGCATATATCACAGCTGATCAAAGTGTCCCCCTTAATTGCTTACAGCTTGTTGTTGGTCAGTTACACCTCAATAAATCTGTTTTATATAAAAAACCTATTCTGAGAGGGATCTTTTGGTAACTGGGATAGTCTCCAAGACCCTGGCAGCCCAGAGAGTGAGTGCTGCCACAATCACTGTCTCCCAGGTACGAGTCTGAGCAAGTCCCAGCCTACCTCTGAAGGAACTACTGTGATTGTCCCTACCTCACAGATGAGAGAAACTACCCCAGGTGGCTCCCAAGACCACAGCTCTTAGTAGAGACATGGGTCTGTTTCCTGAGGCCATGTCTGCCTTCCGGTGGCTTCTCAGCTGACCATCCAGCCATACTACATCTCCCGCAAAAGTCTGAGTCAAGCCAGCTACCCGACCCACACTGATCCAGGAAAGAGTGAGGACCACAAGCAGGCAAGTACAGTGGCCCTGAGTGGCTAAGTACAGTGGAGGCTGGTTCTGAACCTCCTGGGTCCCCATCTCCCTAATGACCATGTGTCATGTGACCCCTCCCTGGGGAACCCAGTGGCATCAGGAGATAAACTCAGACCTGGTCACTGTCACTGCTACCCCTTCAGAGGCACCCTGCCTCCCCTCAGGGGAGCCCATGAGTGGCCCCTTCACATCCAGTCACCTCCTATCTCTCTCTAGTGGGTCACATGACATCTAGCTTTCACTAGGAGACCCTATTCTGGGCTCCCACAGCCTCCAAGTGTCCCCAAACCTGAAAAGAATAGGTTCTGGGCCATGATCGGGGCTGGTCCTCAGAAGGCAAGTGTCATTTACACTGTGCTGGGAGTGAGAGGTGGACAACTGCATCAGGGGAGGGCAGTGGCTCACCTGTAGCAAGGCTGGCACAGATCTGCAGAATCAGCCTCACTGGCGCTGGAGAGGTGGACACCACCCAACAGGCCAGGGATGGAGAAGCAAAGGACCGAGGCATCCAGGGTGGCAGAAGAATACAGGTCCTCACAGGGGGTCAAGCCAGAGCAGGGTGGACCAAGGTGGGGGCTACTCTAGCCTCCCAGGCACAGGCTGGCCCTGCAGTGAACACAACCAGACTAGATCACAGGCTACAAATGAGAGACCCTGAACTCTAGCATGAGAGAGCGGCAGGCTAGGAGGATCAAGACCAGTGGGGCACACATGCACATAATCACAGTGACCAAGGCCTCATGCCATGGCTCACCCAAGTCCAGAGATGCATGGCTGGGGCTAGACCCACACGTGACCATTCCAACTGGCTGATGACAGTGAGCACCATCTGAGCCAGTCCCAAAGGTCTGGCTGGGATGCTTCTGATCTTGAGCTAGATTCTGGGACCACAAGTCCATGGCCAGCTATCCTCAAAGGTAGCAGTGCTGGCCAGACCTGTCCCCTCTCCCATCTCTGTTATTAAAAAGCACTCAGGAGTTTTCGCCAAGTCCACAGAGGGTACAAACTATGGAAGCCATGGAGTGGAAGACCACACAGGCCTCATGAGTGGCCATAGGGCAGCACAGAGCCCCTAAACAAGAGGAGCAGTTGGCCAACAAGACTGACATAGGACCTAAGCCATCCTTCAATCAGACCATTGCCTTCTGCCACGGAGGCACCCGCAGCACCCAGCGTCAATGTCCACAGGGATCCCAACACTGACCTAAAGCACTTACTTGGTTCTCAAGGCCCGCCCTGCCTTTTAAATCTTCCTAACATTCCAGACTATAAGCCAGGGTCCAACAGAGCCACTCTGTGCCTTTCCCCCAAGTGCCAGGCAATACCTAGGGGCATTTTTCATTCTCACAATTGGGATGGGTGCTACTGGCTTCTTGAGGGCCAAGGGAGTGAGAGGTGGACACTGCCGCTCAACCTCCTATTGCACACAAGACAGTGCTGCACAAGAGAATGACCCAACCAAAGTGTCACCTGTGGAGAAAGCAGCTCTGTCTCCAGATAAGGTGGCTGAGGCTTACAGACTACATGACCACCAGACAGAGCCTGGGCCCAACCCTGGGCTCCAACTTGCTGGCAGGAGACCCTGGACCACTCCTGGCTAGCCCTCTTGCAACTGTAGCCCACTCATGGACAGGGGTCCACAGCAGCAAGCTTCCCAGAGGCCTCTGATCTGCTGGGAGCTGTGCTTCCCAGTTGAGACTGGACCCTGAGGCTTACAGAGGCCTATGAAGGCACCCTGGCTCCCAACCCAGGACAATCCAGGACTGCAGGAAGCCTATAGTAGCCACGGCTGGTGGCCCTGACCAGCCCCTCACTCCACTGTGAACAGAGCCCACAGCCCTGAGCCCCTGACTCTCCTCCTGCAAATTAGGGAACACAGCTGGCCTCAGGAAGAGGCCCTGGCACTGTGCAGGAGCAGCTCAGCCAGGGAATCCCCCTGACCCTCTGGAGGGGCCTTCTTCACTCCAGGTCTCAGTTTCCCTGACTGTAAAGAGGGTGCCACTGGTGCACAGCTTGACTGAATCATGCACAGCAACTATTATTATTGCTCCACTCAGGGGGCGGCATCCTGGGGAGAGGCCTCAGGTATGTTCCCCGAGTCACCTGCCTGAGCTGTGGAGGGGCAGGTTCTGGCCAAGTGCCCTTCTGTGCCCAGCACATACACAGACACTCCTCAGGAGACCCACTGAGCTCCAGGGGAGGGGCAGGTCAGGTTACGGGCTCAGCAGGTACTCCCAGAACCATCTAAATCCAGAACTATCTGGTAAAGCCCAGCTCTGCCTACCAGCTGACAGCCCAAGGATGGTCTGCTCAGCTCCCAGGATGCCCCGAGGGTGCCCACTGCAGCCCCACTTCTGAGAGGAGTGGCCACTGACACTAGGGGGCCCACTGTGGGGGGCATCAGACTGCTGAGAAGGGCTGCCCTGCCGAACATAGTGTCTCTACCCACAGATGTGCCTGAGGCCATGCAGAGCCCAGGGCCACCCTTCCATGACCACCCTCTGAGAAGGTGCTGTGCCCTATTCCTTCCCTCCTGACCCCCCAAGCAGTCAGGCCCATCACCCATTGCACTCCACCTAGGACTGGCCAGAGGGTGTGCCTAGCTCAGCCCCCCACACCCCAGTCATCCACACAAGAAGTCCAGCCTGATACCCTCATGCCCAGTGGGCCTGTAGAGAGGCCCTGTTCTGACCAGTGACAGGACAAGCTGTAGGACCATATGAATAGGGCCATGGGCTAGGGGCTGCAAGGAACAACCAGGAGCACTGGACAGTCGCCCAGCAAGGCACAGTTCTGGCTTTGCCATGCAATGCCTGGGTCTCTTAAGGCCTCAACCCCACATGGACAAGCTGCAGGGGCAATTGGTCAGGGGTGTTTCAGTCCTGATGGAGCTTGAAATGCCCTCAGTTGGCCTGGCTGCCTGGCTAGATCAAGGGCAGCCTGCAGCTTCAGGGAGGGTACTGCGACCTCCCACTGGGACAAGAGATGAGGTCTTGGGCTGGTCACTCAGGCAAGGGGTCACAGCAGCAGCTGTGCTGGGTCCAGGACATGCTTCCTTCCTTCCTAGAGGATAAAGCCTCTGAAGGAGCAGCAACTCACACCACGTGGGACTTCCGCCAGCCCTGTGTGCCAAAGAGGGCAAGACAAGAGATTCCTTCGGTGAAGCTGGCTTCCTTTATCTCTGGGTTCTATCTTTGGGGAGGGGGGACCCCTGCTCCATCACATGGCCTGTACCCACTGGCATCACAGGGCTTTAGCCCAAAAGTTACCGCATGAAACCTGGGCTCCTACAGCCCCCAACACGGACTGAGCAGTCCAGGCTGAGAGAGAAGCTGAGGTCTGTCACACAACAGCCCTGACCATTTAACACACTCCCACTCCACCCAGCCCTCCCCATGGACAGGACACAGGGTCTGAGAGAGAGAGAGAGAAAGAGCACCCAGGGCCTGCGAGCCCATGGGTCCCCTCTTTCAGCCCCCAGGTACACGTTCCCACCCTGGCCACATCACAGGCTCAAATCACACCCGATCGGCCTCAGAGTTCTCAGCCTAAGATGCTGCAAACACTCCAGAGGTTCAGAAATTTCTTTGGGGCTTATTGTTGTTTATTTTCAACAAATGCTTTTCTATTATTTAAAACCATGCAATACCAAGGGCCACTACAATGCACCCTTGATGTCCATCTTCTGGACCTTCCCAGGCTGGATGTCCATGTATCTTGGCTCCAAGGGGGCATCACCAACCATGCACAGCCTGTTGCCTCCCACACCAAGGACCACCTTCCCATGTCAACCAAACACAGCCAACTCTAATCATCCCAAAGGATACCCCATGTGTCCTGACCCCCACCACACCCAGGTTCCATCTGTCTCTCTTCTGGCCACATCTTGTTTACACAATGTTGCCATGGACAGGGACTGACATCCTGGGCTCTTGTTTAATCTGTGCAAACCCAAGTCCTAGCAGCAAGCCCGTGGGATCAGGAGGCCTCTGGAACTGCCCAAGCACTGAGAAACCCTCCCTCTGACCATCCATCCAGCCACACCAAGGGAAGAGGGTCCCACATGAGGGGTATGTGACACCTACAGGGACCCTGTGGTTGCTGGCCATGGCCAGGGGCTGAATCCCTCCCAGGAATTTTCAGGTTACCAACTTGGATCCGTATCTTGGCCTGGGCACCTGTGGACCTCTCAGAGTTAGTGCATGCGTCCAGCTGAGCACCATGTCCAACACACACAACAACCACCCCACCTCCACCAAGTCCTCCTCCAGGAAGAGGTTGCGAAGCCCGAGGACGCTGCCTGAGCGGTGTGACTTTGAGGTGGCAGGCAGCCGGCCAGAAAGGCCCTGATAAGAGCTGGGAGGCGAGGCCTGCCCTGCAGTCTGAAGCCAGCAAAGCTGCAGAGCACCCCAGCCCCTCCCATGCCCCTGTGCCAAGGACAGCCAGAACATTCCAGCACTTGCCCAGGAGGTACTGTACCTCTGCAGGGCTACATCAGGGACCTTGAGCGTCCCCAATCTGGAGGCGGTGGGGGCACATTTCCCTCTGCATAAAACCACTCACAGGTCACAGGCTGGCAGGGACTTTTCAAAAGCCCTTTGTGTCCCTGTCTCCTGTTTCACTTCCCAGCCAAGTGAGGTGGGTGTTAGGTGCTCCAGGACACAGGAAGGTCAACAGGTCACCCAAGGCCACACTATGGGCAGACCTGAGCCAGGAGCAAAGCAGCATGACAGGGCTCCCTAGTCTACTAAAAACAAATGAGGGCTGCTAGAATCTCCCAGTTCCCTGTCCTGGAAGCAGGGACAATTCCAAAAGGTTCCCACAGCCTTTAGACCTCCTGTGGCCACTGGTCCACAGCTCATGAGACTCAAACCAGGTATGACCCTCACCCACCAGTGCACTTTATAGTTGCTTGCCACACTGGGAAAAAAAACATGAATGCCAGACCAGGGCCAGTTCCTGGGACACAGCTTTTGTCCCTATCTTTGTGCCGTCTCTAGGGAGAGTCTCCTTTCTGCCCCTCAAAAATTTCGGCCCATTCTACCTCCAGCACCTCTGGGTTTACTGTTCTTGTCATCTCAACCCACCCCAGACACTGCCACCCACATGGCTGGATTCCTCGGTGAGGTCACCTGAAGAACACCTGCCCACTGAGACATGAGCCCTGGGAGAGCAGGACCCAGGAAACACACTGCTTAGTCACGTTCAGGGGTCTTACAGGGACATGGTAGGGTCATGACAGCTGCCACTCAGATCACAGAAAGAGGGTGCTGGTTCTGTTTGTGGTTCCTAGGTACCAGGAAGACACCAGGCATTGTAGAATATAGGGGTCTTCACCAAACACTCCCAGGCAGGGCTAAGGCTCAGGTCAGTGGTGAATCAGAGATGACAGCACCAGACACTCACTTAATGTCTTTGGCATTCACACCCACATGGGAATCCAGCTTGTCCACTTTGAAGGGACACCATGGTGAACCAACCCCAGTGCTCCAGAACCCACCATCACTGGTCCAGGGTCTAAGCCACCAGAATACCCCAGTCGGGTTCCTACAGTTCACCTTAAGATGCTTCCACCGATACCCCTCAGCCTGAGGAATGGCTTTGAGTCACTTGTGAATTCCCAAAAGATACAATGAAACCAGGTCTCTTCCCCAGCTGGCTTCACCCTCCCTTCAAGTCTCAGTCTTTGACTAAGTTGACCCAGGAAACATAGAAAAAATTAGTTGTAGAATGATCAGTGGAATGCCAGTCACCCAACCATCCCGGGGCAAGGCTGGCCAAGGCCATTCCCACCGAAGGCCCGCTCCAGAACACCCCTCTCAGGACAGTAGGCGGCTGGCCAGTGTGCCCAGTGGATAATGGAGCAGCTTACATCTATGCACCTCTCCATTCACCCACCCATCTATCCATCCATCTCTCCACCCATTCATATGCCCACTTCCCCATCAATTGCCTATTTATCTATGCTCCCACCCACCCATTCATCCCTCCTTATACCCACTCACAAACCCACCTGTTCATCTCTCCATAAATCACCGACCCAGCCACACACTCATTTCTCACTCCCTCCATGTATCTATCCCCCTTCCAGAGCACCTATTCCAGGATAGGGGGGCTCTGTACACAACCTGAGCATGCATGCTCACCCTAGAATCTTCAGCATCCCTGAGAGGAGGTCCAGTGCCTGAACCAAGGTGATGCAAGGTGATGACCTGGCCACACACATGCCCTGTGTGCCAGCATTGGGGACCCTCAGAGGCAAGGCCTGTCTTGTTCCTGGATACAGCAAGAAAGTCAAGGACCTACAGCAGCACCTCTGAGGGCTGAGAGAATCCAAGCAACAGGATTATTCTGGAGAGCCTCCCGATTACCTGGAGGGAAGTAAGCACCATGTTCTCTCAGACAGACCCAGGCCAGCAGCCCAGCTCATGCCACCCAGTGACCACCACGCCTGTCTGCTGCCTAGGAAATCAGGCTACTCTGTGGTCCTGGAGTCCTACGCCCCACTCGGCCACTGACTGGGGGGCTCTGAGCCCTACTGTTTCTTCAAGCCCTCCACTGTGTGTGGGCCCTGTGAGGGTGAAACTGGACACGCCACAGGGAGGGGCTGCCGGGTGCTCGGGAGTCACAGCCCTACTGGGCAGAGAGGGACTCTGAGCTTCAACCAGGGCTCAGGGTGGGGCTCATGAGCTCAAAGGAAAACAGTCATCCTTCAGGCCAGGTATCAAATTCGTTTTGTCTGAGGGACTGAAAAATCCACTGTTGGTTAACCTCAAACTATGTGTTTCCTTCGGCCTCCAGGTTCCCACGGGCTGGCGAGGAACAAATCCTCACAGATTCTTGCTAAACCAGTCCTCTGTCGGTACTCCCGATTTCAGCCACCTCGGCGCACTCAGGGAAGGAGCGCAGGTTGTAAAGAGGAATAGACTCCCTCACTGTGACTTTATTGGCCCCCAAATTGCCCAACAGTGGAGCAAAGAACGAGAATCTGCCCTTCCCAACCCCTCTTGCCCATGCAGTGGGAACTCTGGAGGCTGGAGGGGTGAGGCAGCCTTGGTGGAATAGGAGCACAGCCACGTGGCCAGCAGTCATCCAGGGGCTGTGTTCCACCTGGAGACAAAATAGCAGGGTTGTTCCCAGGGCTGCCAGGCACCACGATGCCATAGCCTGTCTCCATGGGAGGCTGAGGACACAATCTCACCCTCCAACATACACCCCTAAAGGGACAAAAGCCACCTTGAGGATACCTCTGGTTGCTCATTAGCTGACAAGAGGTAGGGACCTTGCCTGCTCCTTCTGAGCCCTGCACTCACAACCTCCAGCCTGCCAGGAGGAAGGAAGTGAAAGGAGCAGCAGAAGGGGAGCCTGCCTGTCCCCTAAATGTCCATTCCCATGGCCTCTAAGTCAGTTCGAGCTGGGAGGCAGCCTGCCCACTGCAAATCATCTACAAGCAGGGTTTCTGGACCATGGATCCTTGGACCCGAGAGACAGGGAGGAGGGAGAAGGGCACCGTCCATCATCCCAGCCATTTTCAACCTGATCTGTGAGTTGGACACACAGGTCTAAAGTTTCAGGGCGAGGGTGCACCGGACATGTAGACAGCCACAGTCTGATATTTGTTTTAAGTCCTGAGTGAGGCCACATCTCCTGTGGGTCTCAGACAGAGCCCTGTTAGCTCAGTGTGAGTGCACGGTCCTCCAAGGCCCACCTCTCAACCCCTTCTACTCACCTGCCCTAACCCTGAGTTCTGGCTTCCTCTTTGGGTCTCCATCCACCTGCTCCCTGATGAGACCTTTTCTGCTAGATGAGCCCTGCTGCCCCTCAACACCCAGCTTACTCCTATCAGACTCCTCCTAGGATCCCCACTGCTGCCACTACCATTTCAGCCTGAGGTCAAGGACAATGTCATGTGCGTCATCCATCCCCAGAGACAGCTCTGGACAGCAGAGTTCCCAGGTATCACATGCCAAAATCCAACTTCATGGGTCACGATGACCAGAGACCATGATGTCCCCAACACTGTACTGTCTCCCAGCTGAGGTTTTGGGTTCAGCAGTGGATTGAATGCAGTGCTGTCTGCTCCAGAGCTACTCAAACTTCTGTACCCAGGAAAAGTTGAAGAGACATTCACAAAAGATCCCAACACCCTAAACCCTCCAGGACTTAACGGAGTCCAGCAAGTGTAGAAGAGGGCAGGGACGAGGCAATGATAGCACATACCAGGTGTGTGACACCCAGTATAAAGAGGAACACATCACTGAATGGTAAATAACTTAAACAATGGCTCGGACAATTTGTTTAACCAGGGCCCAAGAAAGATTATTTGTTACAACTGGTGGTTATAACATGTTATATTCTTGGACTCTCAATCTGTCTTTCCTCCTCCTTTCCCTCCTCCATTTTTATTTCTTGGTCACTCACAGAAGAACCCAGACCTTTGGTTCCTGGAGAGTGTCCCTCATTTGGGATTTTGCAGATGGCATTCCCACCTGCCACTGAAGGATGCTCCTCTGGCTTGGTATATCTGGTATTGCATTTAGGCCTACAGGCTCCACCACTCATTCATTTACATACCCAGGCAAGATGGGATTATGGGATGGATTAGTGCACTTCTAGCCTGGAAGCCCTCCCCTACCAGGGTCTGATAGTCCCAAGCTGTGATGTTTGAATCATGACCTCATCCGGGACCCTGACAATGGTGAAGCTTTAGGGTCACTTCTTTAGGCACTAGCAGGAGTTCAGCGAGAATCCTGAAGAAAGACAACCTCATAAACCCTTTGTTTCCTTGGTTACAAGCACATAGGAAACACAGGACAGATGAGCTTTGGGTTCTCTGTTTATTCACCTGGGCTCAAGGTCATGAGCTGTCTTCCTGTTAATCTCCAAAGGTGATAGCAGTCTTGCTCCTAGTCTCCACATGAATGCAAGATTTGATCCATGATATGCTTTGATGCACTTTGGTTGAAATTGCCCATGAGGCTCCCCTTGCTACATCTGCAGCAAGAACTTTCCAGGTTGTCCCAGCTCCCTGTGACATGGTCCCAAGGCCCCACTGAGCACAGATCACTCCCTGCCTCTGCCAGGCTGGGTGTTCCAGGTTTCGCCTGTGCATCTACTGTGGATCTGGGCTCAGCCTTTTCTCTTGCAGTGCAAAAGGACATTTTAGGTCACCGTCTGGGGACTGGGAGCTCCTAGCTACTATATGGTCCTTGTTTCTAGACTTTTCTGGTAAGCAGAGAAATGTTTTGAAAATACAATAATCATGAATGCATACTGAGACTTGTTCAAATGAAGGACTGGAAGGGTGATTTCTTTTTTTCTGTTTTTTTTTGGGGGGTTTGTTTTTTGGCCCCATCACCACCTTAGGTCCTAATAACACCAACAGTTACTTACCCACCAGAAGTTTTGGAATGATGCATCAAATAATGGCCCAGTTGTGACATGGTCACTGAAAGCAATTCTACACATCTGTAACAAACCCCTAGGGATATGTCACCTGAATTAACTCCTTTCTGCATGATTATTCTGCTAAGCCAACATACATTTTTAGGCTCACTTGCTTCAGTCTGAACTTGGAGAACTTTTTCTAGTTAAGATTTACTTAGGGGTGTTGAATTAAAATATTAGGGTCTGCTTTTTTATTTAAAACAACACAAGCTTTTTATATGGTTTAAAAGTCAAATTTATAAAACATTACCACAGTTTAGAGCTAAAATGTCCTCCCCAAAGTCTCAAGCATTCAAAGGCGAGGTTTTTTGCAAGATGACTGGGTCATGGGGTGCTATACTCATCACTGTATTAATTCACTGTTAAGTTCACAGCTCAGTGTGCTGTTGGGAGGTGGAGCCTGGTTGGAAGAGGTGGGTCACTGACAGCATGACCTGGAAGGGTGAGCTCTTATCCTCAGCTCTTCCATCTCTGCTTCTTGGCTGCCATGGGCTGAGCAACTTCCCTCACCCTTCTATTAAGACATTTTTGCCTAGGAGCCAGCCCAACCATGGACTGAACGCTCTGAAATTGTGAGCCAAAAAAAATCTCTCCTTTAAGTTGCAGGTATTGGGTATTTTATCTCAGTCTCAGTAAAGCACCAATGCAGAGAAATTAAAATTTCATACATCCCCTCCATGCTCTTTGAGGGTTTTTTTTTCCCAAGCTTTGGATTTTCCTTCCACTGTTTTAGTTTTGGGATGGATATATTTGGTATCCTCCCTACAGAGATTACACATTGTTGGTATAGCTGCTTAATATTTCACACATGGGCAATTCAATCATTCTACTACAATGGGCCTTGAGGTCTTCCCAGTCTTTCCTATTACAGAGTTTTCCTGAACTTCCTCATGCCTGTGTATTTCCTGTATTGCCAGCACCATCAACGTAGGTCGTGGGAACTGGGCTGCTGGCTCAGAGGCAAATACATTGAGAATTCTGCTAGGTATTACCCAGTCAGTCCCCTCCATTGTGCGCATCTAGCAGCATTGGCATTTCTGCAGTCTGAGCACCACAGTGAAGTTCCCAGCCATATTTCTCTCGCCAGGAGTGGAGTTTGTACATGTGTAAGGGTCATCTTGGTAGTCAATCTTCCTGTGAGCAGGGTGTGAGCATCTCTTACGAATCTCCTCTGGGATTGTTGGCTTTATTCTTTGCAGGTTTTAGAAGCTCTTTCACATTATACATTAACCCTCTGAGACATCTTGCACCATCCACAGTCTGTCACTTGTCTGTCTGCTGTCCTGAAGGTGGGAGAGGCACACAAACACTGGTACCTTCTTCTATAATCCAACACGTACATCCATTCCTCTGTGCATCAGGCCCTTGCATCATAGGAAAGCTTTAACCGCACATCAGGTTAAAGACTTCCTTGTTTGCTTCCGGCATTTGAGTGGCTTTATGACCCACTTGGAATTTTATCTCCATGTACCATGTGACACATGTGCCCCAGCTCATCATTTCCCACATAGCCATCCAACCAGCTGGCATCACTCATGAGGTTGATCTTTATCCACTGATTGGATATGCTAAATACATATGTTTTTAAATTTTAAAGATTCTGTTCCACAGATTATCTGCCTGTCCATACGCCAACACAATGGTATTTTAATTGTCAACGCTTTGTGTTTTGTCACATTTTGATGTCTCACAACCAAGAGCACATGCAAGACTTTACAAAAGAGTAGCTGGAGATATGGGATAGAGTGCCAAGCCCACATCCATCGAGACCAGATGCTTGAAGAACATGACTCCTACGGCCGCTCAGACACAGCCTGAGGTCCCTTGGAGCCCCTCTGCCAGGGAGGAGTGCTTGAGAGGGAACTTCCGGGGAAGGAGGTCTGTCTCTCTCAGTGAGAGCTCCCGAGCTGTGAGGTTGTGACCAGGAGGAGGAGGAGGCAGTCTCCATAAAGAGGAGTGGTTCAGGGCCTGAGTGGGAAGGGGGGATGTCAATGTCTTTGTCCAGCAGGTCTACCTCTGGTTCCCACTTTCTGAATCTCTCTACATCTCTTCACAGAGCCAGTTCAGTGGGGAGAGCTCAGGAGAACTGTTCTGAGCAGTCTTTACATTCACCCTGGAGCACAGATTAGGGAAGAAGCAGAGAAGGATCCCCATTCTTGCGGAACATAAAGGGGAAGCTCAGAGTCCTGCTCCCCAGTGAACCTACATCCTGTGGGTGGGGCAGTCCAGAAGCATGCCCACTGCCCAAACACAGGGACAAGACAAGCACTTAGTAGCTGGGAAGGGGTGACCATCAGGGTGTATTCTGGGGGCTGCAGATAGAGGGTCAGACAAGAGTGATACGCCTGGGGTGCATACTAGACCTGATGCCAAGTATATAGCATTACCTTGCTAGGGACCACAGCATCTGGCTGGGCTTCTAGGCAGAAAGTCGTAATTTTGCAAGTAGGGCATGATCAAAGGGCTGGACCTCAGTTTTCCCTGTGCAAGGCAACCCAGTGTTTTCATGTGTGAGCTGATGAACAGAAAGGACAAATAGGGACAAGGCCTCAGAATCCAGAAGTAGGCAGGGGTGTTCTCTATGGGCAGTGAACCAGTTCTACCCTCTCTGGTAAAAAATAAGAAGCTCCTGTAGAATATACTTTCCAGCTCTGGGATGCAGCTAGAAAGCCTACTCTAAGCAAGTTAGCTCCAGGAGGTCCCAGAAAGTCACATGTCCAGTCTTGGGACACTGACAAGAGCCCCATCTAGCCCCTTGGTCTAGCCCGGCTCTGGTGCAGTCCTCAGACACTGATGAGAACCTCACTGTGCTACCAGGCACATTTTATCACACACCTAGGTGCACTAGTACAGATTTGCCCTCAGATGGCCCTTGGAAACCAACAGGCACTTCATGCCACAGCCAGATGTACCACACCTAGAGTGACCAGTGAACACATCTGGCCTACAGGAGGTACATGCCAGCTCAGGATGCAATGCCACAACCCCATAGCCTGGGCCACTGAGGCACCTGCAGACATTACCAGTGCTGCCCAAGCGTCCACCTGGAACCAAAGCCAACACAGCGTATCCAAGTAACACCCTAGGGCATAGCACTAGCACAAAGTCTTTCTACCAAAGTCACCCTATGAAATGGTACAGGCGACTGATCCGTCAAAGCCACAAACATCAGCTTGCAGACACAGGAAACATAAAGCATAAGGCAACATGGTATCTGTAGAGAAGCTCAAAACTCTCCAGAAAAAGACCCTAAAGAAAAAGGAAACTGATGAACTTCCTGAAAAGGAACTCAAAACAATGTCTGTTTAAAAAAAAAAAAAACTTAATGAAATGCAAGAGAATACAGGCAGACAGTTCAACACAATAGGAAGACAATTCATGATCTGAAAGAGAAATTCAGGAGATATAGAGATCATTAAAATAAATAAATAAATAAATAAATAAATATCCCAGACTGAAAAAAACCTCAATAAGTTAAATTTTACAATACAACTGAGAGCCTCAAAAGCAATTAGAAAAAAACAACTAGTCTTTTGTTAAGTTGTCTTTTGGCAAAAAAAAAAAAAAAAGATGCAAAATAAAATAACATAAAAAGCCTTCAAGATCTATGGGACATATTAAACGAATAAACAATTGCATAATGGGTATTTCTTTTTTTTTTTTTCTTTTTGAGACAGGGTCTCGCTATACAGTTCATGCTGGCCTTGAGCTCACTTTGTAGCCCAGGCTGGTCTCAAACTCATAACGATCCTACTGCCTCAGCCTCCTGAGTGTTGGGGTTACAGGCATGAGCCACCATGCCCAGCTTATAATGGGTATTTCACTAAGGGAACCAGAAAAAGGGCATAGAAGTTCAAGAAAATATTCATAATAACAATTACTAAAATTTCCCCAAACCCTGGAAAAGATACGGACATACAGGTCCACAAAGATGGAAGGAGCCTTAGTAGATCTGAGCCAAAGGATCTTCTCCAAGACATATAATCAAACTGTCAAAAGTACAAGCCAGAAAGAATTCAAAAAGCAACAAGAGACAAGTGTCAGGTTTCAGGGAATCCTCCCTGAACTGACAGCAGACTTCTCAGGAGAAACCTTAGAGGCCAAGAAATAACAGGATGATACACCCAAAGTCCCAGAAGAAAAAAAAATAGTGTCAATCAAGAATTCTCTGCATCTGGTGCCACATGCCTGTAATCCCAGCACTTGGGAGGCTGAGGCACGAGGATAGCTATGAGTTTGAGGCCAGTTTGTACTACAAAGTGAGTCAAGGTCAGCCTCAACTATATAGTGAAACCCTTCCTCAAAAAGACAAAAAAAAAAAAAACTCAGCAAAACTGTCCCTCAGAAATGAAAGAGAAATAAAAACACTCCCTAAAACAGGCAAAAACTAAAACAATTCCCCCTCCCCGACCATGGATCTAGAAATTGAACCTAGACTTTGTACTGAGCTATATCCTCATTTTAAATTTTTTTTTAAAATTTTGAGACAGGGTCTCACTAAGTCATTAAGTCACCCAGGTGAGGTTTGAACTTTGTCAACCTCCCAGAGTGCTGAGATTACAGGTGTGTGCCATCACACCCAACTTGACTGTAATGTGTGTGTGTGTGTGTGTGTGTGTATGTATGTGTATGTACACGTGTGTGTCGGGAGGGTTACTGGGAATTAAACACAGAGCTTTCACAGCGATTTATATTCCCAGTCCATTAATTTTTTGAGACATGGTGTTGCTAAATCACTCCATTACTACCCAGGCTGGGCTCCAACTTGTGATCCTCCTGCCTCAGTCTCCCACAGTGCTGGAATTACAGGCATGCAACAGCTGAATTTTGAAAATGTATCACCAACATATTGACTTTATGAGAAATGCTTAAGAGAGTCCTGCACTAGAAACATCCATCATGAATATGCACAAAAATGTAAAACTCACTAGTAGACAACTACTGTCATGAATACATACAAAAGTACAAAACTCATCAGTAGAAAAGAAACGCAAAAGGGAAAAAGAAGCAAATTTTATCAGTACAGAAAACCATGAAACCAGAGATGAACAACTAGAAAGGAAGGAACAAAGGGCCTACAAAACAATTAGGGGGAAAAAAATCAACAAAATGACATGAATATGTTTATACTCAGCTTTAATTAAAATGGATTAAATCCCTCAATTTAAAAGTATAGACTGGCTGAATGGATTTAAAGAAAATATTTTTAAAAGACTCAGTGATAAGCTGCCCACAGGAAACTCACCTCACCAGCAAAGGAAAACATGTTCTGAAGGTGAAGGGTTGGAAAAATATATTCTGTTGCAAATGGAGAACAAAAGCAAGCAGAAGTTTGCTCACATCTGGTACAATAGACTTGGAATTAAAAAACCTATAATGAGAACAAGAGGTAACTACAAAACAGTAAGAGATCAATTCAAGAAGAAATACAATGGTAGAGATATCTGTACCTAATTCCAGAGTGCCCAGTTATATAAAGCAAACATTATTAGAACTAAAAGAAGCAGTACTGTAATACAACAATAGTGGGAGACACCAACACTCCACTTGCATCAACAGGCAGATCATCAAGGAAAAGAATCAACAAAGAAACACTGGAGTTAAATTCTACTACTAACCAGATGGACCTAACAGGCATCTACAAAACATTTCATCCAACACCTGCAGAATATACAATTTTCTCATCAATACATGGGGACATTCTTCAGGATGGAGCATAGGTTAGGCCACAAGTCTCAAAAATCCAAAAATAAAATGGAAACTTGAGAATTATCTTCTCTGACAATCATAGAAGAAAACTTGAAATCAACAAGTGGAACTTTAGAAACTGTAAAAACAAAAAGAAAATAAATTGTAAAAATACATAGAAATTAAACAATACACATAATATTTGCAAATAGAAAAGATAAAAGTATCCCTGTTAATTTAGCTCAGCAGCATAAGCTCCTGCCTTGCAAGCACGTGGTCATGAGTTCGATCCCTGGTACCAATTAAAAAAAAAAAGTATCCCTGTTTATAGGCAGAAAAATTTAGAAACTCGATCCAAAAAATTGTTAAAACTGATAATCAAATTTAGTGAAATTACAGGATAATTAAGTTATAAAAATCAGCAGCCTTTTTATATGGCCATCATAAAATTCTGAGAAATAAAGAAAGCATTTGCATTCACAATAGTTACAAATTTAAATATCAAAGACTGAAGAGGGCTCAAAAATGGAAAAGCCTGATATGGTCATGGATTAGAAAAATTAATATTGAGCCAGGGATTTAGCTCAATAGCATGAGCGCCTGCCTTGCAAGCACACGGTCATGAGTTCAATCCCCGGTACCAATAAATAAATAAATAAATAAAAAGAAAGAAAAATTGATATTGTTAAAATGTCTATACTACCCAAAGCAACCTGCAGATTCAATAAAATTCCTATCAAAATATCAGTGGCATTGTGCATGGAACTAAAAAACTTATGGAACCATAAAAGACACTAAATAACCAAAGAAATCCTGAGTAAAAGAAAGAATGAAACTGGAGACACTGAATCTGACAGCCAAACATAGTAAAGATGTCTAGTAAACAAAAAAAGCATGATACTGGCATAAAAACAGACATACAAACCAATGGAACAGTATTAAAAATACAGAAATAGATTCATTTATTTATATCCAACTGATTTTTGACAAAGGCAGCAAGGACAGATATTGGAGAAAGAAACATTCATTATTTAATAGTGATGGGAAGACTAGATATCTGCAGACAGAAGAAATTAGGTCCTTATCATACCATATGCAAAAACCAACACAAAATGGACCAACAACTTAAATGTAGGACACAAAACTATAAAATTACTAGAAGAAATTAGGAGGGAAGCTTCAGGACATTGGTCTGGGCAAGACTTGTGCATAACAAAAGCAAAAACTGAAAAATTAATGATATCAAACTAAAAAGATCTAGACTTCAAAGGATACAGATTGAAAAAAAAATGTGAAAATATTTTCAAAGTATTCACCTGACAAGCAATTCATTTCTAGCATTTACAATGGACTCAGCAGCAAAAATACAAATCACCTGACTTTTTTAAATGAGTGAATGACCTGAATAAACATTTCTTGAAACAGGATATACAAAGGACCAATGGGCGTATGTAAAAGCACTCAGTATCATGAAGTAGAGAAATGCAAATCAGAATCGCAATACAATCTCATCTTACCTCAGACTACTTATTGTCCAAAAAAGGCAAAAACTAACATGCTGGAAAGGATTCAGGGAAAGGGAAACTCTCATACACTGTTGGTGGGACGCAAACTAGCACGATCATTATAGAAAACGGTATGGAAGTTCCTCAAAAGAATGAGAAACAGAATTACCATGCAACCCTGCAATCCAACTTCGGGGTGTATGTCCAAAGGAACTGAAGTCAGTGTGTGGAGGACTCATCTGGACTTCTTGCTTCTCACAGCACTGCTCACAAGAGCCGAGACACGGAATCCACTGAGTGCCCACGGGGGATGAAGGAAGCGTGACACGCTGTGTGTGCATAGTAGGAGACCATTCCACTTTAGAAAGAGAGCAACCCTTTCCTTTACAGCAACATGGATGGATCTGGAGGGCTTTCTGTGCAATGAAATATAACAGGAACAGAAAGACCAGGACTGCATGTTTCCCTCACAAAGAGAAGCTAAAAAATGGATTCCAAAGAAATGGAGAGTAGTGGTCACAGAGCCTGGGAAGGGTGTGGAGGAGGAGAGGAGAGAGGATGGTTAATGGTATCACAGAGCTGAACAAACAGAGTGACTTTTAATGCCCTACAGCTCAATAGACAAACTGTGGCTGCTATTTCAGAACAGCCAGGGGAGAGAACTTTGAGTGTTTCCAACGCAAAGCAATGACAAATGTCTGAGGTGATGGAAATGCCAATTACCCTGATCTGATCATTATGCGATGTACATGTGTCACACTGTACCCCATCAGTATGCATTACTGTGTCAATTAAAAATTGCATAAACACACATACATTGTAACTTTTCATGGAAGCGCAGTGGAGCACGCAGACCTGTAGGTGGTCCTTACCAAAGACTAGGCTTCTGCCTTCCAGATCCTTCTGGATGAACCACTTTGATAAGGTCTGCTGAGCCCCCACACCCTGAATCAAAGCTGGGACAGGGGTAGGGGGTCTGGAGTTGGGCGGACACTGGGACCCACTGTGCGCCTGCCCCTCCCCCAGCCAGGCAGTCTCTAAGGCAGAAGCCCCTCAACCCCAACATAGCTCCTGCCCACCGCCTTCTCAGGCTCCGGAATGCCGCTGGATAAAAATATCCTCAGGCAGATGTCATCAAGCCCGCCTGTCTGTGGGGCATGGAGCTGCTGGGCAGCAGGCCCAAGGGCCACAGTCCAGGCTACAGGGGTGGGGGAAGGAGAGAAATCAGGGGAAAATGCAGGGAGAACCACTTTCAGACAGATCCAGAAGCTCAGTTGCCCAAGAGCACTGAGGAGCACACAACACCCAGAGTGATAAGCTGCCAGGGAAAGCTGGAAGGCTTCCTGAAGGAAGCGGCCTCCACCCTGAGCCTCAGCTGCAGCTCTGGGCAGGAGGGGTTCAGGAAGAGGAAGCAGCCCGATGGAAAGCTCCTAAAGGTTTGTCCTCCACTTCCAGGCAGAAGCTGAGGGCCAGCTTCCCAGCCGTGGCCTTCCAGGAGAGTGCCCGAGCTGAGCTCCGTACACTGTCCTTGGGAGGCAACTGTCTCCTGCCCAGGAACTTTCTCCCCTCTCCTCCCAGAACAAACAGAGGCCGCCATACCTCATGTGGCCGGGCCACCGAGGGTCAACATTAGTAGCCCATCAAGGCAGAAGAGCAGGTTATGGAGAAGGCCTAGAGGCCCAGGCTGTTGGAACAGAACACAGGGAAGGAGTTCCTGGCTTCAGACAGGCAACCTCTGGTGTATTTAGCTGTGCGGCCTTAGCCAGGTAACCTACCCTCTCTGAGCCTCAGGGTTCCCAACAACTCCCAGCAAATGGTCTCCTGGGCAAAGCAATGGTCCATGAACCTGTCTCTGGCCTTACCATGTCCCCACCACCCCTCACCAAGGCTCTGTGTAGGGTCAGTGGCCCCTGCTGCAGCCAGCACCCATACAGGGCCCAGAGACTCCTGGCAGCCAGAGACAAACTGTCCACAGAGGCTGAGTCTTCTCACGTGCTCAGAAGCACATGAAAGCTCAGTTCTTTTTGTGTCACTGTGATCACCAACTGACAGCAGGGTGGCCCTGCTCCCCACTGCCCCAGCAACTGTGTTTACACCGCCCTCAGAGTCTGGGATGTCTCGTGCTCAGCATGGCCAGGAGGAAGAGGTGGTGGACACAGCTGGCTCCACCCATGTGCCAAACACTGAGCACTGAGGTGGGGGCAGGTGGATGACACCATGCCCATTCCACCTGGCACCAAGCCCAGCATGGTCACAGCATCCCCAATTCCTTCCCCCTGGTGTCACAGGCCTTCCTTTCTGCAGCCAAATCCACAGGGTCTGAGCAGAAGTGGCAGTGGTGTTTACCACTCGTGTCTCATTCTCCCCATGAGAAGCAGAAGCCAGGCACCAATCCATGTAAGCTTCCAGAAGTGTCTCTTTAGCCTCAGCCCAGGGCTGGCCACCTGCAACTTACCTTGTCTCTCCTGTCCCCAGGGCCTGCCATACCTTCCTGGAGACCTGGTCCCAAACTTTCAGCAGTCCACAATAAGGTGCCCTCCCAGTCTAGCATTTTGATGGCAGGTGGGTGCTTGAGTCACAGGAAATCACCTAGAAGCCAATAGCTGGCTCGGAATGGCAGGGCTGGGAAGGTTGTGGGGCCAATCTGGGTCCATTTCCTAGGCAAGGGGGATGGGTGGCAGAGGGAGGCAGGGAGGCTCTGCCCAGGGCCACGTCAGAAGCAGGCTGAGCAGGTGCACAGGAGACCAGAACCGCCCATCCGCATCCCAGGTGTGCAGAGGGTCTCAGGCCAGCAATCCCAGCACCCAGGAGTGGTGAGGGAGGCAGACTCTCAAGAGCTATCACCTGCTGGCCAGTCCGCCCTGGGAATACCCACCCTGGGGACTCAAGTGCACCATTTAAGGAGTGCTTATCACACTGGCAGGATGTGAATCACAGAAAAGAAAACCCAGCTTTGCATGGGGAAGATTCCAGCCGGGGACATCAGCTGCCAGGGAAGACCTGGCCCCACTGCCACTCTAGCACATGGGTGGGAAGCACTCCTGCCTGGCTGCAGCTGCTCCCGCCACTACCACTTAGCCTGACACAGCCCAGGCCAGGCCGTGAGGTTGCAGGTCCCCGATTACCCTGACCACAGGCCTCTGTGCAGGGTAGAAAGACCCTCCCATGGGGGCTCTGAGTTTTGCTACCTCCTGCACCAAATGTTGGTCCTTGCATAAAAGATGCCTGAGTCTACTTAACCAATACCAGGCCATGGTGAGGTGCTCAGCCTATGGCAGCAGTGTCTCCAGTGTCTATGGGGCTGTGTCTGAAGTGGGCAGAGGCATCTCAGGACAGCCAGGGGATGAGACCAAGGGACAAAGGCCCCAGAGGAGGTGACCCGGAGAAAAAGTCCAAAAGGAAATTCTTTTTATAAGGAACTCAAGTTTTGAAGACAGAGGGAGAGAGACCTCGCCACCAGATCACCCCCTCCTGCAGGCCCAGCCTTGTACTCTCCATCCTCCTGTCCAGTTTCGGTCTCGGTTCTGCATGACGACTGTCAGGTGGCTGCTCAGAACTCCAATGCCAGTGCCTGAGAGCGGATGGGGACTGACAGCTACAGTCAGAGAGATGTGGCCTGCGCTTGCAGAAAGGTGGCTTGACCAGCTGAGGCGCCAGCAGGACCCAGTTGCAAGCTCCATCAATGATTAATATGCTGCAAGGGCCCACAAAAGCTACTGCAAAGTTCTTGAGAGCTTGAGAGCTTGAGAAAGCCAGGGCTATGGGAGGTGGGGACAGAAGTGCTGAGTCAGTCGGGTTTGGGTTCAAGAGGTGGGGAGGGGGGAAGTCTCCACTCACTCTGGGCCCCTCCCTAAAATCCCTCTTCTCAGCCACAATCAGGCTTTCCAAGCATCTTGGCATTCAGAGTTGATGCTGGCTGAACTGAGGCATGTGACCCATTAGGAAAGTGGCTAGGAGATTGGGGTTCAGCAAGCATGGATCCCCTGTGCCCTCAGTTAGGATGGAGCCACAAAGGGCTCCATAGTAGAGGGAGGGGTCAGGAAGCCCAAGCAGGCAAGGTCAGCACCCAGGGACTGCATCCTGCCCCCTGCCCCTGGCTGACCATGGGGGACCAGAGCAACACAGGAAGGCCACTCTTCTTAGGCCAGAGCAGGGGTTCCCCGAGGAGGTGACAGGATGTCCGGGCCTGCTTCCCTAGCCACACGTGGGAAGGCATGTCCTCAGCCTGCAGGACGCTGGTTCCCACCTCCACCTCCAGCACACCAGGGCTGAGAAACCGTACTCCCTCCCAGTTCGCAGTCCATCTTACCAAGGACAGAGCTTGCTCTCTGCCACCATCTCATCTGTCACTTTTTAGAGCAACACCAAAGTGGTGCCAAGCAGGCTACTTCACGAGGCTGCTACCAGGCTCCAGCCCCTCTGTACTCCTAACTCTGGGTCAGGCTCAAGTGGCCCATTCCAAGGCCCTTGTCACCTCCTGGGGATTTGGGGATGAGGAGGCCACTTCCCAGGCCTCAGGCAGGCCACATGCTCTGCCCAGCCAGGGTCCACCTGTAGCCACACCTCACATGGGCTGCAGGTGGTGGTGGCGGGGGGTTGTGACCCCTCACCAGGGCCGGCCACACCTTTGACAGGGTCAGGGCCCTCAGCTGGATAAGACTGGTTAGCACCACACAGCCACCTCCCAGAAGCATCGTTTACTCACATCCCTCCACATCAGAGAAGCTTTCAGCCACCATCCCCAGCAGCTGTCCATGCCTGCCGGCTCCCAGGGAGGCCAGGCACAGAGAGCTCTGCTGAGCAAACTTCCGAGGGCCGAACAATCCAAACCCGGAAGAAAGCGCAATGTAAGCAGAGACTTCCTCTGGAGCGTGGCAAACCTCTTTCTCCACCCAGGCAGCAGCTGGAGCTCAGAGGATGCTCACTGGCCAGCCTGCATCCCCAAGATGCTGCTGAGTGGATGTCTGAAAGCACGTGGGGCTCCTGGACAGAGAGGTAACAGGGCAGGTTCTTCTCCAGCATCTGATAGATTTGGCGAGTGCTGGAAGGCAGGTGGCCCACAGGCACAGCAGCACCCACAAGCCTGGGATTTACTGGATGTTTACACAATAGCATCAGATTCTGGTGGGTCCCTTGGACTCACTACACATGAATATTCTACAACCTCAAGACAACCCAGTGTTACTACAGCCAGGGGCAGAGCCTGCATCTCCCACAGAGCTGCCACAGCTCAGGCACTCTCTGACACTTCAGGGGTGGGATGGGGGTAGGAAAGAGATCTCAAGACCACGGGTAGCCTCTCTGTGGGGACAGCATGGCCTGAGATTTGCCCTTCCTACCATGGAAGACTAGCATCTCCTGAGCATGTGTCCTGCTGCCCTCTTTTGTACCCTGGAGGCAGCAACAAGTGGAAGTAAACAGGTCCCTGGATGCCGTGCCAGCCCTGTTGGCAAAGATGGGTGCACACAGCAGTGGGAAGCCACCCCACGCAGCCCCACAGCATGGGAACGTCAGAGCAGACTCACAGGCAAGAGGCTGGCACGGTATCAAGCAGGCATGGCTGGGCTGCCTGGAAGCAGGGCCACATGGTGGCGGGAAAGGCAGCAAGGAGGGCAGCCTGACCCTTTCCAGAGACAACTTCCTGTGCCCCGTCCTTGAGGAATCAAGTACCCAGCCCGCTCAGGCACGCCTTTGGGAATGGGAACCACCTGGTGGCAGCGCAGGTTGGGTGCTGCACTGTGGCTGGTCCTGGAACACAGCTGCCTTTGCTGGATACCTGAAGTGACCCCCATTCTCTGCAGGGCCCAGGTTTTCACCACCTCGGGTTAACATGGGCCAAGGAACTCTCGATACCCTGCGGACCCCTCAGGGAACACAAGCGCACCTGTCACCTTGCCCTGGATGGATCCCTGTCCTAAAGAGTCCCCCAGACTAGAGCTGCCTGGGTGACCCTCCACTCCTGGGGCTCCTGCTACAGCACCCAAGGGCAAGCTCGGCCAGCTCTCTTCTCTTCCAAGAAGGATTACCACCTGGACGGCCCTCCAGGGAGGGGGAGAACCAACTTCTGGGCAGGGCCAGCCCCTCCCCAGCTGTCTCCCCCTCCACATCCTAGGCAGGACCTGTGGACAGCTTCCCACCCCAGCCACAGCAGCGTCCCTGAACTTCAAGCAAGAAGCGCCGGTCTAGTTGCTGGTGCCCCCATGAAGCCCTCCTGGCCCCCTGTCGCAGCCGCAGCAGGTGCTCGCCCCTGCCTCGCGGCGATACTCACACGGCAAAGTGGTAAACGAAGCACTTCCAGCCGGTGGGACGCTCGAGGAAGTTGTAGACGCGGCCCTGGATGTGGGTGCGCGCGAGCAGCGGCCGGCGCGCGCTGTAGATGGAGACGCGCGGGTCAAGGCTCACCCGGGGCCGCGGGCCGAGCTCCAGCCCGGCAGGGGGCGCGGCGGGAGACGCTGGGGGCGCGGGAGACCCGGGGCTCAGGGCGCCTGGAGGCGCGACGGGCGCGTAAAGTGTGCCGCCCGCTGGGCCACCCTCAGCCAGCTCCAGAGAGAAGGGGCACTTCTTGGCCAAGCTGGCGCTGCCCCGCCGGGCGCCCAGCAGGCGGCCCCAGCCCCCGCGCTTCCTCTCAGTCCTGGGCGGGGAGGAGGCCGCGGCCATAGCCTGACAGGGGCCGACACCCGGGTGGTGGCACCTCGAGCTGCGGCCAAGGCGGGCGCCGGTGCACAGTGCAGGCTGCCGCGGATGCCAGCCCCGCGGGAGGGGCTGGGGGCGGGGCCGGAGGGGCGGGGCCCGCTAGCCGGTCCCCAAGGGATGGCAGGCCCCGCCCCGCTCTGCGCCCCGCCCCCGGCCGCCCAGCGCGCTTTGGGCGCCGCTGTCCGCTCCCACCTGCAGGTCTAGCTCTGGCCACTGGCTTGGTCCCACCCTCAACCCCGCCCACCTGCTTGGCCTTTGGGGGGTGGCGCCCACCTGTTCTGCCTTATCCGCGTGCACGTGCTCGCCCCCACTCCTCATGCCCACCTGTTCTGCCCGATTCCTGGGGAGCCAAGCCGCAGAGGAAAGCTCCAAGCTGGCAAGTGCCACCACTACTAACTGTGCAGTCGGAGTGGAATAGGACGTGGGCACCTACTTCTCCATCGTGCGAGCCCCTCTGGGGACAGAGTAAGAAGCAAGAGAGAAAAAGGGCCCCCTGTGGCACGTGCAGACCGTCCTGACACCAGTATGAGGCTACGTGGAAGCTCTCAGCCTCCCCTGGGTGCCCAGATGTGCACGCCGCTAGTAAGGAATGAGTTCGAGTTGATTCTCACTCATCCTAGTCCCGTGGAACTGGGGAGGGAAGAAAGGATTATCTAGGGATGGTCCTGCACAGCCCTGTAGGAGCCTGCAGGTTGCTGGCCATGTTGAGCAGAGCCACCTGGGCAGGTCAAGGAAGAATTGTTTCCATCTGCCCAGGGATGTGAGCATGAATACTTCACCCTCCTTGCTCTAGGACTAGGCTGCCCTGTACCCCGAGGTTTCCCCAGCTGGGAGAGAGAAGTGTAGGAGTGAGTGATGGGGTGTGAAGATTTGGGCTGGTTCTCCATACTACCCCAAGTTGCACTGGTGTTTGGGGATAGCAGCAAACAGAAAAGACTCACCTACATGACATTGCCCCATTCCTCTGTGGTTGAGAGGGGAGAGAGTCACAGCTGTGCTCAGGGAGCGCCTGGTGGAGCTGGTTACTCATGCAGTGATTGCAGATCTTCACTGAGCATGCTGGGCTGGCCTCTATAACGTACTCACACCGGGAAGTCTAGGGGTAGGGAGCAGAGTTCAGCTCCTAGTCCTGGGTCCTGGGCCCCGGGCTCTCGTATGTAGCCGGTGCTGCCCACAGCAAGTCACAGGAGTCCCAGTCTGTTGGCGGGGGGATGGTGAACATTTTAGTTTTCAATGATACAAACAGCCTGCTGCAATACACGTGCCAGAGATTCACCACCAAAGGACAAGAGAGGCTAGGGACCAGGCTAGGAACATTCCTGGGGACACATCACTTAAATACAACATGGGCAACCCAGAGAAGGGACACACTACCACTGAAAGACATATAATAGGTATTCAGTAAACCCTTTCCGGGGGATTGCATGCACGAGTGACCAGTGGCTGCACCGCCAGGGCAGCAGAAAGACGGTGAGCATTCAGTAAGTAAGCAGCGTTAGGACAACTGGACAGACATACAGAAAGCAAAAGGAAGGTTAGATCAGGCCCACTTCTCACACTATGCACTGGAGTAAATTTCCAAATGAGTCTAGGGTTTCAGTGAACAGGTTTAAATGAAACCATGCAATTCTATAAAAAGGAATGGAAACCAGGAGTTGTGACACACAGCTGCAGTCCCAACACACAGGTGGCTGAGGCAGGAGGATCACTGAATTCAAGGACAGCCTGACCTACGTAGCTCAAGATGAGACTGAACAATGTAATGAGACCTTGTCTCAAAAAGGGGGGGGGGTGAATTCCTTGACAACCTGTGAGCAGGGAAAAGGCTTACAAATATTTTTTTGAAACCCAGAATCCATAGATAAAAGAACAAAAAAAGAAAAGAACCCCCCACCATTGGTAAAGATAAGAGGCAATTTGGGAAAATATTTGCAATGTTTATTATAAGCATAGGATTAGTATGGCTGATATATAAAGAACATCTAAAAGAAGAAAAGCCTTCTGGGAAAGTGGGCCAAAGATGTGAAAAGTGCACAGGAAAAGAAGTTTGTGGCCTTTGCACTTACGAAAAAAATACTCAACCTCACTCACAAGAAAAATGCAAATTATAAGCACACCCTGATACTATGCTTGCCTATCTGATTGGCAAACCTTCAGAAGTTTGAGGGCACAGACTGCAGGAGAGGCCAAGGCAGCAGGTGCTCTCCTTGTCATCCGTGGGAAGGGAATTCTGGCAATATAGCAAGCAACAGTACAGGTGCTGTTTGACCTAGAAATCCCATGGCTAGGAACTAATCCAAAGATAAGCAAGAAAAATAGAAAATAATATACACAGAGAGTTATGCATTGCATTACTACGTGTATTAGCAGGGGTCCAAAAGCAACCATGGTGTCCTTCAGCTGCTTTAATTATGCTGTGGAGCCACACAATGGCACATGTGATTAATGGTATCACTAATATTCAAACAACAAAAGGAAGCCAAAGAATCATACTCTTATTAATATTAATGCATTTGTCCCTTGGAATCCTCAGAGGATGGGTCCTGATACACTTTGTCAATACCAAAATCCTCAGGATGTTAAATGAAATAGTGTACTATTTGCATAGAACCTATGTACATCCTCCTGTATCTCTAGATTATTTATAATACCTAATACAATGTAAATGCTACGCAAATAGTTCTTATACTGTATTGCTTAGGGCAAATGACAAAAAAAGGTCTGCACATGCTCAGTCAGTACGGATACCATTTGTTTTTCAAATATTTTCCATCAGGGGTTGGTTGAATTTGTGGCTGCAGAACCCACAGATACAGAGTGTTGGTTGTATTATTATGTTGTTGTTTCTTAGGAACCAAGATATCCAGATAAGAGAAACAAGATCCAGATATAAACACTTAAAAAAAGAGAAGTCAATCCTTAAATCTGAATTAGGAAATAGTAGCACAAACTCATCAGCTATTTTGTATTAAAATTATTTCCTAGCTGTTCACAGAAAAGTTTTCGAAGGATCTGATCCAGAGCAGAATGATTTGAGCATCAAAAAGCATTAGAATTATACCTGTCCAGGATCTTTTAAAAGCCCTACATTCATAGAGAGACTGAGACCTTGGTCAGTGGCTAGTGGAAACGCACCTTCCCTGTGCAAACTTCAGGGTAAAAATGCCATGCCTGTCAGAGGTATCCACTGAAGAATGTGTGAACAGAACTACGTAACAGGTGGAAATTGCTTCAGAATAACTGGCAGGGAGTAGGAAGGCAACTGGCAATTAAACAAAACTGCCTGTGATTTGGGGATTATTGAAGCTCAATGCATTCATTATATTGTGCTCTTTGCTTTTGTGTATGTTTCCACAATAAAAAATTATGCTAATAGCACCCCAAGCCCTGGTGAGGTCCTTGGAGGCCCCCTAGGCTGTCCTGGAGCCAGCAAGAGGACAAGTGGAGGATCTTGGAGAACCTGCCCCAACTGCATAGCAGCCTGCTCTGGGGCCACTGAGGCAGGTGGGAGGCAGTTTTGGGGGGCTGCTGTGAGTTCTCTACAAGCTCCAAGGAGCCAGGGGGTGGGGGCAGCCAGCAGGGCTGAGAGGTGGGAGCAGAGAGGAAGGCGGCTGGCCAGGTGCATAGTGAGGTTAAGGGCTGGGCAGGGCACGATCGGCGAGGTAGATGCTGAGGGTAGGGAGTGTGGGCCAGTGGTTGGCAGAACAGGAAATGCAAGTGAGGCCTGCTCATTGGTGGGCAACAGGACCTGGCCCAGCCTGTGGCCACTCAGAGTTAACAAGGGAGTGAGGTGTGTACTCCTGCCCTCATCAGCCCAGGGGAGAGGGATGGCTGACGGTCAGGAGTGAGTGGCTAGCCTCAGGCCGTCAGGGTCTGAAGCTCTAGGCTGGGACAGGACCTGGGTCCTACATTACCAGAAGCCACCTGTGGCCTAGGGAAGCCCTCTTACCCCACTGGAGTCACTGTGTGCATCTGTCCCACCCTGCTGTCCTGATGGAGAGGCTGACAAATCTTCTGGCCCAGCACCCTCTTCCTGTCCCTGAGGACTGCCGGCTGTCTTGGGGTATGGAATGTTCTGGAAACATGAGATCTGCCCTCCCACACACCAATTTTGTCAGCATCCTTCAGCTCACTAGGCTCACCCTGTGTTCCTGCAGAGGAGTCAGAGACCAACAGTGAGAGGACCTTTCAGGTTAGCGCAGGGAAACTGAGACCAGTGGAAAGAAGGGGCAGCTGCTGCGAGGTCCATGTTTGCTGGCTGTGGATGTCCCTGGCCCCTCAGAGTGAAGGGTCAGAGATTTGGGGTTGGCAGCTTATTCCAGATCCTTCAAGGCCATGTTGGGTTGTTCCCAGCCAGTGCCCTTGTCATTCTTGATGGTGCTACCACCTTGGCTCCACAGATGGCAGCACTTGCCCTCTGAAGTCCCCCATGGCCAGTCACAGAGAGAGAGCTGGACCTGAACCAGGAGTGGAGATGAAGTGGCGGTTGAGTGGGTCGGCCCCAGGGCTGGTGGGGAGGGCTAGGGTGACATGGCCAAAAGACTCGGGGATGTAGAGAGGAAGAAAAGGTGATTACTCAGTCAGCATTTAGTTATTGGGTGCCAACTCAATTCCTAACCACACTTGGTCACAGGGAAGGGACAGAGAAGTACAAAGCAAGGCTTCTGACCCCAGATAGTGATCCTGTCCGTGAGCCACTCAGACAGGGGAGAAACCCCATAAGAACCTCACATGCCATGCAGGTTGCTTTGACAAACCCCACCCCCGCAGCTACCCAGAGGCTGTGAAAGACAGCCCTGTCTCCAGAATGATGGCATCATGAGATGGGCACTGACCAGTTCATCTCTGTGTATCCAGGCACTGAGGAGAGGTAGTGACTGCTGAGTAGGGACTAGCGAGAGAATGGACAGTGACTGGGCAGACAGATTAATGAATGGATGGTTGGGTGGATGGATGGATGGATGGATGGATGGATGGATGGATGGATGGATGGATAGGTAGATGGATAAATGGATAGATGGGTGGGTAGATGGATGGATGGATGGATGGATGGATGAGTGGATGGGTGGGTGGGTGGGTGAGTGCATGGATGGGTGGATGGGTGGATGGGTAGATGAATGGATGAATGGATTGTAGGTGGATGGACACGTGGATGGATGAGTGGGTGGACAGGCTGATGATGCACAGGTAGACGGATACATGCATGGATGGATGATGGATAAATGCACGGTGCTGGGTGAGAAGGTAAGCATGGGGCTAATGGATGTGTGGGCAGGTGAGGGAGTATATGATGGACCAGCACACAAACCACTCTTCCTTCAGTTATTTACAGAAATCTTACCTTCCCAATGGCTCATTTTCAATCAACAGGCTCCAAACCAGGCGTGGTGACGCACATTGATAATCCCATATTGGGAGGCTGAGGCAGGCAGACTGAAGCAAATTTAAGGCCACATAGTGAGTTCAAGGCAGGTCTGAACTAGACAGGAAGATCCGGTTTCACTCAAAAAAAAAATAAGTAAAATAAACAAACAAACAAATAAATCTAACATGTTCCAACCTCTTATTCTCCTCACCTATATTTTTCTTCATAGCCATGTGAGTAACTTATATTATTTATTTCTCATTTCTCTCCTTATTCATTATCTGTGTCTCCCTGACACTGACCAAGGGCCTGGCACATGGAATTTGCTCAGTAAGTCTGTGTTGTGTGGCCGAGTGGGCCCAAGGGAAAGCTGGGCAGGGGCAAGTGGATGGCTCTTGGCCCACGAGTGCCCACGCTGCAGGAGCCTAACTCTGCCTTTGCCCCCGTCTGGCGGGGCTGTGCTCCTCCACCCTGATGCCCACGTCCTGCAATTGCAGCTGCCCCTCAGGCCAGCACCCAGTCCTGTGCTCTGCAGGCTCTGGAGGGTGCAGCACGGTCTACCCTGGCCAGTGTGTCTACACTGACACTCTGCACACACAGGCCCTTGTGCTCCACTCTCGCTCAGGGCCTGTCTGGCCCCCTGGTGGGTTCTCGCAAGCCCCACAAGGTGCTCATTATCATTGTCCCCATTCCTATTAGGACTTGGGGTCCTGGATGGCTCCAGAATGGCCACCAGCCCTGTGTGTTCCACATATAAGGAGTGGACACAGCTTACATGAACATGTGTGGGGTCCCTACCCCAACCACAGGTCTCAAGTATTGCTAAGCCTTCCCCTACTGGACCGAACCTGCCCTGCTGGCCCAGCTGGTCAGTCTGCCCAGCATGCTGCTGGAGGATCCTTTATGTGCCAAGTGCCCTCTGCAAGGAGTGAGGTTGGGGTTAGGACTTCATCCTGGCTTTAGAGCTCAGGACAGGGTGGTAGGAGGAGAGGATGGGAGCTTTGAGGCCTGGCCTGGCCATGGGCTGGGCACTTTGCCTCTCTGTCCCCTTCCATGGGATGCCCTTCCAGGGCTAATGGATGGGTTAGGGAGAGAGATGGTACACCCAGGAGAGCAATGGATGGAAGTGACCACTGCAGGTGCCACCTGTGGGAGCAGAGGGCAGAGGCCCACTGGACAGGGCACAGCCCTGAAGTTTTGTTGCCTCCAGTGCCCCCTGGCCTCCATCTCTCCCTTTCAGGGTCACTGCTTCCTGTGCAGAGACCATAGACAAAAGTCCAGTGTGCTGCACACAGATTCTGGGCTGAGGAGAATCTGCTGGCCACTTTGGGGAAAACTTGGCAGTGGTCGTAAGGGATGAGGACCCACAATGGGGCTAATGCATTGTGGGTATTGTCACAAGGACGAGGGACTGCAGGTCCAGAGAGGTAAGACTGCAGGAAGTCAGGGCAGGGAGCAAGGACCCCTCTGCTTCCTGGGGGTAGTGGGAGGCCTGAGTCCAGATGACTCGTCAGTGGGGGAGGGGACAGACACGTGGCTCCACTGGGCCCCAGCTTTGGGTCACCATGCTGGGTACTTAGGGTCAGCCCAGAGGCCTTGGACAGTAGACAGCTGTAGCTGTCTTAGGGCACCAGGTGGCTCCCTACTCCCAGCCCAGGCTCTGCAGGTTCAGAGGGAGGTTCTGGTCAGGCAGACTCCAAGGTAGATTCTCTGCATTTGGATAATGAGGAGGTGTGTTGCATGCTGTAAATCTCCCTCCAAATTCAACACAGTGCAGTCCCCAAGAGTGTACCCAGGAGGGGCTGCTATTACTGCAGGCTGGGACCACCTCAGCCCCGTCCTCTCCAGCCCAGCCCAGACCCGGCAGAGAAGGGTCAGCCCCCTAGCACTTGGGTTGGCTTGTGAGTATATGCTCCGGGCTCCCACCACAGGTGCGGGACTGGACGGGTGGGGCACTGCAGTTAGCTGATGGGCAGCATTAGAGAGAGAGATGGTACACCCAGTACCTGCCCTGTCCACACAGAGCACTGTGCAGGCCAGGAGACTGATCCCTGCCCCCCGCACCTCGTGACGGATACAGGCCCAGACACTCACCCACTCACTCACTCCTTCACTGATTCCTGCAGACACTTCCGAGCGCTCGCCCTATGCCATATGCAGCAGGGAGCACCCAGGTCTGGCAGTCTGGTACAGGAAGCAGAGGCAGGCAAGCTAATGCAGAAAAGAAAGGTCATTTGCTCTTGTGAGACTCACTGAGGAATAACACGGGGGTGCACGGGAAGCAAGCTGGAGGGGAGGTGCCAGTGCTGGTAGGGTCTGGGGCGAGGAGATCTCTGGGGAAAGACATGGGAGCTGAGACCCAAGTGGCAAGAAAGAACTGGTGGGAGGAGCTCCGTGGAAGCGCACCGCCAGTCAGACAGCAGAAGCAAAGGTATCAAGGACCCTTTGAATGTTATCAGCAGAGTAATAGGTAGCCATAGAGGGTTGTAGCAGGGAGAAGACCTGGTACCAGAATGGGCTGGCTGGATACCTCACCCCTTTGGGTATCTAGAAGACTGAGCTGGCCTTTTCAGAGGTGCAGCAGGACCACAACAGAAGTGCTAGAAAGGACTTTCCCCACCCCAACAGGCTCGGAGGCTCTGGGGGTTCTCTCACTTTCCGGACACTGGCAGGAACCACAGCAGGCCCAGGCCCCAGGCTGAGGCGTGGGGGGTGAGCTCAGGCGGTTTTCTGGGGGTCTCGCCCTTCTGCCCACCGCCCGCAGATGGATGCTCCCTCAGAGGCCCCCTTTGAGGGCTTGTGAGTCCCAGTCCTGGAGCCCGATGTGGTCTGGACCCCCAGCCAGCCCTGCAGTCACTGAAGGATCGCAGACAGGCAGCCCTTCTCCTCTCTGGGTGCGGCTGACTGTGCCAGGCCAGATGGAGCTCAACCCAGCCCAAAGCGGCTACAGCCGGAGCAACCCAGAGCGCTCGGCCACCATCGCAGGCCACTGCGATCCTCGGGCGCCCTCTGCTGGCCATGCATGGTCCTGGACGCCGTCCCCGCCCCTAGGAGAACCAGTATGAGGGCAGCCATGGGCAGGGGATCTTGGGGTTCCTTGAGGAAGACACACAGAAGCATCATCTAGGCTCTTCCTTTGTGTCTCCACCAGCTATTAGGATCCTCATTTTAGACTGAAATGATGGCCTTCTAGTGGAAGAGTCTGGGGGTGAGCAGGATCCAGGATTGGGGCCACAGAAGACATGGACTGCCCCCAGCACATTGTCCTGCCTGGACACAGGGACAGTCCCCCCACGGCACCCACTGTGCTGCCTGGCCAGTGAATGGATGTCACCCATGCTCGTCCATAGCTGCGCACTTTCCCAAGGGCGCGACACATCCACCGTGGGGCTGATGCTTGAGGTCTGACGCAGGGCTGCAGGAGGATCAGTTCCTCCTCCCCATCCCCTAGGATGACGGGGCTCAGTGCCCAGAGGTGGGTCATGTGCCATGGGGCAGCTGCCATTCCCACTGGCCAGGGAAACTGAGGCTCAGAATATGGCACAAGACTCAGCCTAGGCCCCAGGCCACCCCAGGCTTAGCCCACAAAGGTATACCAGCGGTCCAGGTAGATGGGCAGCCACCCCACACAGGGTCACCTCTCAGGAATGGGCATGGCCTCGGGATGGGGGGGGACCAGTAGGCAGAGGAAGGTTGGCCCTCGATGGCCAGGGTGACGCCCTGTGTGTGTTCACAACCAGCTTCCCGGGGAGGCATTGGCTGCCTGGGTGCCAGGCGCGGTGGGCGGGGAGGAAGAGGATGAGAGAGGTGCTGGGCTTCTGGACAGCCTGCCCGTGGGCAGACGGCTCCTCCCTCCTCAGCCGGCAGCCGCTCCAGGGAGAAAGCAGGCAGGTAGGGCCTCCAGGTGGGGAGCGGGGGCAGGGAAGTGCCCACCTCCTACTGGGCAGGTAGGGCAGGTGGGTGGGAGGGGAGCTGGGCCAGGACTATGTGGCCTTGGTGGCATCCTTGCCTCATTCCTCAGTTTCTTCATCTCTGAAAGAGGGAGAATCCCTCCCTTCTGGGCCGTGGGGGAGGGGAGGGGCTGCTAGCACTGGGGAGGGTCTGGGTGCAGGGTGACCCTGAGCCTCAGACTCAAGGGACAGTGTCTTCTCAGGAGCTGGGGGACCAGAGGTGGGGTGAGGGGTCACTGTGGGGAGGTTGGACTGTGTGGTCCCAGCTGGGTGCCTGATCACAGCCTGTCTGGGGAGCCATCACTGGGTGGCCAAGGGGCAGGACGCGGACTTCATACCTGCTGCATGCTGGAGCCTCTCTGGCCCCTCTGGTTACCACTCATCTTCCCACATCTCATGGGTGATGCCCAGGGAGACTCAGGAACCTGCCAGAAGTCATAGCCAGGGTGGGGGGACAAACTTGGCTGGCCATCTGACTCTGCCCCACCGTGGGCTCAGCCACTGCAAGGGAGAATGGGGGAAAGCGTGTTCGGCTCCAGCTATTTCTGTGATGGCCTTTGGAGAGCAGTGGCCGCCTGTCCCAATGCCTTCCCTACCCGGGGCCTGGGGTCTGCCTTGGTTTTACACTCAGAAGTTCCAGGACGGGATACTGACCAAGGGCTAACTCGGGCCCCTGGCTTCCCTCGGCTCCCCGCCCTTCCAGGAACACACAGGGAAGGGGCGCTGCACACTGGGACACCTGCTCATGCAAATCCCCCGCTGTTTGCATAATTTCCCTCTTGGGGGACACATTTGCCTGGGGCTTGGCTCCTGCCCAGCTGCCCCTTGGCGCCTGGCTGAAGAGAGGGGTGTGGGTGCAGGGTGTTTGTCATGGTCAGAGGGAAAGTGAAGCCACTTTGTTGGCACTGGGCCTCCCCATTGGGCTTCTGCAGCAGCTTCCAAGGACCCAGGTTACCCCTTGGGTCCTACAGGTCACCCCTCTGGTCCTGCAGTGGGTCTCACAGCCCTGGGCTGTGAGAAGTGACAGGGGCGTGACTTAGGGCCTGTCCCCACCACCCCTTGCTGCTCCTGCAGGAAGTCTGAGAGGGGCCCTGCTGAGCTGAGGATGGTAAGAGCTCACTGGGGGCGGGGCGGGGGGCAGGGAACCCCATAGGAGCCTATGAAAGTGAAGCTGCCCACTGCCTTATCCCAGGCTGAGGCATGAGGCTGAGGCATGAGGGGCAAGGAAGAGCATCCTTGTCATCTGTCCAGTCCTGTCTCTTAGTCTAAGGCTTCATAACCTGGACCAGAGGACACATCTTGCTGTGCACACCCTGCCATGGGGCAGAGAGCACAGGATGACCCTTCCCCCAAACTAAGGGGACACTGAGAGTAGAAGGGTGCCTACCCAGAGCCTCAGACCATGACCTTCTTTGGAAATAGGATCTTTGTAGACGTGATTGAGGGAACAGGGAGCTTTGGTCTAGTGAGCACTGTTCTTAGAAGAGAGGAGAGGAGAAAACAGGACAGGACACAGAGACACTGAGGGAAGACTATGGGACTACAGAGGCAGTGATGTGCCACAAGCCAAGGGATGCCTGCAGCCCCATAGCTGGAGGTGACAGGACAGATCTTGCCCTGGTGTTTGCAGGGAAGCAACCCTGACCCTTAGACTTTTGCCTCAGAGCTACTGCATTAGGCCTCTGGTGTGTCATCCTTTGTTAAAGCAGCTGTGGACAAGAATATAGTGGACCCTTGAGTTATGACCAGCCAGATACATGAACAACTTGGGTTACAATCAGAATTTTAGTTTTAATTTACAACCAAAGTCTTGAGTTATGACCTGAATACCAGCTGCCTGTGCTTCCAAATGGTCTCGTATATAGATGTAATCCTTAAAGAGTTCTGGAAGGAACATTACAACATCCTTTCCTGCATGGGGTTAACTGAGAAACTCTGGGCCAGTGTCTCTTTCTAAGGACACTGAGACCCGCCTATGTACAAGAGAGACTTTGAAGGCTGTGCAGAGGGGCCTGAGCCTCCCATTGACAACCTGAGTCACCACCAGCCTTTGGAATGAATTGAGTTCCTAAATCAAAGTTTCAGTGTACAGGGCCCCACCCTCCACCGGGGCTGATCAGAAGCTCTGGGCCACTTCCACAGCCCAGAAAGGCCATTTCACCCCTGTCCCTCTGTAAGCAGAAGGGAAGGTACTTCTCTGGGAGTGGGAAGTGGGCAGGATTGTCTTCCCCCTGGGCACAGAGACCAGCAGGGTGTCAAGCAGAGTCTCAGGATCAGAAGAGGATGCCGGGCAGGGGCCAGGGAAGAGTCTGAATGCCAAGCTGGGTACCAAGCTGACCCCTCTGGGTTGGTGTCTACATCAGTGCCCTCTGGCTGGCCTCACACAGGACTACAAACTGGGTAGCTTAATGCACCAGGAACTTGCTCCCACAGTCCTGGAGGCCAGAAGTCCTAAGTCAAGGGGCCAGTGGGGCTGCACTCCTCTGAAGGTCCAGGGCAGGGAGAGGAAGGAATCTTCTAGGGCTCCGGGTACCATTGGACTTGTGAGCACAATGCCACACCTCAGGCTCTGTCCTTTCTGTGTGTCTTCCCTCTGTGTGTCCCCATCTTTCTGTGCACGTGTCCCTCTATTTCTCTCTTTCCCCCCACCATTTATTTGTTTTGCCTTTTTGTAATATGGGATTGAACCCATCTCTTTCCCAGTGAGGTACATCTTCAGCCTTTTTATTATTTTTAAATTTTGAGACAGGACTGGCCAAGTCACTAAACTGCCCAAGTTGGCTTTGAACTTGCAATTCTGCCTTAGCCTCCCCGAATGCTGGGATTACAGGTACACACCAGCAAGCCAGGTTCATCTGTATTTAACTTGTTTTGTTTTGTTTTGTTTTTTCAGACAGGGTCTCACTGTATAGTTTAGGCTACCCCTGAACTCACTATGTAGCCCATGCTGGCCTCGAACTTGCCACAGTCCTCTTGCCTCAGCCTCCCAAGTGCTGGGATTACAGGCGTGAGCCACCACGCCTATCTTTATTTATCTTAATCACATTTGCAAAGACTCTTTTTTCCAAAGCTGGTCACTTTTGCTGATACCGAGGGTTAGGACTGGGCTGTAGCTTCCCGCAGGACATGTTCTTTGTGGGGGACACAGCAACTGTGCTGGTTCCAGAGGCACAGTAGGGAAGACTCAGCCTTAGTCCCTGCCCCAAGGCAGCCAGGGAGGCATGGAACATGTCCCTGTTGTGCCTAAAGTCACCTACCCGCCACCCATCCCTCTGTCCCGTGTGCTCTGCAGCCTTTAAGAATCACGGGTTTTGGGCTGGGGATTTAGCTCAGTGGCATAAACGCCTGCCTGGAAAGTGCAAGGTCATGAGTTCAATCTCTGGTACAAAAAAAAAAAAAGAATCATGGGTTTCACAAAGGCCATCGCTGGCAGGTGCTCTGCTGGGGGCGTGGGAAGCCACAGCTGATCTGGGCTCCAGCTGGTGGAAGTAGAAAGCAGCAGGGTAGCCCAGGAAGGACAGGGCGCCTGGTGAGCCCAAGGCCTGTTCCCTGCTGGAGTGGATCCAGACCTCTGCCAGCAGCCAGAGTCCTCCCACCATCCTGGGTACCTTGCACCAGGAGACAGGGTGGCAGGACACTGGCTGGTGCCCAGGCCTGGGGCTTACAGACACCAGGCAGTCATCCAGCGAGGTGCTGGGGACCTCGAGGGACCTGTAGCAATCTGGCTCTGTGTCACATGGGCCAGCCCTCTGGGTCCCCATCACCTAGCATGAGGCAGAAGGGTCTGGCCCTACCTGGTAGTTGGTGAGCAGTGGTGCCAGGCAGCCTTTTCTTCTTCTACCCACTGAGCCAGGACTTGGTGAGACGAGGTGGGTGGTTTCCTGGGCAGTGAGTGTACCCCCCACGTCATCTCCAGGTCCCCGCACCTGAGCTGGTCAACCCTAACTGCTCAACTGCCCACCTGCCCGGGTCCTCATCTCTGGCCTGAGAGTGGCAGGGGTGTGGGAAAGTGGGCTTTGTAGCTAGCAGGCTGCTATTCCCACACTAAATCTTTGGGGGTTTCTAGGGCTCCCCTGCAAAACCCTCCAGAGACTCACTGACCGGTGTGGCTGAGCCCAGATTCCTGAGGGAGGGAAGTGGGCAGGATTGTCTTCCCCCGGGCACAGAGCCCAGCAGGGTGCCAAGGGTGTGTGTTAGGACAGGCAAAGGGGTCCAGACTTGTCCTGAGAAGGAACCTGTCCCAGCCACACTCAGGCAGAGGCCGTGCTCCTGACAAGATCTGCAGCAGGGGCCAGCTGGAAGGACTGCCACTGGGCCACACGTGGCCTTGAGTCCCTAGCTCTCTGCCAGCATGTCGTACAGGGCCGGGGAGGGGAGCCTCCCCTGTCAAGGCAACTGTAGCTCTCCAGAGGAAGGACCGGGGCCTGGCTTCTTCGTCCTCAAAGGTCTGTGTCCTTGCAGAGAAGCCACCATGCAGCCTGCCGAGGGCTCCTATCCTACAAGTCCCCCAGATGCTGCACCCAGGGAGGTGCCAGGCCTGTGCAGGGGTGAAGTTGACTTTGGAGGATCTGGGAAGAATCGAGGCAAGGTAGGGGTGGCCTCACCTGAGTGACCTCACCACACCCCAAGCCCCAAGCTCACCCATCCAGGGGTCACTTCCCCCCAGGCCAGGGTCAGAGCCGCCAGGCCAGATGGGCAGCAGTTGGGAGCAGGACTGACACCAGCTGTTGCCTTCTACCCTCCAGCAAAAATAGGAACACTTCACGGCATGGTGGCTCACGCCTGTAATCCCAGCACTCAGGGGGCTGAGGCAGGAGGATCATTCTGAGTTCGAGGCCAGCCTGAGCTACAAAGTGAGCTCAAGGCCAGCCTGAACTGTATAGAGACCCTGTCTCAAAAAGACACACACACACACACACACACACACAAAAAAAAATAGAAACTCTAAGGGTCCACCTGAAAGGTCCAGGAGGTGCTGGGGTCAGGCGTGTCTGGGTCCCTCTGCCCTGCCTCTCGACTATGGAGGAAGCCACGCTTCCCCTGGATGGCAATTGCCTGGCCACATGGAGGTCCAGGCAGGACCTGCTCTGCCCCAAAGGCCCTCAGTGGTCTCTCTCCTTGTCCTACCCACCCCATCTCTCAGTTTCCTCCCTTAGTACCCGGGGTCCCCTGTGCCCTCCGCTCCTCCAGCCCCCAACCTGAACCCCCTTGCACCCTCTCCCGCAGTTCGTGAAGGTGCCCAGCAATGTGGCTCCCTCTGTGCTGTTCAACCTGCTGCTCACCAAGTGGCACCTGCCAGCCCCCAACCTGGTAGTGTCCCTGGTGGGCGAGGAGCGGGCCTTCCCCATGAAGGCCTGGCTGCGGGACGTGCTGCGCAAGGGGCTGGTGAAGGCGGCGCAGAGCACCGGTGAGGCTCCCGCTGCTGCACGTGTGGGGCACAGAGGGAGCCCGGGGGGGCCACCCAGCCTCTCGGCCCCACCCAGCCTCTGCAGCCACTGTTCATTGTTTCCCACCCCTGGCTCCTTGGAACCCAGGGCCGCGGAAGTAGTTCTTGAGATACACTGCAGACGAGACCGTGCGCCCTGACCCACAGTGGGCTGCCTCTCCACTCCCAGGGCCCACAGGCCGGGGGAGGCCTCCGCTGCCCCTTGCCTGCACCAATGCCCCCAGGTGTACCCAGAGTGGGGCCTAATCACCCCTCATATCCCCTGGTCATTGATGTCACAATCAAGCTATGGACCTTTACTCTGTGGATAACTCTGCCTATAGGTGCTCAATAGGAGGACCTGGGATTTCTAAATTCCTCACGGTAGAAATGATCACAGCTCAAATGGTCATGGCTGCAACCAGCCATGGCTGAGGGCTTTTCAACCAGAGTCCTGGCCCAGCAGGAGTATGGGTCAGAGTTGTGTCCTGCTTTGTCCAGGTTGTATGTGGCCACAGTGTAGGGGGTGGGGGTAATGCACACCCTACAGGCCAGTGGGAGGGGCTACTGCTTAGCCAGCCCCAAGCTGGTCAGTGGTCTTAGGCAGGCTCCTGGTCCTCTTGAGCCTCAGTTTCCCCACCAGCACTTCAAAGCACCTGACCACTGTTTCCAGATCATTGGCCATGGCTGGTCCAAGGTCTCAGGGCCAATCTGCAGAAGCTGGGCAGGTGGAGAGGGCACAATGAACCTCCCCTCATGCCACCTCTGTAGGTGCCTGGATCCTGACTAGTGCCCTCCGGGTGGGCCTGGCCCGGCATGTCGGACAGGCTGTGAGTGACCATTCCCTGGCTAGCACATCGACCAAGGTCCGCGTGGTGGCCATCGGCATTGCCTCGCTGGGCCGCATTCTGCACCGTCGGCTTCTGGACGATGTCCAGGTGAGTGACTGGCTCGCAATACAGTGACTTCTGGGGTTCAGTGGGCCTGGGAGGCTGGAAGGGAGATGGACAGGCCAGTCCGTGCCCTCAGGGTTCACAGGGGTGGGCGGGGCCCTGCAGGATTGGGATCATGGACACAGGACTTCAGCCGGAGAAGTGGGTTTAGTGGAGCATGGGGATGCAGGGCCATAACGCACCACCAGGTGGCAGCACTGTTCAAAAGACAGACACTGTAGTGTGGATTTGGGGTCTCTGGACCAGGCTGGTGTCCATATGGTCCCAGCCCAGCACAGTGAGGCGGGCATGGTCCCACAACAGTACCCAGGCTACTTTCTGAGGGCTCAACCTTGTCTCTCTCCTCACGTGGCACAGGAGGACACCCCCATTCACTACCCTGCAGAAGATGGTGGCAGCCAGGGCCCTCTCTGCCCCCTGGACAGCAATCTCTCCCACTTCATCCTGGTGGAGCCAGGCACTCCTGGGAAGGGGGATGAGCTGGCAGAGCTGCGGCTGAGGCTGGAGGAACACATCTCCCAGCAGAGGACGGGCTACGGGGGTGAGGCGCCCACCTGCTGGGGAAGCGGCCTGGGCCCGTGGACATGCAGCAGTGGGGAGGGGCGCTGGGGGGGAGGAGCTGAGCCTTCCTGGCAGGAGGATCCTACCACCACATGCCTGAGCACCGAGCCTGGGCTGCATGGGGCCTCAAAGGAGCGGCTGATGGGCAGGGCTGACAGAGGGGTACAGCTGGGCAGTGGCCTTACCAGTCAGTGACATCCCTGCCAGAAGGTGGTCACAGCTCTGTCTTCACTGGGACTGCCCTGGCTGTCGGCTCTGGCTCTGGCCTTGAGGCTCTAAGAAGCAAAAAGAGACCAGGGATGGTGATGCCTTCCTGTAATCGCAGCACTCTGGGAGGCAGAGGCAGGAGTAAATCCAAGCTGTGCCACTGAGAAATTCAGGGAGATCCTATCTCAAAATAAAAAGAAAGGAAGGAAGGAAGGAAGGGCTGGCGCTGTGGCTCAGTGTGAAGGCTTTGGATTCAGTACCCAACAAGGAGGTGGGGGTGGGGCACAGGAAACAAGAAAGAAAGGGAGGGAGGGAGGGAAGAAGGGAAGGAGGGGCAAGAAGAAATGTGTAGTTTTAAGACGCCTGTCCCACCACTGGCCATAAGGCATGTCGCCACCAGAGGGCAGCACTGCGCAGCAAGGGGCGCCTCCGTGGCTGAGTTTGCCAGGAAAATACCTACCAGTGTGTGTGTGTGTGTGTGTGTGTGTGTGTGTGTGTGTGTGCGTTTTAAAATATAAATACAAGATATAATTGTTTATAATAAGTATGAGTAGTGTATAATATAAATAAGCAAAAGTACAACTCCTTAGGCCAACTTAGCAAGATGCACTTTTAACAACAAAAAGCCAAAGAGTCCAGTTCCAGCAACATGTGGATAGAACGTCCAGTCCTGCCGGCCAGTACTGTGGGGCCCATTTAGTTCATCCTTGAGCCTCAGACACCAGGCACCTTTCCTTATGGGAAGGGTCCTTACTAGAGGATCAGCTTCCCAGCAGGTGACTCTGGAATTCTCCAGAGAGTCTAGCAATGCGCTCCACGTAGAAGACCCAGGAAGTCCAGACTTCTCTGGGGGCTTTGCAGGTAGAAGCCCATTCGCAGCTCCAGGTAGGAGGGCCTGAAACACTCTCCTTCACTCTTTGATCTACTCAGCACATCTCCTGAGAGCCCCACCAGGGTAACGTTGTACCCGGGGCAACGTTATTTTGTGTTGAAATTTGCCATGAGCTGGCTGTAAGTGACCATCTTGAACAGAGTAGATGTAAAACTGCAGTCCTGATCCCCAGCCCCTGAGGCTTTGATATTCAGCTTAGATTCCATTCTTTATTAGAAAAAAAAAAAACTCTTTCACCAGCTATGCCCAGAGATGTGGCAGCTTGAGGCCTTGAGGTTGGGGTAGCTACCCACGTCCCCAGGAGGGTCCTCCAGCTCCTTGCCCATTACCCTGCTTCGTGCCGAGCACTGAGAGACCTCACAGCTGCTTGTCCCCAGGCACTGGCAGTATCGAGATCCCTGTTCTTTGCCTGCTGATCAATGGTGACCCCAGCACCCTGGAGGTAGGGGCTGAAGCCCTCAGGAGGGTGTGGTGGTTCCACAGGGCACCCTGGGACAAGGCAAGAAGGGGACACCCCCCTGTGTGCATACAGGGGTCAGCTGCGTTGACCAAGGTTTGCTCTGCCTTCCCTGCCTACTCAGCGGATGTCCAGGGCTGTGGAGCAGGCTGCCCCATGGCTGATCCTGGCAGGCTCAGGGGGCATTGCGGATGTGCTTGCGGCCCTGGTGAACCAGCCCCATCTCCTGGTGCCCCAGGTGGCTGAAAAACAGTTGAGAGAAAAGTTCCCGGGGGAGCATTTCTCCTGGGAGGCCATCATGCATTGGACCAAATTGGTATGTGTTCCCCAGGGTGAGGGTTGGTCCTCTGGCCGTCTGTGTCCCCCAGCTCTCCTCCTGGGGCTGGGCTGGTCTTTAGGAAATTCCTCCCGGTGCAGACTCTGTGCACACCCTTGCCCCCTGGTACAGCTCCTTTGCCTAGACCTGCCAGGCCCTTGAGGGGCAGGGGCCCTTGGCAGGCGCCTCTCCCCTAGTCTGTGAGTGGTCGTGAGCAGGACCCACCCAGCAGGTAGAGGGTGCATGTCCGCCCACCCGGAACTCTGCTGGGCTCTGCGCCCTACCGTGCCGCTGTCCTCAGCTGTCCTGCTGTCCTCAGCTGCAGCGCATCACCTCGCACCCGCACCTACTCACAGTATACGACTTCGAACAGGAGGCCTCTGAGGACTTGGACACCGTCATCCTGAAGGCACTGGTGAAAGGTGAGGCATCCTTGGTGGCAGTGCTTAGAGCTGCTGGGGTTCTGGCTAGCGTGGACACCCGCCTGCCCATCCCAGGTGATGAGGACACGCGGATTCCCGAGGCAGTCTGGGTTAGGGCAGTTGTATGCGTGACATCTATATACATAAAACATGTAAGCGCTCAGGTCAGTGGTTCCCATCTACTCACTGTGTCGCTGAGTGGCAGACCCAGCACTATTTCTGGAATACTCTCATTATCCCATGAAGAAACCTGTGCCTGCGATCAGTCATTTCCATTCCCCAGCCCTGCCAACCATCTGTCCACTTCTGTCTCTACGAATTGGGCCACCTACAGCAGCTCATGTGAATGGAATTTCAATATGAGGCCTCTGGTGTCCGGCTTCTTTTGTTTATCATGGTGTCCTCAGGTCCATCTGTGTTGTACAGTGTGACCAGAGTGTCCTTCCTTTTTATTTTTTGGTTTTTTGAGACAGGGTCTCATGCCTTACTGTGTAATCCAGGCTGGCCTTGAACTTTTAAGATCTTCCTGCCTCGGCCTTCCAAGTGCTGGGATCACAGGCATGCACCACAATGTCCAGCTCGTTTCCTTCCTGCTCAAGGCTCTGACGACATCCTAGTATGTTTATCTACCCTGCAGCTGATGCACATATTTGATTGTCATACATGTGCTTTCCACTGAAGCCAAATGTCCTATGGCACTGAACTCCGGCAACCCCGGGTGACCTTGAGCAGGGGCACATAGGCCCAAGCCTGGGATGGGCAGTACCAAGCAAGAGTGGGGACACACCTGGGTAAGGGTCCCCTCTAGGGAGGGTGCTCTGCGTTCAGGGACTTCCTACCTGACTGAGACCCGGGGACACCGCGCAGACATCCTGGGAAGCCTGGGAACTCAGTGTCTGCTTTACAGTCCTGGGCACAAAGGCCAATGTGCTTTACTTGTAGGGGTCAGTGGTCCCTAGAGGCAGCCCTCTGCCTAGGCCTCACCCCAGTGACCTACAGGGCCAGGTCATGCTAACCCTGACCCCTTTTCCCATGGCAGAACCATGACTTTGCGGGAACATCCATGGAAGAGCTCTTGGACCTTTAGGGCTAAGATGTAGCCCCAAGGCCTGGATGTTGAGTACTGCAGGCCCAGTGCCTGGGAGACTCCTTTCTATTTCACTGGACCCTGTTCCAAGAGGACCAAGGGCTCCACATTGGCTGCTAAGTTCTTATGGTCTTGACGCTCATTATTACTCAGAGCCACCAGCCCTCCAAGCTCCTCAGGGTCCAGCGCAAAGCTCCATCCCTTCACAGGGTTCCAAAGGGTCTCAGTTGCTGCTCATTCTGCCCATAGCCTGCAAGAGTCACAGCCAAGAGGCCCAGGACTATCTGGATGAGCTGAAGCTGGCTGTGGCCTGGGACCGCGTGGACATCGCCAAGAGTGAGATCTTCAGCGGAGACGTGGAGTGGAAGGTGCCTTCCTGGGCCTGATTGTAGCCACCCAGGATAGGGACTGCACTGAGGACATGGGGCAGCTGGTCCTGGGGCTGCTGTCCAGGCCCGATCTGGCCCACCTGGCCTCTGTGTGGGAGTGTCAAGACAAGGCCAGTACAGCACCTAGGACAGGGTGGGCGGTGCTGGGGCACAGGTGAGCCGGAAGCCCAAGGGAGGCCATGGTGAACCTTAGTGTTCACAAGCACGTCAGGACCCTGCTGGCATCAGGTGCACAGAGCCAGTGCCCATCTGAGGGACAGGCTGGGAAACTAGGGAGGGACTGATTCTCCCACCTTGCCCCTCTGCCCACCTGCTCACCACCTGGTCTCCCCTGGGTGAGTTCAGTCCTGCGATCTGGAGGAGGTAATGATGGACGCCCTGGTGAGCAATAAGCCTGAGTTCGTGCGTCTCTTCGTGGACAACGGCGCCGACATGGCAGACTTCCTGACTTACGGGCGGCTGCAGCAGCTTTACCGCACCGTGGCCCCCAAGAGCCTGCTCTTCCGCCTGCTGCAGCGCAAGCTCGAGGAGGGCCGGCTGGCATTGGCTGGCCTGGGTGCTCAGCAGTCCCGGGAGCTGCCCGCTGGCTCACCTGCCTTCTCACTGCACGAGGTGTCCCGTGTGCTCAAGGATTTCCTGCAGGATGCCTGCCGCGGCCTCTACCAGGACGGCTGGGTAGCCAGCCGGAAGACGGTGGTGAGCAGGGCAGGCCTGGTGTGGTGGGGCTGCTTCCCGGCTGGAGGCCGACATCCATATCTTCCAGGACAGGGGCCCAGCCAAGAGGCCCATGGGCCAGAAGTGGCCGCTGGATCTCAGCCAGAAAAGCAAGGACCCCTGGAGGGACCTGTTTCTGTGGGCTGTGCTACAGAACCGCCATGAGATGGCCACCTACTTCTGGGCCATGGTGAGCACAGGGCTGAGTCTGGACTCCCCGAGTTCCTGGGAAGAGGGTATTGGAGAAGGGTGGGGTAACGCAAGTGGTTCCCTGAGAGCCCATATTTCAGGGCCAGGAAGGGGTGGCAGCTGCTCTGGCTGCCTGCAAAATCCTCAAGGAAATGTCCCACCTGGAGACGGAAGCCGAAGTAGCCCGAACTATGCGGGAGGCCAAGTACGAGCAGCTGGCCCTGGGTGAGTGACAGCTGGGTGAGCAGAAAGAGACGCTGTGGGGAGGGGCACAAAGGGGTCTGGCTCCCTCCAGGCCTCCTCTTAGAGCTGTACGGCCCAGGGTGACCTTGGTGACCTCTCCTGCAAAAGAGGGCAGTGGGGTGGTTCTTCCCAGGAGCAGAGATCAGCCTGGAAGTTCTAAACAAGAGGGCACAGAGTGAAGACAACACAGCCCCACACTGCAACACACGCTGGCCCTGTCACAGCGTGGAAGGCATAGGAGGTGACAGTCCTGACAAGCGAGAGGGAAGCCCAAAAGGGACAGGGGTTAAGCAGGGGCCCTGGAAGGCCAGGCAGGGACAGTCAGTGGCTCCATACCGTGTGGGCCAGGGCCTGTCCCACAGTGGCAGCTGGGGCAGAAGTTCCAGCTGGTGCTAGAGCTGGCATCAGCCTGGCCCTGCAGACCTCTTCTCTGAGTGCTACAGCAACAGTGCAGACCGCGCCTTCGCACTGCTGGTGCGCAGGAACCGCAGCTGGAGCAGGACCACCTGCCTGCACCTGGCCACCGAGGCGGACACCAAGGCCTTCTTTGCCCACGATGGCGTGCAGGTGAGGTGCCAGCCTAGGGGTGCTTCAGGTGCCAGGCAGGTAGGAGGGTCTAGGCCAAGCCCTGGGATAGTGTGGGGCCCAGCTGACCTCTGTTCAGCCTGCAGTGCCTCCTGTGACCCAGCCCTGGGGGGCTGGGCAGGGTGGACGGTTTCTCCTGCCTCCCGAGGAACGTTCTTCCCACTCGCGTCTCAGAGCTGGTACTATTTGCTGGGGCTGGTCCTTCTTGACCCCTAAAGCCCCCATGGCCTGTACTGAAGATTCAGCACCAGACTGTGCTCCTAGGAGGAGGGCCCACTGCCCACCAGGATGCAGGGTCTCTTCAGCTGGCCTTGATAGGCAGTTGATGTTGCCAGGTGCCTGGGGAAAGGGCATCTCTGGCACAGGGCAAAGAACAAAGTTATGGTGGTGGATGACCAGCAGGGCGTCTTCTATTTTAGACTTTCCTGACCAAGATCTGGTGGGGGGACATGGCCACGAGCACCTCCATCCTGCGGCTTCTGGGTGCCTTTACCTGTCCTGCTCTCATCTACACCAACCTCATCACCTTCAGGTGGGTTGGACTGTGCAGTAGCCAGGTGCCAGGGTGACTCTGTGCCTCCTGGTGTCTTGCATCCTTGGGTCCCCATGCCCTGTCGTCCCTGGGCCAAGCTGGCCACAGTGGTCCTTGTCCTTCAAGAGGTCCATACTGCCTTTGCTGGCTGAGTCCCTTGCTCAGGGCCTGATCATCTCTCTGTGCCACAGCGAAGAGGCCCCACGAAGGACAGGCCTGGAGGACCTGCAGGAACTGGGCAGCCTGGACACAGAGCAGAGCCTACTGTGCAGCCCAGGTCACCGGTAAGGCCCCAAGGGGCTGGACAGGAGTAGGGGACCAACAGGCAGCAGGAGGCAGAACTCTAGGGACAGAGGCAGGTCCCCATGGGGCACCACAGCTCGGTGCCTGCCTCTCACCGAGCCTCTGCTGCTCCTTTGCACTGGCACAGGGTGGAGGAACCAGTGGAGGTGCCCGGAGCTCACAGAAGCCGAGGCCCAAGAGCTGCCTTCCTGCTCACACGTTGGCGGAAGTTCTGGGGTGCCCCAGTGACCGTGTTTCTGGGGAATGTGGTCATGTACTTTGCATTCCTTTTCCTGTTTACCTACATCCTGCTGATGGACTTCAAGCGGCCTCCTGAGGGGCCATCAGGGCCTGAGGTCACCCTCTACTTCTGGGTCTTCACACTGGTGCTGGAGGAAATCCGGCAGGTCAGTGGCCAGATCACCCCAAGGCCCAAGCTCCACAGCATATGGCTTTGCAAGGTTCCTGCCCTGCCCTGGGGATTCCTCACTGTAGAACAAGCACAGCATGGCGCCTCCTGTCTTTTCACTTTTTTTTTGGTCATGGTCTCCCTAGTCTAAGTGTGAACCCCAGTTTGGATTATTGACTAAGTCTAGACACTCAGTACAAACTGATCCTGGACTCCGGTCACAGAACCCTAAGTGCAGGTTAACTTGAGTTAGATCTGCCTGAAATATCTTCAATTGACCCCAATTCTGGCCATCAATTTGGTTTTGGTCACAAAGTGAGCTCTGATTCAAATGGCAGACTGAGCCCTGGTGCTTGCAGACCCCAGCCTGGTCAGGGCTAGACGGTCTCAGCAGGTGGGCCTGGGTCACTGCCATCAGATTGTCCCCCGCTGTCAGGGCTTCTTCACAAATGAGGACACACACCTGGTGAAGAAGTTCTCCCTGTACGTGGAGGACAACTGGAATAAGTGTGACATGGTGGCCATCTTCCTGTTCATCATGGGCGTCATCTGCAGGTCTGTGGCACCAGAGGCCTGGAAGCCTCAGGGTGGGCGGGGGCTTCTGCAGGAGTAACTGGGCCTCAGAAAGCCTGGGGTGGCTCAGACCTACCTGCCTCTTGGCCAGTATGCTGTGTGTCCTCGGGGAGTTTCTTTTCCTCTCGGGACACCAGCAGCCCGTTACCCCTCCAGGATGCTGCCCTCGGTATTCGAAGCTGGACGCACAGTGCTTGCTATCGACTTCATGGTGTTCACGCTGCGGCTCATCCACATCTTCGCCATCCACAAGCAGCTGGGACCCAAGATCATCATCGTGGAGCGGATGGTGAGTCCCTTCCTGGGACTCCGACTTTGGGTTTTTGGTGAAACCCAGCCAACAGCTCCCCCAGGAATCTGTTGACGTCTTTCCCTTCCCTATAGATGAAAGATGTCTTCTTCTTCCTCTTCTTCCTGAGTGTGTGGCTCGTGGCCTATGGCGTGACCACCCAGGCGCTGCTGCACCCCCACGACGGCCGCCTGGAGTGGATTTTCCGACGTGTGCTCTACAGGCCCTATCTGCAGATCTTTGGACAGATCCCATTGGATGAGATTGACGGTTTGCTCACAGCTGGATGGGGTGGGCAGGGGGCCTTCTGTGCCAGTGTGGAGTAGGGCCCGCCTTTTACATGCCTAGGGCATATGGCTCTCCGGAGAGGCCTGCTGGGAACATGGGGAACCTGCTCTGGTGCTGGCTGAGACAAGGAAGTCCTTGAGGCCAGACTCATAGCAGGAACAGGACCAACTCCAGTCATGGACCCCCTGACCTTGACCCTGAGCAGAGAACCAAGACAAAGGAAACAGCAAGACAGCAGGGCTGGCCTCTAGGTTGGGGAGGCCAGGGGTGAGCTGGGAAGTGTCTGTGAGGGCAGAGGGACAGACAAGCAAGACAAGGAAAATGAAAACAGGACCACTCTGACCATCCCTGCAGGGGCCTTCCTGGGCCAAGATGGCCTTGCCTCCCATATGTCTGCCAGAACCCCTGTGCCACCTGCTGGAAAGGCCCCTGGGCTTGAGGCCATGTGGCACAGCACCCTTCATCTGCTGGGGCCCCCCCAGATGTACACGTTGCCCTGTATGGGCGTCCCCTGCATTTGATGGCTGGTGGAGACTCTAGGTCCCATCTCATGATAAGTGGGTACAGTGTGTGGGGGAGAGCCACTCAGTCCAGGGGCTTGGTGGTGACAGGGAAAGGGGCTCCTGTGAAGGGGACAGGACCTGTGCAGGCCTCTACGGTGGCTATGATCAGTGAGGAGAAGGGCCGAGTCCCTCAGGGAAGGTGGGGGCCAGGTGCCAGCTCCACAACAGGGATACAGGGGTCATTTGTTCTGGTGTCAAGAGGGCTGGGGTCATGCAGCCATGGGGCCATCACAGCATATGGGCAGTAGAGACCTGACCCCTACCAACCATTCACAGAGGGGGCTAATGAGGCCAGGCCAAGCATCAGGACTTGTGAGGAATATTTGTCAGTGGATGACAGCAGAGACACCAGAGCAAACACGGCCTCCAGGGATGCAGGCCTGGAGCTCTCCTCTTAATTGGGTGTCTCTGGACCCATTTCCTGGAGCTGTTTTCTCAGTCCCCCGCTCTTGCTGTACCTTTGCTGTTTGCTGTCCTCTGAACCAGATTTTCCGGGCCATTAGTTTAAGCAGACCCTGCTTGGCCTCTAGTCCCTCCACCCTCACCATATGTGCCCCATGCCTCAGCCCCCCAGAGCCCCACAGGACGGTGGGGGGACCCTTCCCAACTGGCTGCATCTCTGGCCAGGTCAGCCCAAGCCACATGCCCTCCCCACTGATCTGGGGGGAAAGGTCTGGTCCAGGACCTCTGTCCTGGGATTAGAGCCATCTGCAGAGGGAGAAGAACTCCTCTCAGGCCCCCCAGCCTTGGGCAGCCTCTGTGAGTTCTGCAGGGCCCAGTGGACATGGCCTGAGGCAGAGTCGCAGAAAGTATCTGGTCAGGGCTGAGTACCTTGCTCATCCTCTGGGCCCTTCAGGAATCAAAGCCCGGGTCATTCATCAAGCTGCCAGAAAAAGTGGTATTCTCTAACATATGGCTGACCTGAGAGGGAAACTGAGGCCCAGGCAGTCCCTTCAGTTTTCAGGTCTTGGGGTCCAGGGCAGCCCTTCCCTCCACACATTGCCACCTTGTTCTTTTCCTGCTTGGGTCTGCAGAGGCAATTTAGTTTCCATCCCAGCCTGATGGCACCTTCTCAGATCTCTCCTTATCCTCCAAGCTGCCGTTTCAGATCTACAACTTCACAAACACAGCTAACTCATTGAGTCACTTCTCCGGGTTACCAGGAGGGAGGAGGGGCATGACTCAGTTGCAGTGCCAGGGGTGGTGGGGAAGGCACAGGACTGGCACTCTGCAGCAGAAACTCTTCACATAACTCAATAACTCACCTGAGGACAAGTGAGGAACAAGACACTGACAAAGGTCTCCAGGTTCTTGGGCCACAGGGACATAATGCACATAGGTGGACCTTGAGAGACAGAGACCCCCAGAACCCCAGAGGGGTGAGCTGGAGTTGGTGACAGAACAGAGACTGGGGGGGTGTCAAAAGACACACTTGAATGCACAGGTAAGGACACTCAGTGCTCATGCATGGACAGACGGTCAGCACCTAGCCTAGGGAGAGTGGGAAAGTGGAGCCAGCGAGCTCTTCCAATGACCAGGGGAAGCCTAACTCAGTGCTGCTCCTGCCCTGCGGGGCCAATGTCTCCTAGCACTGGGGTATGGGGCACTAGGGTTGGACCCTGCCAGGAAGAAGCAGGAATGAGGGGCTGGAGTTATGATCTAGGGCCGCTCAGGGAGCTGGGGTCCCAGCCCTTTTTTGGGACCTCCTGCCCCAGGTAGTGGAAAGCTGCCTGCAACTGAGCACTATACTGAACTGCCTGGAGAGTTCTTTAGACCAGAGTGATCAGGGCCTGTAGTGACCCCTGGAGGACTCAGCCCTGCCCCGGGGTTGGACTTCACAATAAGCAAACCTTTACTTGCAGTGGGGGCGAAGTTCTCTGATAACCAGTGGAAACCTGGTCCTGTCCTCCAGCCCTACCTCACACCCCCAACCCCCCCGGGGCCTTAGCTCTGCCTCCAGGGCCATGGCCCCTGGTGGAGGCTCAGCCAAAGGGAAGATATGGGTGACACTGGGCTGGCTGCCCACCTGCTGATTGCCAGGGCAAGGGCTTCCTGTGCTAAACCCAGATAATCCTGTGAGAGCTGGGACTAGCCAGCACCCTGCACCTGGTAGCCTCAGCCCCAGGACAACTGAATTGACAGTGCCCTTCTGTCTTCCAGAAGCCCGTGTGAACTGCTCTGTCCACCCCCTGCTGATGGAGGACTCGCCCTCCTGCCCCAATCTCTATGCCAATTGGCTGGTCATCCTTCTGCTGGTCACCTTCCTGCTGGTCACCAATGTGTTACTCATGAACCTGCTCATCGCCATGTTCAGGTGCCCATGTTCTACCTAGGTCACCGTGTCCTTGATATGTCCATTGGATCCTTGGCACCCTGCTGCTGGGCCCATGGCAGTGAACACGCGGTTTCCACAGGCCCTCTTTCCTCCAGAAAGCAGGCTCGGGTCTGCAGAGGCCAGAGTTTCCACTGAGTGGAGGGCTTCAGGTTTCTGGGAGAGCAGGAAGCAAAAGGGGCCCCCGAGGGTGGACCACACTCTCTGAACCTCTCGCCCCTTCCCTGGGCTCTAGAACACCATGGGACAGGGTGTGTGGACCAGAGGTATGAAAGCCTGGTGTGTGCCCTACAGCTACACGTTCCAGGTGGTGCAGGGAAATGCCGACACCTTTTGGAAGTTCCAACGCTACCACCTCATCGTGGAATACCACGGGCGCCCCGCACTGGCCCCGCCCCTCATCCTTCTCAGCCACCTGAGCCTGGTGCTCAAACATGTCTTCCAGAAGCCAGCCCAGCAAAAGCGGGAGCACCTGGGTGAGGCTGTGGGCTCAACCTTGATGTCCTGAGGGCCCCTCAGGGAGGCTTTGGGGACTCCCAGGGCTCTGTACATGCTAACCAGAGCCCCAGACCCAGAGCAGCGGGGCCCAGGCAGCATGTGGTCTGCCCTTGCCCAGCTACCTTGTACCCCAGCTGAATGCTGCTGCCCTGGGGCTCCCTGAGCTGATCCAGACCCAGGGTCTGCCAGGCTCACTCTGCCCCTTGCCTGCCCAGAGAGAGACCTGCCAGACCCCCTGGATCAGAAGATCGTCACCTGGGAGACTGTTCAGAAGGAGAACTTTCTAAGCAACGTGGAGAAGAGAAGACGTGACAGCGAGGGCGAGGTGCTTCGGAAAACTGCCCACAGGTGCGGGGTGGGGACGCCTGCTGCACCCCAGACCAGGTGGGCAGGGCTCAGAACTAGAATGCCACTGGCGAGCTGCCACCTCTCCCCCAACAGGCAGGTGGTCTCAGATGCAGACCTGGCTGTCCCTGAGGTGGGTGGGGGGCTGGCACCTGGTCTGGAGGGTGTTCTAAGGAGACTCAGGTCTGAGAAGCCTCTGCCTGTCCTGGGCATCTTTCACTTGGTAGGTGGTTGAGTTCCCTTAAAACTGGCTGAAACCCTCTGGAAACAGGTAGAGGGGGCAGGGGCAGAGGTCACAGAGGCCTGCCTGCCTACCCCGCAGTTGGGAACGTGGGAGAGAAGCCCTGCATCTCCCTGCTGTGAGACTCTCCCATCTCTTCATCCCCAACCCTCGCTCCAGGGCGGCATCCCTGCTCCTCCTCTGGCTGGCTGGTGTGCCTGGGGCAAGGAAGCCCCAGAAATGCTCTGAACCTCAAGGCCAGCCCCAAAGAGCACTCGGTACCACCAGCCACAGATCAGGAACAAGGGGAGAGTGGACAGGAAGGGTCCAGAGCACCAGAGTCCCTCAGGGGCCTGATGGCAGGCGGGCAGTGGAATGCTCCCCCATGCAGTGGCCCTCACAGCCCAAAGCTGCCCCTGCTACTCCACAGGGTGGACTTGGTTGCCAAGTACCTCGGGGGGCTGAGAGAGCAAGAGAAGCAGATCAAATGTCTAGAGTCACAGGTAAGCTGGCAAGCAGTCCTCCCCTGCAGGGACAGGGACAGGCACAGGCACAGGGGGCTCCTGAGGATACAGCAAGTGAGGCACCAGGGCAAAGACACCTGCCCCAGGTTGCTTGAAGCCAAGTCGCCTCCCAGAGCTGGTCCTGCAGACCCAAGAGTCCCACAGTTCAGACCCTCATCAACCACCTGCCACATACTACACAGGAACCAGGCCCAGGGGGAGGGGACCTGTGGAAGCAGACGGCAGGGAACAGGGGTCCCCATGTCCTGGCATCTCCCTGCCTCCACCCCCCCAGGTAAACTACTGCACACTGCTTCTGTCCTCCATGGCAGAGACGCTGGCCCCAGGTGGTGCCTACTGGAGTAAGTGTGGGGCCCGTGGGCAGGGCTCCGCCGACAGCCTGGCCTCCCTAGCCTGCTCTGGAGGCCTCTGGTGCCTTTGCTGGCTACTGGTCCTGGAGAGTGCAGGCGCCAGCCAGGGTGCAAAGCCTTGGGCTCCTCAGATTCCTGAGGTCCTGACCAGTGCTGCCTTGCCCCCACATTCATTCTGCTCTGGGATCCCCATTTCCCAGGGGTATTCTGTGGGAACCCACTCAGAACTACCATGTCTGGGCCCTCACCTTCTAGGCCTGCCCGGCTCAGGAAGGGCCTTTCTTCCCACCAGCTTCTCAGAACCGTGCAGGCGGGAGCTGGAAGGGCCCTGCAGGCCAAGGAGGGAGTCCTGATGGCCAGGAGCACCAAGAGGCTGCTGTCCACCCTCAGTCACCTAAGCTACATGGCCTGCCACGCTGCAAGCCCAACTGTCCTGGAGGACCAGGCCTGGCTGACCAGTAGCTACTGTGGGCCTTTGACGCCATCTGCAGCTCGAAGTGGTGTCTTCCTGGGCTAATCACACACCACCTGTGCCTGAAGAGCCGCCTCATGAAAATGAATCAAGTCACCCTAGGGTGACACAGAAGTGTTGAGGGGGTGGCTCTCCTGGCAGGAACAATTGTCCCCCTATCTGGAGCCCCACTGGCCTGGACTGGGCAGCAATCTCTGACCAAACTCCTGAAATGGAGGCAACTGTTCAGGGTGGGGTTGCTTTGGGCCCACTCCTATGCCAAACTGTTTTTGACAAGAGACCGACCTTTCTTTGAAATGTTAGTGGTTATTTCTGTCCCTTTAAGATCCAAATGACCCAAGTCACCTGACCAGTTATGTGAGGTAGGTCTGGATGTCCACTGGACTATCAGCTTTTCTCCTCTCTCCCTCAACAGCTGTCACAGTGCAGGCTGGCAAACCCACCAGCTTTGACCCCAGGACAGGAACCCTGCTGGGTGTCCTCTGCTGTTTTATTTCCAGTGGGGTATAGGAATATACCCCAGCTGGTCAGAGCCACACCTAGGGCTGAGTCACCCAGAGACCCCATGTTGTCTGCTTACCCTCCCTGTGGGGATGGGGGTCTGTGCTCCGCTGCTGCTTATTTCTTCAGATTTCAGCCCTGGAATGGGCCAAGACTAGGCCCAAGCACGAGGGAGATGAGCCCACCCCTGTTTTCCCTGCAGCTCCACAGGACCACTCTTGTTCCCTAGAACCCAGCTTGGGCACAGCTAGGCCCATGGAACACACAACCCTAACGCCTGTCATGTGTCCATCCTCATACAGGCTGGGCAGGGCACCAGAAGGGTACCCACCCACAATTCCTATGGTTGCCGGCTCACATTCCAGAGGGAGTCCTTGCATGGCCTGCCACACACATGCTCCCAGGAGTGCCAGGGGCCCAGAGCTAGATGCTTAGCTATGAGCGGTACCTCTGAAAGGCCTCTATTTTTTTTTAGCCCCCTCCGTCTTCTGGATAGATCTGCCAATGACAGACACAGGTGTTGACTGAAAACACTCAAGGCGGCCCTGTATGAGGCCACTGAGGGTCAAGTGTGGGGGTAGGACACTGGAGAAAGGCAAGAGAGACAAGGCAAAGAACCCTAGCTGCTGCTGTGGATAAAGACCTTGGGTGTGTGGGGCCTAGACATAGACCTGGAAAAAGACCCTGAATTTTATTTCCCCACAATGGACATCAGGGAGCCAAGGCTTCTGATGTCCCTGCCCAGTCCCACCCCTCCCCAAGTACAGGAAAGGTCTCCACTCTGGAGATGGATGCCTGGAGCTGCTGATGCCTCCAACAGGTAGCCCAATGGCTTCCTTCCAAACGAGCTGCCCCTGCCATCCCAGTGGTAGTGACTCTGGCCAGCTCTGCATGCAGCCTGGTGGGGTGGTCAGGCTGGGTATTCCTTCTCAGACCCCAGTCCCTCAGAGGTATTGCCCCTGTTCCGGAAATGCTCTCTGCTTCGCTTCTTGCTGAGGTGGAAGCCAACTGTCTCTTCCCCTGGGGGACCAGGTGAGGACCCAGTGTGGACAGTGCCTGAAGGCATCATCACCTCATGCAACCCCTGGGGGCTGCTCCATTCCTCGGTCTCTGGGCTTCCAAGCCCTGCCAAGTGGGTCAGCTCTACAGGGCCCTCGGCCCCCGAGTCCCCTTTTGTCAGGACCCTTTTCCTCTCAGGTCTGGTCTCACTGGCCCGGACTGGCTTGGTAAAGACTACTCTCCCTTCACCACAGCTGGAGGGATCCTGGTTGAAGGATAGCTTGCAGTCAGTGGGAACTCTGGGGCTCCGGGAGCCCAGGAAGGCCAGGGCAGCGGCCTGATTGGTTTGCTCACTGGCCTCAGCCACATCTTCCAGGCTGTATTTGGTCCAGCGCTCAGGGTGTGCCACATAGTCAGGAACTGGGGATACCCTTGGGGGATCAGGTCTCCCATGGGCTCTGCCTAGACCCCCTGTTGGAGGCTGGTTTGAGGGGGACAAGGGCCGCTTGAAGTCACCATTATCACTCACGTTGGTTTGGACTGCAGGGGCCGGCACCCGCCTGGCTGCCCCTTCCAGACAATCAAAGATGCTGTGGCTTCGCTGGGAGAAGGTAGAGCTCACGCCTCGAAGCAGGAAGGGCTGTACTGCAGTGGTGGGAGTGCCTGTGGGGTGAGAAGGGGGCTCTTCCGGCTCTGGGTCCTCCTGGGTCTCCCCAGGCTGTACCTCTGGAGACAGTGATTCCACCTCGGCACCACCTGGCCAGCTGAGATTCGAGTCTGAGTCACTAAGGGAGATGGAGTCAGAAGGCAGGGCATCACACTCTGTCATTTGCTCAGCCTCCAAACCTGGGCAGGGCTCGCCTGACCCTGCCTTTGCCATGTTTCCTCAGACCACGCCACACCAACAGTTTGCCTATGAAGAGAAAATAGTTTACAACAGCTTCTTCCTGCAGACCTACCACGCACATCAGCAGAAAGAACTGTGTCCTACAAAAAAGCACAGTCCCTGGCCTCGAAGGGCCACTTGTCACCTGATGTGCTGCGTGCCTCTGGTGCACAGTGGAGCCCTGGCTAGCTGAGCGTAAGAGCCCTCACGAAGGTCCTCGGTGGCAAGGGTGTGTTCTCAGGCCCAGATGTGGAGCTGCTTGCTGCGTGGGGTCTGGCAGGAGAGAACTAACCATTAGACTAAAGTGCAAATAACCAAGAGGTACCGATATGGCGGCACGAGGCGCCCCATCACGGGTCAGGGAAGAGACCAGAAACTTTCGATCCCTACCTTATTTGATGCCGACAAGGGTCTCCAGGTAGGCGTAGCACAACCGAGTGGCCTGCATGGGGCTCGTTGCACCTAGCAGCGGGCAAGGATAAAAAGCGCTAATCTCGAGGTCTGTCGGTGCGGTACACACGAGAGGCGCCCAGGCCGAACACGCAGCCTCACCGTGAGGGGGAGCCCGTGAGGAAGAGTAATGGCGCCTCCCGTTTCTGTTCAGGGCTGGCGGCGGATTTGCCCAGGGCGCCACGGGGCGACTGCGGGGCGCGGCGGCTGACGCTGTACCCTCCGGGGACCCGGGGGTACAGTTCTCCAGGCCGTCGTTAATCAGTTCCGGATGCCGCTCCCCGCGGCCGTCGGCGCGGCTTCCGGAACCCAAAACACTTGGGCTGCGCTCCCCGCCCACACACGCACGGCCCTCTGGGAAGCCGAGTCCTACGCTTCCCGCGTACCGCGGGTTCCTTGCCCGAAAGAACTACACCTCCCACTTCTGGTGTCTGGGTGGCCCCGGAAACCATCACGGCATTAACCACAGAGAGGAAGGGGCGGACCCAGAATTGCGATTCCAATGCTCTAGGGTTAGCGGCCCGCCGTGGCTCTAGCGCCGCCTGCCGGAAGCAATGAGCATAACGGTCGCCTCACACAGGAAGTGCGTCATCGCGCACGGCTGGCAGGAATCTTCCGAGGTGCTTCCCGCTCTGGCTGGAAGTCCCGCTCCTTTGCTTGGTCCATCTATATCCGGGGGCGGGGCTGGCTAGGCCAGAGACACTCGGAGGTGTCCGAGAGGCCTGGCTCGCCTCCTCACACCAACGGACTTGCTGGGCCCCCGCATACCACCTGTTCTCTTGTTCTAGGCTTCGAGGCTCTTCCCCAAGGGCGCTGGCCCAGCCTGTTATGGCAGATGGTGGGTCAGCTTCTCCCTGAAAATGCGTTTGACAGGCCTTATGCCCTTGACCACTAGGCGCACTCAATAGCTCCTTCTCGGCCCAGAGTGCCTTAGTTCTCCATTGCTGCTGGATAGCATATTTAACCTTGAAGGACAGGAGAGAGGCCTCCGAATCCAAGGGCCCACCATCCTGGCATCCACTGGGAGATCATGATCCAAGAACCTGTTGTTTGCCCTACTTTGAGAAAGGGGAAGCAGGCATCCCTCAGCCTTCTGGTTTTCTGTATGCCTTTGGCATCTTACTCCTCCCTCCGACAGCTGTACCAGGAATGCATGATCTTGCTTCCAGAAGGCCAATGTAAAGGTGACACCCAGGCCACTAGGCAACAACCTTGGCCAGATGTCCCTGGCGCCTTGCAGTGCGGGGGAAGTGAAGAGGAGGCTCCTTGGGCCATTAACAGACCCAGCCTGCGTGGAGGAGGGGTGGATGTAGTTCAGAGCACTTGCCTAGCATGAGGGAAGCCCTGGGTTTAACCTCTGGGACTGGAAAAAAAACAACAAAAAAAAATACATCCAAACTAAAAAACCAGCCAGGCAGGAGGAAGGCTGCTGAGACCCTGCAGTTTCCAAAATCAGGCTGCACAGAGGCTACTGGAAGCCAGTGATAGGACTCCTAGCCAGGTCCTGTTCTAGAAGCTAATTAAATGTGCCTGCATCCCCACCCAGGGTGAAGCAGCCTGATATGCGGAGGGGGTGAAGGTGAGGGGCAGACAAGGGAATGACAACAGAGCCCACTAATTAAGAGATGAGGGGGAAAGCGTGGTGGGGGAGGGGTTGCTGAGGCAGTCACTTGCTTCAGAGCCTCACTTTGATGGGCTGGGCAAGCTCCCAGGCAGCAGGTAAATTTCTTCTCTGCCAGTCCTTTTGAGATATGGCCTGGGCACTGGGCCACTCAGCTCAGTGGAACGTTTAAAAGCACCTAGACAAGCAGGGAAAACACTTTGAAATGTTCCAGACAGTGCAGTGCATCCATTCATCACTGTGTGTCCCTTGGCAAAGGGTGGAGGGTGTCCTGAAGTCAGTCCCACCCCCAGCACTCTACCAAATTTCAGGGATGGCCCCTCCCACCGCTGGACAAGCATGTCCAAAAGCTGAGTTAAGAGTGATGTCAAAGCTGGAGCAGGTATCCCAGAGCCCTGATAAGAGGCACCCACCACCTGGACAGTTCCCTGAGGGTCCAGTGGCCAGCAGACCCTCTTGAGCTGATTCACCTCATGCCTAAAAAGCCCAGGGCTGAGTCATAGCCATGCCAGGCTACTGTCCCTTCAGCTGCTCCCTGGGTCTTGGATGATCTGGCACAGGAAGGGGCCCCACAGTCTTGTTAGCATGCCTGATTTTCCTTCTTTATTAAATGTCTGTTTCAAGATGTAATTAAGTTGAAGGTGACATGTTAGAAAGGACAGGTGCATTGAAGGCATAAGAGTGCTCACAGACCCAGCTCTTGAAATGGGGGCAGGAAAGGAACAAGGATTAAAAAGGTGAGCCATGCAGCCCACAGAATGGGCCAGGGGTTGGGCAGACATAGCCCCACCCAGCTTGGCCACGCTGAGCATCAGGGCAAGTGGTCTCTGGGAGATGTCTGGCTCAGCAGACAGAACTCCCCAGGGGGCCCAGAGACACCTCAAGGCCTAGGCCAGCTCCACCCCCACACACGCCACCTACAAGTGACGCCAGCCCCAAAAAGTAATAGGAAAGTTCAGAATGAAAACAAAACCTCAAAAGTAAAAAGGCTAAGTGTAGCAGAGTAATACCGGAAACATTATATACACAGGCAGCAATGCCCGCAGCAGCCTCTGGGTCACTCTAGGGGCACTGCAGGGATCCCAGCAGCTGCAACTGCAGGGCCTCAGTACACAGAGCTGTTCCGGATACCACAGCACAGCACCATGCTCAGGATCATCTCAAAGATCTGTGGGAGGAGAGTGCGGTCAGCACCACAGGAAAGGAGAGGCAGAACAGCTGAGTCCATGCTCACCCCACTCACCATGATGACAGCAACCACTATGGCTGCGATGCCAATGAGGTACAGCTTCCCAGAGAAGAGTTCGTCGATCTTCTTGTGGCAGTCATCCTGCAGGAGTGGCCAGTGAGTGATCAGGGGCTGGCTTCAGTGACCAGACCTCTGCCCGGGGATTACCTTCCACTGGCTTAAAGTGAAACATGGGATCTACTGTCTGGAACTGTTCCTATCTCGAGCTCATGATTATTGGTATCACTAGTGCCCTAGTCACTGGTGCCATAGATGTTCATGGAGGGTGCCAAGAGGCCAGGACCCTCGGTGCCCACAAATATGAGTGGAGCCATGAGTCTCCTAGGTCTCCACCTCCCCATGGGCCCTGCCCACAAGCCCCACCCAGCCATCCCAGCAGAGCAGTCCCGACATGCGCCTTGGTTCCATCTGGTTTGGCTCACGGGGAGCCCCGTGTGGACCACCCGGAAGCCAGGACCCCACCCAGGGATGTACAGACCTGGCTTCTGCCCCACCCATTGCTATGTACCTTCCATAAGGCATCTATGAAGGCGGTGCCTGATGGACACAGGTTGTTCCTCAGCACCGAATTTGACAGCGCAATCAGTGTGTTGGAGCCACAGCAGTTGAGCTGTAGCAATCAAGAGCACCATGGTCATCTCACCAGGCAATGGAGAAGAAAAGGCCATAGATATGCATTACACTGCTATCCCACATGCACCCAGGGCCAGCCTTCCACCCATCAGAGACACTGCTTAGACAAACCCACTGCCAAGTTTAACAGGTTCCCATTAGGAACTGAGTCACAGAGGAGACCCCTCCACATCCCCCCCCCCAAGCAGATCCTGAGGTCTGGGCTGAGGCAGGACTCCTCCAAGAAGGCACACTCCACCCCACCCCTCCCAGGTCCTGTAGCCCATCCCTGCAGGCCTAGCCCAGCCCAGCCAGCCACACCGTCTCATGGAAAGTCTTCACCACAGCCTTGGCGTTGTTAGCATCGTCATCTACCACAGCCTGCTGCAGAGCCTGGTCATAGAACTGCTTCACGTCCTTGGCGATCTGGGGGAGAGGCACAGTCACATATAATAGGGACCATCCCAAGGGCAGAGAGCTGTGCTCTGAGCTCTGACTCTTCCACAGAGCTGAGGTCTTCCTTCAAGGCAGCTCCCAAGAAGAATCCAAAGAGCCCCTTGAAAGCCATGGACTAAGGTGACCCATCACCAGTGACCTGGGCGATGCTCCTTGGGGGCTCACCTGGTCCTTGTTGACGAAGCCCCAGATGCCAGCAGCCACTTCACAGGCAAAGAGGATCACGAGGCAGGTGAAGAACTGGGAGCAGGGAAAAAGACAGTAGGCTGTGGGTAGGGCCCAGGTCAGCATGGAGCTGCCTTCTACAGAGGACAGGCCCATGGGACAAAAGCTTTGCAGGAGGAAGCTGGCAGTACCTGCTAACCCATGTCCCCCTCCAGAATAAGCCACATGGAGCCATGAAGGGCAGAGCTTAAAATGCAGCCCCTGCAGCAAGATGCTGGCCTGTTCATCCTCCCCACATTGCCTGCCTCTGCAGGATGGCCAGCTCGAGCAGGGAGGATGTGTCCACAGGTGACAGGCACAGGTGGCTGCAGCCCTGTGGCCATGATGGCGAACCTTTTAGAGCTTTCAATTATACAAATAGCCCGCTGAAGCATGACTGCCATAGGTTCACTACCACTGCCCTAGGGAGATGTTGGCACAGCTACCCCCACCCAAACTGACCAGGCCCTGGACAATACAGCTGGGCTTCTGCTTCCTGCTGGCAGGTGATGTGCCCAGGGACACCTGATGCTGGCTTCAGAGTCAAATTCAATCCCTATGACATTTATGGCTTTTTTTAATGAAAGGAAAAAAATCTTTTTTGTAACTGAGCCTTAGGAACTAGTCATGAAGAGATCCACCACAACCGCATTTAATGTAAGCTATCAACAGGAAAACCAGAAAGCCAATACTCTGCAAAAGACTGCCCAGTGACCCCTGGTCCAGATTAGGGAGGCCCCAAGTGCCATATCCAATGCAGCTGGGTTGAACTGAAGCCCCTGGGTCTGCCCCAATGCCCACTTGGCTGCCTATTCCTTGGCCTGCTGGATCCTACTTCTCAATGCCAGCCCAGAACCCGCTGACCTCCCAACCTTACCGTCCCCAGTAGGCACTGGGACTCCTGGATGGCCCCATAACAGCCAAGAAAGCCAACGAACATCATCACAGCCCCCACAGCAATGAGGATATAGATGCCTGTGGGGGAGAAGGGACCCAGGTGAGTAGCCACACACACACTGTGCCCAAGACATGCACATCTGAGGCACTGGCACTCATTACTAGCTTGACCTGGCCACTTGAGCTCTGTCTGTGCCTCCGTGTCCTCTTCCATGGCATAGGAGGGGCCAACTATGCTGAGGGAAGGACTGGATGACACTTAAGTACCCAGAGAACACCGTGGTCAGTGCTTCACGGGGCTCTTCCACAGTGGGGCCCACCACCCCTACCTGCGTCTGCTCCCAAAGCCTTTAGGACTTATGTGAGGAACTGAGATGGACCACCCCATTTTAGTTTATCAAGTGACATACCAGCAGCTGGATGGCGGGCCCATTGTTGGTAGTGGGGAGCTGTACAGGGAGCCCCAGTATTGGTATATGAAGGGAAATCAGGGGAAGGAATTCCATGGCGGCCACACAGCAGCCACACCCCCCTACCCCTGCTCTTACAGACACCAGCACTTGAGTTGGGGTACCCTGTGAGGTTGTACTGCATGGGGAGGCCTTCAGGCAGGAGTCTGCTGCATGAGGTGGCAGGACAGCTTGAGACTGTGCAGGAGCCAGCCCACCCTCACCTGCCCACACCCACTGGCTGGACAGTGCGTTCTGGGGAGGCAGACAGGGTCACCAAAGCTTAGAGGCACCTAGGACCAACATGTGCAGTGTCTCATTGCCTACAGCCTCACTTTTCCCTTGGGAAAGGCCACAGTGTCTCTGCAAGGGCCCTCCCAGGTCCTCATCCTTCAGCAGACTCAGCCCATCCCCCGATTACCATGGCAACGCTGCTGGGCAACCCAAGCCTCCTTGCACAGAGCCAGGCCCATTGTCCCTTGCCTGGCCAGCTTGGAGGGAAGGTCTTGGGGGCCAGGATGCACGGCCAGGCTTAGAAATGGACTGGATCTGGGGCCTGGCCTTGGTGGCCAACACTGAACAGCTGGCCAAGGGGAACTTCCCACCAGGCACCCCTCACAGGTGGCCCTCCACTTGAGGACCAAAGCACATTTAAACTGGTTTCCCACCCCCACCCCCTTTGGTACTGGGGATTGAACTCATGACCTCGAGCTTGCCAGGCAGATGCTTATGCCACTGAGCTAAATCTCCAGCTTTAAACTGGGTTTTGACTCCTCAGGCTCCCAAATCCCTGACCTCAAAATGAGGCACAGCACCCACCCACTGTGTCATTAGGTCATGCTCAAGATCCATGCGTGGATTATCTTTCTCAGTGTGGAGGATCCCATAGGGGTAGGACACCCCAGCTGCTTCAGGCCTAGGGTGCGCATAGCTTCTCGGCAGCAGTCTCACCCCTGCACAGCCTGGAGCCCTTTGGCATTTCCCAGGGTGACGAGGGAGCCAGCCAACTCTCCATCTTCCCAGCAGTGGACAAAGCACCTTTGTGAAAGGCTTGCGTCTGCTCCTGGCAGAGCCCAGCCCAGAGGCAGCAGGGATGCCAGGGGCTGCTTTGGGAAGCGCAGAGACTTGGGGAGGATCTGAGTGGCCCCATCCATGGGGTACAGGCAAAAGCCCCAGGCTAGGGGGTGGTAGGCACCACCATTCAGCTCCTAGCCTGCCAAGCAGCCCAATGCCTAGGGCTGTTCCCCCAGCACCCAGGAGGCCATAGCCAAGGAAAGGTGAGAAAGTGGTTGCAGAGCAAAGAAAAAAGGGAGAACACACAGGTCAGAGACCTGCTTCTGATGTCACTCTGCCCTGGCACTGGGGGGCCTACCTGACATCTCTCCTGTGGCACCACTGCCCAGTAGGAGCCTTGGGAGCTCCTTGGTGTCCATCCTGCCCAAGGGCCAAAGGTGGGAAGGAGGCCAAGGGGAGCTGCAGCCCGTCCCACAGGCCCTGCCTTGCCTGTCCGCTGCACTCAGCTCAGCCTGGCTGGCCCCACCTGAAGCAAGCCAAGCCTTCCACTCCTGTCCAGCCATGCCAGGCAGACACGGACCCACACAGGGACTGCTCCAGCTACAAGCAGAGCTGCCATGTTCTGGGAGCGTGACCTACTGCAGGGCCACCTCCCTCCTTGTAAGACCACAGGGCACAGGAAGGGTAGGATGGGAATAGCCCCCTCCTACTATGGACAGGAAGATGAGGGATACGCAAGGGGTCAGCCTCACTCTGATGGCCAAGGATGCACTCACTAACCTGTTGGAGGGCAAGACCAGGTTTTCTGGCCCCCTTTGGGCCCCAAATACTCCTGATTATCTTAGAAAGGGGAATAAATCAGATGTGGTGACACAGGCCTATACTCCTAGCACTTGGGAGGCTCAGGTAAAAGAATCGCCATGAGGTCAGAGGCTATCTTGGGCTACATAGTGAGTTTAAGACTAATCTGAATTGCATAGCAAGACCCTGTCTCAAAAAAACCAAAAAGAGGGCTGGGGATTTAGCTCAGCAGTGTAAGTGCCTGCATAGCGGGCGCAAGATTGCGAGTTCAGTTTCTGGTACCAAAAAAAGAAAAGAAAAGGGAACAAGAGGCCAAAGAGAAGATTCCAGGGGGAGACCAGAGAATACTGGTCAAGTCCTCCACACTTTAAGATGTGGAGCAAGCCAACAGATTGGCATTTGAGGGCCCTGGCTATAGCACCTAGCTGCAACACAGGGGCTGAGGGTCCTGTCTCCTGTGAGGGCAACAGAGCACCAGGAAGGAACAGGAACCCCCACCCGACCTGGGCAAGGGACGCTCCCAAGGCACAGCTGAGCCAGAAACACAGTCAGCCACAGGATCCTGCCTCTAGGGAGGACAGGAGCCATCCTGGCCATGCTGTCTGGACCCAGCCCTGTCTATTCTGACTGTGGGAAGACAGAGAGGATCAGGGCAGAAAGGAGAGGAAGGAATGGCACCCCTTGGGTTACCCACTCATGGCTGCCCTGCAGTGACCAGGAAGTAGGGGTGTGTGGCCTGTCAGGAGCCCTAGTTAACAGCCAGGCTCATCTTCCAAGTCAGCAGGCAGAGGTGGGGGAAGCAGACCCTTTCCAGGCTCCACTTGGGATGGGGAGGACCCTCACCAGACCCCAGCTGGAGCCCCAACCCTGAGGCTCCTCCTTTAAAGGGCAGGAACATCTCACTCACACTTCGGAGCTCTAAGGGCACCCTGCCCTCCCCCAGGACAAGGTGGAAAGCTGGGCCCTGCAGTGGGCCTCCCCCTGGTCATCCCCACTCCTGGACTCCACCCCTGCTCCCAGGCAGCCTAATAAGGCAGCCTACCAAGACGGCAAGGTATGGAGGCCTGTGGTGGGGGAGGCGACTGAGTCACACTGGCCTCCCCAGCACAGGCCTCCAGCTGCCTCAGCTGCTCCAGGGCAGGTCAGGCATCCAGCCCCACCCTGCCTGGAAGCCTCCCCAGAAAAGCCTAGTTATAATAAGCATGGTGCACTGCCCCTTCAGCCGCACGCCTCCCCTCTCCTGTTTAGGCTTAGTCTCAAGTTATTTGGTCCCCCGCCTCCCCACCAGGCTACAGGCCCATCTGCAGTCCCAACACTCAGGCTCCTGGAATCTCTTTCTGGCTGGCTGCCTCCTGGCCTAGCTACCAGGTCCTGCCTCCCCCAGGAAGCCCTCTCTGACCACCTATCTGCAACTGCCTGCGCCTCGACCTGTGATCAGACCCTGCCCTTGTGTCACTCACCCACATAGAAGGTGTTGGGTGCCGGCTTGTTTCCCAGCTCCAGGTAGAGCAGGCTGGTGGTCTGCGGGTCATGGCGCAGCCACAGGGCCACGCCCAAGATCACACCTCCGGCCAGCTGGGGGAAAGAGTGGGCACAGTGTCATGAGTAGCCGGACATGGTGGGGTGTGTGACAACCACATCGCACTGAACATCCTGAGCAGGCAGCTGTAGTCAGGAGGGATGGACTCTTAGTTGGCACCGTGGCTGGTTTGTCAATGCCATCCCCTTGAGGCCCTTCTGGCCATCTGGGATGCAGCTCCTGGGTAGACTGCCAGGTCAGACACAGGGCATCTCTGAGACTTACTTCCTTATCTAATGTAGCCCAAATACTGAATGAGACAGCACTATACAAGATTTTTATTGTTCTCATATTCCAGATTGACTAGAGGTGCTGTTTTTATTTGCCAAATCTGGACAGAGGTCACAGCAGGACCTGGACACCCAGAGAAACTCAGCCCTCTTCCAAGGGGTCCTTTAGTGTCTGCCAGAGGCGTGCTGGGAACCCCAGAGTGGGAACTCTTTAAGTTTTGCTGCCAGGAGGAAGGGCCTCAGCTCTGATGCTGCTGAGGCCCTTGTGGGGCTTGTGCCCTCCAGCAAGCTGCAGGGCATGGCCTGTGATGACCTGTGAGCAAATCCATGCCACCGTGACCCTGGGAAGGGAAACGCTGGGGGCAGGCAGCTGCAGTACCCATGAGAGAGAGCTCAAGTGGGTGGCTTGGGCTGCCACAGGCCAGGGAGATGGAAGGGATGCCGCTCCAGCTGGGGGCAGGCAGCTGCAGTACCCATGAGAGAGAGCTCAAGTGGGTGGCTTGGGCTGCCACAGGCCAGGGAGATGGAAGGGATGCCGCTCCAGCTGGCATGCAGGGTACAGGGTCGGGCTGAGGGACGCACACAATGAATTGTTAATCCTGCATACAGGTGATCATCTCTAGCCAGGTGAGGTCTGCCCTTGAGGCAAGGCTTGACCCATTCCTACTGCCTCTGACCCTGGTCCCTGTCCACTAGGTTAGGGGCCAGTCCACTGGTGGTGGTAGTGCAGAGGGTCATCCTTTGCCATTTCTGGTACCTGGCACCATGCAGGGCACTTTACAGAAACATAGCGTCCAGGAGTGACTGGAAACACTGAGTCCTGCCTGCCTCTTCCCTCCTCTGCCCTAGGGCCTCTTGGCTGATGCTTTTGGATGCTCCTCGGCTGGGCAGGTATTTCAGAATAACAGGAGTGGAGGACAGAGTCCTCCCCAGCACCATCCCAGCACACCAGCTATAGCTACTCATGGACAGGTCTGCCTAGGGAGGTCACAAGGGTCAGGTTGGTGTCTCACAAGAGACACCTGCCTGGCTTCCCTGGACCTTGACAGGCTCTGTCTTCCTCCTGCACATGCTCTCACTGAAGGCGAGGCCCTGTGGGGTTCCTGAAGGAAGTAGCATGAGGACACAGCCTAATGGTCTCCACAGGAGACACGAAGCTGGTGAGCATGAGGCGCAATGGTGTCCCTCCGACAGGAATAGCCACAGAGCATGCTCTGCCTGGAACTGGTGGGAAAGTCGGGGTCAAAGGTTACACTTTCCAGCCTCATCCTCCTATGTAAGTAGGGGCTAGCAGCTCACCCCACAAAAGGCACAGGGCTGCTGGTCAAAGAGGAAGAAGAACAGAAACACAGGCCTGAGAAAAGCACCTGGTGGTTCCAGTTCCTACTCCTGTGGTCCTGGCTGGACGTAGGACCCTGAGGGGAGGCAGATGTGCTTAGCAAGATGTGTAACTGTCCCAAGGAAAGCCCCGAGCAAGCCCGGGGATTCCCAGGTAGGCTGACTTAGTCCCCACAGAATTGGGGTGGAGCTGTGGGTTTCCAAGCTACGTCACCCCACCCCCCAAGTCAGCAGCACCAGGGCATCCCCCGACCCCGCCCCTGCAGGAGGCCAGAGTTTACTTTCCCTGCACCTCTCCACTGGGCCTGAGCTGTAATTTCTCTGCCCCTCTTCTGAAAACTGAACCTCACTTTCAAGAAGCTCAGCCCTGTGTTTTCAAGTGCTAGTCTGGAGCAGGATGGGCCCCACTACTCCACTACCCCACTACCCCATGAGGTGCTGATGGAGGCTCTTCCTCATTGAGCAATCAAGGTACGTGTTACAGCTTGCAGTGCACCTGCTGGCTGAATCAGAAATGGCCTGGCAGCTGGGACTGAGTGTGCCCTGCATATGACAAAGCCCCCAAGATGCCAGAGGTCCCCAGGCTTCCTGAATCCTGTAGGAACAGGCAGTTCTCTGTGCTTCTATGCCTGTCACACCGTCAAAAGGGCAGGGAGGGCCTGGGACAGTGTGGGGGAGGCAGGACAGTGAGAGATAGTGGGCGGTCCCAGGGAGCTAAGTCAAGCTTCTCTTGAGCTGGCTGCCATCTGTGGCTCCAGCAGAAGAGGTGACAGACTGAGTTACCCTGGCAACTCTGGCTTCCTCATGGTTTTGAAGACGTCATGTATTTTGTTTGAAAACTGGTCCAGAGGTTGCTCTGAAGGATGTTCCGGCCTGAGAGGTGGCAGACAGGAGGAACCCTGCCCTGTCACTCCCTCAGTGGTCACAGCTAAGTGCAAATCCTGACACAGCCCCAGAAGCCATAGGGGTCTCTGGGAGGTTGCCACCTTCCTGTGCCTCAGTGTCCTCACCTGTGAAAAAGCTGAGCATGCTTAGTGTTGCCCAAGGGCTGCTCTATCGTGTTGAGCCTGGCTGGGCAGGGATCATCTTCATCCTCCCACAGGTGAAGCTGAGCACGACACCCCCTTATGGCAATGCTGTCCTCACAGAAACCTCACAGACAGCAATGTTTAGCCTGCCCCAAAGCCCTGTGTTGGTGAACTTCAGACTCAGTAGCCACTTCCTGCTCTGTTAGGAAAGCAAGCTTTTTATTCAGACTCCAGAGGAGTATGGAGAGGCTGTCTCTCTGTGAGCTCCTAAACCCCAGTCTCCATGCCCAGTGATAAAAAGGGGTCTGGTGCAGTGCAAGCTACAGTGCAGGGGAGAGACTGATCTAAAAATACAGAGGATTTGAAACTTTCAGTTAGAAAAGCAATGGGCCAGAAGGAGGAGGAGGAGGTGGGTGTAGTGCTGGGAAAAGCAGTTGGGACATGCCTTGCCTACCTCACTGTCCCAAGGTTATTGGCCACCCCACAAGGCCACTGAGGACAATCAGAAGCTCTTCTGCTGGGGTAATAAAGATTGTCTGTCTCTGGGCTGGCTGCTGCCCCCAAACCTTCATCCTTCCAGCCCCTGCCTAGACTCCCAGGATGGGACTAGGCACCCAGGGGAGGGGCCCTGGGTAGGAGCCATGACAAAAGCGGGGAAACTGAGGCAATGGGGAGGGAATATTCCCCTAAGGCCAGGAGAGCAGGACTAGGATGGCAGGACAGTAAGTATCTAATAAAGGACTAGTATAATAAAGTATTTAATAAAGGACTAGTGGCTCCCAAAGCTGAATGGTAAGAAAGCCAGCCACCCAAGTTTTAAAACACAGGAAAGCCCCACCTAGAATACAGAGGGCACCTAAGCATTGGAAAGGAGGCCCCCCCCTTCCATCTAGACCACCACACAAGAGCCACAGCCAGACCCCAACCCGCCCGCTCCTCTCGCTAAACTGGACATGACTTTCCTCCCAAAGCAGCTCGCCCCTTCAGTGCCTGTCACACCCTTGAGAGGATGGGGAAGGCCCAGAACAGTGCTGGGGAGGCAGGAAGGTGGGAGATGGCAGGTGACCCCAGGGAGCAAGCAAGTAAGCTCTGATGAAGCCTGGTACAGCCATTACCTGGGTTAACTCTACACCTCCTCTGTACCCCATGGACCCACCCCAGGTATTCACCCAGGCTCATACAAGACTCATGGACCCGTATTTCCAGCAACTTTGCTTCTAAAAAACTGGGGTCTGTGTGTCTGCTGGAGGGGTGACCGAATGGACCTGGGGGTCCATCTTGCAGTAGAATCCATATCAGTGAAAAAGCAGGGATACTCACAGCTGCACAGACATATCCCTAAATAATCGTGCTGGGAAAAGAAGAATTCACACCTTCTGCCTCCATTTATGTGACTGCAGGAGAAATGTGAGTATCTACTAAGAGAGTGCAGCGGTCCCGGAGAGGAGGGGCAGGGGCGATTACAAAGGGCTCACAGGACAGGAGTATAAATGTTTTGAAACCTACTACACTGCACACTGTGAATTTGTGTGTGACTCTGTAGGTCAATCACTTCTAAATAAAGTTGTATAAAAACACCCAGTCCCAGGAGACTAAATGCAAAGGGGAAGAGGGCCCAGCTGCTACCTTGGTGCAGTGTCTTCCCCCATAGGAGCAAGGGTCTCTGCTAACCAGCAGCAAATATCTGGACATGCTAGAGTCCTAGCCACAGACCCAAAGTTCTAGTGTAAACCAGAGTCAGGGACTGCAATCACTAGGGAACCTGCGTGCCAATTAAACAGAGTCAGCCCAGGACCTGGGGAAAATGAGAGTGTGGTGCTGGATGGAGGCCCAGGCACAAAGGCCAAGGGTGGCCAAGCCCTGAATGCTAAGTTCTGTTTGAGCTGGCCTACCTCAGGCCAGTCTCGGCTCCACGCTTCCAGCTTCTTCCTTTGTAAGATGAGGAAACAGAGGTATAGAAGCTAACGTACACAGACAGTTACCAGGATGCCCTATCTAGCTCTTGACAGCGGTGACATTATGATCACTGGGATGTCTTACAGATAGCAGAATCTGGGATTTCTTCATTCCTTCTCTTCCAGACAGAATCATGTATCAGTTTTCAGGATCACCAGATACCAATCTGTTCAACGCTTTCCTGTGGAGAGCAGCTCTGGCCACCTGCTCCTGCGGCCTCAGCTACTCCCATGTCCTAAGGTATTACCTTGGCCTTTGATACTCCTACTCAAGGCTGCGGGGATAGAGGAAAAGGCCCAGGTAGTGTGTCTGGGTTCCTAGAGGACTCCATGCAAGATAACAGAAAAGAGTCTAGAATTCTGCTTCTTCCTCCTTCCTGGGAATTAATAAATAACAGGCTCTACTCTCAAAGAGGGTTGCCAAGTAGGGTGGGTCCCTGCCCGGTCTGTCTGCTATTTCCCAGAAGCAGCTGAAAGGGAGCAGGCCTGGTACAATTTCACATACCACACCAGCCAGCAGCCTTCCCTCAGCCAGAACCTGGATGGGAGCCGGGCTTTGGGGGGGCTTTCCCACTGCATCACACTCCACCCTACCCTGCCCACAAAGAGGCCAGGATCCAGTCACCTCACCTGACTGACCTAAGCAGTCACCCCAAATGCTTCCAACACATTCCTAGAGATAACAAGGTGGGTAGGGTGTGGCTCAGCAATGGAGTACTTGCCTTCCATTCCCAGCACCTTTTCCCCCAAAAAATTCTCCAGTGGATAACAAGGACTCTTCTTAACCTGCTTCTTTGAGTAGCAGTTGAGCATTCATCTGTAGCCCAGACCCTTGATGCCTCTGGGCAGGTTACAGAGACCTTCCTGAGGGACACAGGAACTTTCTCGGGCTTTCCTGGGAAGTGGACAGCCATGGTGCCCTCAAGGAGCAGAACCACCAGAGGAGGCTCAGGCAGGAAGGAAGCCTGGAGGGAAGCACAGGAATCCTCACCTCGGTCAGGAAGCAGCAGCTCTATTCACAGGGCCCCTTGGGCTCAGGAAGCTGCTGTCTCAACCTCTAAAAATAGGTGTCAAGGCAAAGTCCTAGCCCCTGGGGCCTGCCAGTTAGCTGGGGGATGTGAGGGGCCAGGACAGGAGCACAGGCAGTGGAGGACGCCCGCTATTTCAGGTTGCAGGAATGGGCTGGGGCGCCCTAGGGGCAAACTTAAGGATGGCCACTGCTCCCAGGCAGGGAAGCCAGGAGGTGCCCTGCTCATCCATGTCACATCTGTGCATGGCCACCCACTCTCGGGGAAGGTCACACAGCTGACACAACCATAAGGCCTATGGAACCAGAGATTGTGGGAAGGGTTGTGGTCCCAGCCTTGCCTTACCATTTCCTCATGTGGTCGCCTAGGAAGTTCTGTTTCCCTGTTGACTCCAATCTGTCGCATGGAGTCGGGAACAGCCTAGCACGACAGAGAGCTATTCTAGGTGATGTTATTGTCTCCTCAGGCACATGGGAGACTGCTCCCTACAGGTAAGGTCCGCTGTGCTCCTAGGGTGGGGAGCAGGGAGCAGGGCTGTGAGAGGTGAGCTGTCTGGGACTCTGGGGTTGAGGGGGCTATGCTTCCCACACCGCTATCTCTCAAAGCCTCCAAGGCCTCAGTATAGAAATCATGTCTCAGGCCTCTGAACTTCAAGACCACAGCTCCAGGAAGGTGAGTGGCCAGGGGTCCTCATTCCTACACCCCTGCCATGCTGGGTACAGCTCAGCCCCACCAGGAGCTCAGTGTTAGCACAGTGCTAAGCCAACCTGAATCCCAAACACAGGTAACAGTACAGTACAGTAACAGTACAGGCCACAGGGTGCTGCAAGCCCACCCTGAGAACGTGCTGATGATCCAGGCCCACATGGGGCATAATGCGATGACTAGGGTGAGATGCCCCACAGGAAGCACAGGACAACCAGGCCATCACTCAGTCCTGCTGCCCAGGCCTTCTCAGAAGTGATGTCATCTCAGAAACTGGGGCAAGGACAAAGAGAGAGAAATAGCAACTCTCGGAGAAGGGGCATACCTGCAAAGACTACAAAGGTGCTGGACCTGGGCTCTCTCAGCCCCCTGCCTGGAGCACCCTCACCACTAACTCAAGGTGCTTTCAGACTATGAAACTCTGGGGATTCAAGCTCTAATGCACCTCCTGCATCCCCAGCCTTTCAGCCTTTGCCAGGCCTTACATTTAGCACCCCTTCTATGGCCTTGTACAGAAAATATCCATAACCCTAGGAATGAAATCCAGTTAGCAGCTGGCCATGGCTCCCTGCTGTGAGGTGCCTTCCCCCACAGCTGGGGGATTCCCTGAAGGAACTTCAAGTGGTCTCAGGTAACTCAGCATCTGCTCTACAGCCAACCAAGTAAAGCAACTCAGGAGGGACCCAGAAGCCCAAGGTACATGTGTGGAGGAGCCAGGGGTCATAGAAGTTCAGGGGCACCCAGAATGCCCCATACACTGGTCACAGGGCACCCTACTAGACAGTGAAGACTGCTGAGGGCCAATTCTGGTAAGCTCAGTCCTCTGGGCAGGAGTCCTAGAAACAAGGTGGGCGATCTCTAGTGTTGGAAGGCCCTTCGGCACTCAGGGCCATTGCAGGTCCCAGGCATCAGGGCCATAGTGACAGCCACCTAGGCTTCTCCCCAGCCCCTCCTCTACTCTTCCTTCTCCAAAATGCCAGGCCAGTGCCAGCTGCTCCCTCCACGGGTACCTGGACTTGGCCTTATTGACTGTATGATTGAATCTCCTCCCCCTTGGCGGGATTTCAGGTGCTGAAATAAGAGTTGGGAGAGGAACAGTTAGTTTCTCACTCTGTGCCTAAAAGTAGTTACTCAGAGCTGGGCATGGTGATGCATGCCTGTAATCCCAGCACTTGGGAGACTGAGGCAGGAGGTTCACTGTGAGTTTAAGGCCAGCCTGGGGTACATAAGCCAGTTCAAGGTCAGCAGTGCAAGATATAGTGGGATCCTGTCTCAAAAACCAAACCAAAAAAAGTAGTTACTTGAGCTGAGGATTAGAGGTAAATTCAGTTTCTAGAGGCTGAACTGAGTTGGGACAGCAGGAGAGGGAAAGAAAGCCCAGCAGGCTGCTGAATGGACTGGGGGCTGGGCATGATGGCTCATGCCTGTAAGCCCAGCACTCAGGAGGCTGAGGCAAGAGGATCACTGCAAGTTCAAGGCCAGTCTGGGCTGAAAACAAACAAACAAAAAAACTGGACTGGGGCCTTTCCTGGAGAGGGTGCCAAGGTGTGGGCACCAGAACAGAGCTAGCCAGAGGCCACTGGGACCCCAGGGGCCTACCTCCTTTCTCTAGTTCTGTGCCTTTCAATGCTCAGACACATCACAGGGGCCAGCCTACCCAGGGACAAACCACAGACTTCCTCCTCTAGGTCTAGCCCAGCCCAACGGTTGGTCTTGGTCAGGTTGGGTTATCTCCCAAAGCTGGGGAAGCCAGGCAGCCAGACAGCCTGAGGGCACCAGGAAAAGTCCACTTACCCAACTGGTGAAACCAGGCACAGGAAGTCCTTAGCCCCACTCAGCCTGCTGGGATTGCAGTCCCTATCCAAGAAAGGAGGCAACAGTCCTGCCAAGTGACAGATAATCATGTGCTGTCTGAAAGCGGGGGACTGAGTGCCAGGTAGCAAGACTGCTAATCAGCCTCCTGCATTGCCACTGGCTACATCGGTCTAGAGGACTAGCCAGTCCTGGGCAGGGGACATGGCCTTTCTCCCAGCAGGGACTGTTGGCACCTCTCCTGGGCCCCACAGCCAGCCTAATGAAGAAGACTATTGTCACACCCATTTTGTAGATGAGGAAATCAAGGCTCCTACAGGCCGGTCACAAGCTCCAGGACCAAGGCTGGTAGGTAGTAAACAGAAACACTTTTTCTCTAGCCCTTCACCCCAGCAGCGAGTCTCAGGCACTTGCCCTCTCCTCTGGAGCCCCTGGACGTATCTCAAGGGACACAGTGTCCATGCTACTTGGTGTGAAGCATCTGGGTGAAGCTATCTGCCCTTTTTCATGCCAAGCCTAATGCCCAGCCAGCCAGGGAGCTCAGGAGGACCCTGCTGGCCTCCAAGAAGGCTCTGGTTAGGACACAAGGTGTATGACACTGCCTGGGATTCTGGGTCTCAGCTCAGGGCATGAGAGACTGTAAGTGAAAGTACACATGTGAGTGTAGGCAAGTGACCCAGGGTTCCTCCCTGGAGAAGCAGGCCAGGCTACCTAGGACACTTCCTCCCACAAGGAAACCTTTTTCCTCTTACAACAGAACTTTAAAAAATTGCCCATGCAAACAATCATTGTCAACCTGTTCTCACTTCCAGCCTGAGCCTCTGGTACCATGCCAGGTCCAGGCCAAAGGGCACCTACATCCCCCTCCCCAGGCGCTTTCTAAATGACAGTGCAGCTCTCCTTGGCTAAGATCCCTGGCTGGACATCGTGCCCAGCATCCATTTCCTGAGCCTACCCTGTGCCAAGCCCCTCACTTCGCACTCAGGTACATTAGCTAATATGCTCTCAACTCCTCCCTCTAAAGAGGTCTAGAACCAAAGCAGTCAGGTAGGGGTCTGCTGAGCTGCAACTCCACGGCACCATGGTGTTCTCAGCCACAGAACAAGTCCTGGGATGCTGAGGGCTAAGGGCAGCCAAGGTTCTTCTGTAGGGCAGTGCCAGCCAGCATTCCCTGGCTTAGCTCTGTAGGCCTGGCCCTGCTGAGCCCAGCATGAGTGTGTGGGCCCATGAGACAGGATGATGCAGTTCTCAGGATGGAGTTCTCAGGTCTGAGCTGGGCCCTGGGAGAAACAGGGAGAGGCTTGGGAATGTTCCTAGGGTTAGAGCACCTCTGGGGATATGTTGCGCCTCCAATGCGGCTGCCTGGGAAACAGCCAGACTCATCTAGACCCAGGTCTCTGGAGAGATGGGGGGCAGGGAGCAGCTGGGATAAGTGTGTACCTGGCTACTTTCAGCTGTCTGCTATGTCCTCTCCAGGTGCTGGCCAGAGGACCATATTTACCTTCCACTCACTGGGTCCAAGCAGATGGACACTGATAGACACCCAGGGCCACACTGGGCCAGAGAAGCCCAAACCATCAGCCTTATTGTTTTTCATGGTCACTGAGATCCTAAGTAGTGCCCCCCACCCCGCAGGTCACACAGCCCTCCCAGCTTGGAAAAGCGTGACGTGCTGCCCCTCACTCTGCTCCTAGCTGAGTTCAATCCAATTGCCTCACCACATCCTAAACATCTCGCTGTCCCTAGATCCACCCTGGGATCCTTGATGTCCAGATGGAAAACAGATGTCCCCAGTCCCATACTCCAGGGGATGCTTTAAAAGTTTATGCTTGGGGCGGGGGATTTAGCTCAGCTGCAAAAGCTCCTGCCTTACAAGCACACAGTCATGAGTTCGATCCCAGGTACCCAAAAAAAAAAAAACAAGTTTATGCCTTCTGTCTCAACGTGAGTGACACACACAGCTCCATCCCTTCTGGAATGGAGGAACAGCAGCAGGGGAGAACCTGGGAAGGGTGGCAGTTGCTGGTCCAAAACAGCAACCAGCAACATCCATCCTGGAAGGTAGTGAATAGTCTCCACTCTTCTAATTCCAGCACCACAGGATAGGAAAACAAAAGGAACACACTGTATAGACTCTTCCCAACAGGAAGACTATGTTGGGAGAAAGTACCTGTCAGCACAGAGATCCTCCTACACCTGCCCATGACACACACGTGGAGACAGACACCTGCTTCTGAAGTGGATAGCGGAGCCCAAACACAGGAGCCAGAGCCCTGCTGCAGAGAGACCCACCCCTCAGGTCTGTAAGGTCACCCTTGGTGGGGCCGGAATCTATGTGGGTGAGGAGTGAGATCAGCCTCAAGAACTGGGACCTGGTGCATTCGGGCCATAGGGTCCTGAGCTCAGCCTGGACCCCGACTACTCCCAGGAAGGTCTCGAGTGGCGACAGCAGGCTGTAGGGTGAATGAGGCTGGGGTTAGAGTAGGTAGGACGGTTTCCAAGGCTTGAGCAGAACGCGAGCACCCCCTACCCCCACACACACTCCCGGCTGCTCATCCAGGGGTTGTGACCACGATGAGCTCATGGAGGCGGGACGCTGGGAGCCCCGCCCAGAGCCCCCTCAGTGCCCGCGAAACAGGGTGGTCCCCGAAACAGCGACTAAAGACTGCCCAAACCCTCAGCAGAGAGGGCTTCGGGGTCCGCGGCCCCGTAACCAGCACGCAGCGGAGAAAGGCCGAGATCCTAGCCCGGCCGCTGGGCCGGGCCGTGACGGGAGGAGGGCCGACCCCCCGGGCTTGCTGCCGGTCCCGGCAGCCCAGCGGTGCGGTGGCCCCGGACCCTCGCCCCACGCCCGGAGCCCACAGGTGGCCTTGCAACTTCGCCGCGACGCGGCGCTCCCCTCCGCCGGGCCTAGCGCGGGGCAACCGGGCCCGCCCCAGGTGCGGTGCGTCCGCCCCCCCGCGAACCCCACCCTGAGCGCCACTCACCCAGAAGACGAAATTGAAGACGAAAAGCAAGTACTTGATGCACTTGGTGCAGCCCTCCACCCCCATGGCGGCTCGAGGCTGTGGGGAACGGGCCGGTCCGGAGCGGCAGGCGGGCCGGGGACACTGGGCCGGATGGGCCTGGGGGCTTGGCGGGTGGGCCGGGAGTCCTGAGAGCCTAGAGGCTGGGACGGACGGGGTACAGGCGAGATGCGGGTGCGAGGCCTGCCTAGGTTCACAAGGGTCGCCGCTGTTTAAGCGCGCTCACAGTGGCTGCGCGCGCGCCCGGCTCCGCACGGTTTATATGTGGCCAGGCCCCGCCCCCGTCAGGCCCCGCCCCCTGTCGCCTGCGCCCCCTCCCTCCGGCCTGGCCCTCAGAAGAGGATGCTCCGGCAGGGGGTGCCTCCCAGTCCACATTCCTTTAGCGGTTGGGGACTTTGGTGCCGCCGAGATCTCAGGGCCAGGGTGCGCTGTACTGCTGCGGGATGCGTCCCTGAGCTGGGGCTGCGTAGGGCTCCGGGCCCTGGGCCTAACTGCAGGGCGGCGCCTGAAAAAGCAACGGATAGCGGTGGTCTAGAAACAGCCTGGGGTGTCCCCGGGAGGAGCTCTCACTTTCTTCCTCTGGCGCCTTGGACATTCTGGAGAACCCCTTTGGAGGGGTTGATGAGTCTTTGCAAAACTAGTATGCAGGGATTTGGGTGGGGCTGAAGCCGGGGCAGGGCATGGGTCTAAAGGTATATAATGCCCTTCTAGGAAGCCGGTCCCTTGCCCCATGGAAAGGAGGAGTCAATGGTCCGCGTTCAAGGAGTCTGTCTTTGGAAAGGTCACTGGCGCAATCAGAATATCCCCAGCCCAGCATAAGTGTTTAGGCCCAGCTACTTAAGGAGAACTGCCACATACTGTGCTTTTCACTCTGCGCCAGCTTCCCAAGATCCCGAGATCCTGAAGGTGCCAGAGACTAAGTGCTTTCTCCCCAGCGGATCACGGAATGCAGTCACCAATGCTGATACTCCAGTAAAGGGCCTACCCCTGCCCTCCAAGGATGGAAGATAGGGCTGCTTCTGCCGAGTCCAGCTGGAGACCGCGAGAGACCCGCCGCAGAGATGAAGCCTACACCCAGGTCGCCCACCATCACCTGCCACAGTGTGTGCCGAAACTTGCTGCAGTGATGGGCAGGATCTGTATCAGGGTAACACCTGGCACAAGGGAGTACTGGGCACTAGAAATATGGCCATCAAGGAACTGATGTTTGAATGTGTGCCATTATAATTTACATTTAAATAGCCCTAGGTACTCAGTAGGTGGGAGGGGTGATAGAAAGATAAATAGAAAGTTTAAATTTTTTGGCTGGGTGTGGTGGCCCACACCTGTAATTCCAGCACTCTGGAGGTGGAGGGAGGCAAGAGATCGCTGGAGTTTGAGGCCAGCCTGAGCTACATAGTGAGTTCAAGGCCAGCCTGAGTGCATAGTAAGAACCTGCCTCAAAAAAACCAAAAAGTTTAATTTTTAAAAAAAATACACATTGCCAAGAACAATGGGATAAGTGTTTTCAAAGTGAAGGGAGGTGTTTTAAGAGGCAGTCATTTTATTATAATAAATTTTTAAATCTACACATTCATCATGTTTTGATCACTTCTCATGTTTATGGCAATTTCTGTAAAAAAAAAATTACTGTGTCTTCAACCATCTTTTTCACTGTATATGGCACTGTATGATTTCTGACTCTTCCCTAAAGTCAAATGACCATAAAATTTAACATTTTGAATCTATTTAGAACATCTAGAACATCAAGACAGCCAAGATAGCATAACTAAAGACTCTCTCAAAAGAGAACTTTCAGAACTGCTTCAAGAAAGTAGCAAGAATGTCGATAAGTGTGTCTGAAGCGAGGAGGAAGGAGTACCTTGGAGGGGATTGATGTCATGTGTCATTTACTTTAATTTTTTTAAATTTAAACCATCGGTGCATTTTTTTAAAAAATCATACCTGATATACTGGACAAAACAATTCTTGGAACCATCTGTTCTCTCCTAGGTTTGTAGTTTTCTTGGTGGCTAATTTGTAAACTTGTTTTTGGTTTCATGCTTGTATATGAGCTACAAGCACAAGTTTATGGCTGGTTTTATGTTTGGTGTATGTCAAAGTGACAATAAAAGGAACTGAAGTCCTCATGTGAGCATCTGTAAAGACTCTTTGTTTACAGGGGACAGAATGGGCCTCATTGTGAAGAAAGTTTCTTTTGACTCCTGGGCACCTGTTCTCCCATTAACACCCCAGTCTCTTTAGCAATGAAGGCATGTCCCACCAAGTATGAGTCGCACACTGGGTCCTTGGGCCACCAGACCCAAGGCAGGTTTGGTCATCTTGTTCTTTTCTCCTTCTTGGTCATGTACCAAATGCTTAGTGGTGTCCACTGAGTGCTAGGTGATGGTCCAGAATTGGCTGTGGAGAGCCTGGCAGCCAGGCTCTTTCCTTCATGTTAATCATAGGCTCTGGAGTTTTTGTGAGATGATCATATCAGTGCTGAGGATGGAGGGAATTTTCCTGATGCTTGGTAGTGCCCATGGGGGCCACTCCAGCAGTGTGGTGTCCCAGATGTCTCCTGACAACTGAGGAGGAGTCAATCTGGAGAGCAGGAAGGAGCATTCCAGGCAGAGGGGAGAAGATGGAGAAACAGAAAGGAAGCCCTTGAACTAGGAGCAGATGGAGCAAGGGAAAGAGGACTAGACACAGGGTAAGGGGCAGAGAGTGAGCTCTGGAGACAAGAGGATGGGCATTCGTCCCCAAAGGCCAGAGTGGCATTGTACCCATTGCAACAGTGAGATGATGGGAGGGCTTTCCAGCTGGGCCTTCCAGCTGAGTGAGGATACAGTGGCAGAGGTTGCCATGACCCAAAGGTGAACTAACATGAACAGGCAACAGAGGTTTGTTATGGCCACATGGTACATGGGGGCCACCTCATGGTCTTTCATCTGTGAGGCCCACCTTTCAAGTGCCCTCCCTAGCACTGCCAGTTTGACCTCATGAAGACCTCGAGGAAGCCTGAGACACCATTATATGATGGGTGTCAGTGTGGTTCTGGAGCAAGTGGGCATCCAAGGGGCATCTCTTCAAGGGTGTGTGTGGTCAGTTGGACTCAATGGGCCTTCCACCCCAGCTCAGAACACTGAGAGTTGTGTTAGAAGAGGAGGTGAAGAATGAGGGGCGGGGCTTGACCCTGCTGTGCCTGGGATGGGAGGTCCCTGCAGGAACAATTGTCCTGGTGAAGAGAGGCAGATAGTGGCAGGTGGCAGCCCAGCTGGGCTTGTGTCAGTCATTCTCTGTGTGTGACTCTGTGGGTTCTTCAGTTTCCCCATGGGCAGTAGAGCCCCTAAGCAGTGTTACTAGGCTGGTGACTTGTAACAATATGCTGGGTGAAGAGCCCAGCCAGTGGGAAAATAAAGGCCACTGGCTCCTGTGAGTCCCATTTGACTGAGACTGAGAAACTTGGCATCCTGACTGACACAGATCCAGGGGCTAGTGACCCACTGCCCCACAGAGTACCCTTTCCATTATGAGAGGTGTACAGAACCCTTCTGTACCTCAGTTTCCTAAAATACTTGAGTGTTATGGCTGATACCTTGTGCCAATTTGAGAAGCTTAGAAGTTTAACTAAGCAACTCAGCAGAGAGCCAGGATCCTTACTTTATAAAAATCCACATCCTGTGCAAGAGGAGGGCACAGAGATTTTGTGAGTGCTACACCACCCCCCTGCGGGGGGGATGCTGTGTACAATATAAAGGAGGAAAAGAGGCTTGTTCTGCCACTTTTTGTTTTGGCTGCTTTTCCTGGCTGCTGCCTTGAAGTGTTGCTCCAGTGCCATGCCACCCTGCCTTGGAGCCAGCTGATTATGGATTGAAACTTCCACAAACAGTAAGCTAAATAAACCTTTCCTTCCGTCATTTTGGGTCATGTATATTTTGTCCCAGCAATGAGAAAAAAGTACCCAAGACAACGGAGATCACCAAACAAGAACAAATGGGCTGTTAAGGCAGTGCTTGCTCTAGTGATGGGTTGGGCTGCTGTCACCTGTGCATGCCAGGACTCAAAGACAGGTCGAGGAGTTAGGAGAGTTAACTTCCCCAAATTACCAAAATAAAATGGGGCAAAAACCATATGATCATCTCAATAGGCACAGAAAAAACAGCCCAGTACAACTCTGCTCTTACTCTCCTTGTCACCAGGAAGTAAGGGGACCTCTTGCTCCAGTAAAGGGAACCAACAGAAAACCCACAGCTAATGTCTAATGTCAGGCTCAGTGGGAAAAACTGAACATTTTCCTCTGAAGGTCAGGAACAAGGCAAGATGAAAAGTCCTGATGTTTCTATTCAGTGTTGTACTGGAGGTTCCAGTTAAAACAATTAGAAAGAAAAAGATGTAAAAAGTACCCATCTTGGAAAGGTCCAAGTAAAAGTGCTGTGGCCTAAATGTTCCTGTTTCTCCCTGTTCATATGTTGAAATCTCAGCCCCAACATGATTGTACTTGGAGATGGGTCTTTGAGGGATGATTAGGTTAGAAGGGCAGAGTCTTCAGTAATTGGGTTAGTGTTCTTATAAAAGAGACGCCCAAGCCCTCCCCCTTTTTTTCACTATGTGAAGACAGAGCATGATGACCACTATTTATGAACCATGGAAACTGGCTCTCCCAGATGTCAAATTTGCCAGCACCTCAATCTCAGACTCCCAACCTTAAGAAATATGAGAAATAAATTTTTGTTGTTTATAAGCAACCCAGTCTATGTTATTTTGTTATAGTGTCTCAGACTAAGATATAATAACTATCTCTATTTACTGTTTACATGATATTATATACAGAAAATCCTAACAAATTCACTAAACATTTACAAAGATATATAATTATGTTTAGCAGTGGTGGCAGGATACAAGATAAATAGACCTAGCAATGAATAGACCAAAAATAGTAGCACAATTTGTAATAGCTAAATCTTGGAAACAATCAAGATGCCCATCAACTGCAGAGTGGATGAGAAAGATGTGGTATTTTTATGCAATGGAATATTACTCAGCTATAAAAAGGACAATCTTGAGGCTTTTATAGGTAAATGGAGACAAATTGAGGCTATCCTTAGTGAAATAAATAAGAATAATATTTATAAATATCAAATTGTATCTCTAGTGTAAAAAGTAATAAGAAATGTAGGAATAATAAAACCCAAAGTATATAATTGCTATTGTAAAAAAGAGAGGAAAAGAAAGTACTCTAAAAATATAACTGCATCTGTGTTTAAGTGTGTAGGATTGATAACCATATTAACCATATTGCTAAGTTTTTGTTGGATAGGTGAACAGAACTGTTTGCAGCCTCACTGTTTGAATGTCCACTTTGTATGCTTTACTTTTTTGTTTTGTTTTGTTTTGGTTTGGTTTGGTTTGGTTTGGTTTGGTTTTTTTTTGGGGGGGTGTTTTTTGTTTTGTTTTGTTTTTTGTTTTTTGGTACTGGGGATTGAACTCATGACCTCAAGTTTGCCAAGCAGGCACTTACGCTGTTGAGCTAAACTCCCAGCCCCTGTATGCTTTACTTTTGTAACTTGAACAACTATTTCTAAGAGGACAATATGTAATTATCAACTAGTGATTTCTTACTGTTTTTTTTTTTGAAATTATGTATTTTTCTATCCTCTTTCTATTTTTTCTTTAAATAAAAAATAGACCAAAAACAACATTGATTCTATACACTAGCAATGAATAATCCAAAAGTGAAATTAAGAAGGTAATCCCATTATAATAGCGGTTAAAAAAATACATATGGAGAAATTTAGCAAAAGAAGTATAAGACACTGGAAAGAAAAGATTTAATCAAACAGAAAGGTAACCCATGTTTATGGATTCAAAGCCTTAATATTGTTATGATAGTGGTATTTCCAAATTGAACCAAAGCTTCAAGAAAATCTTTATCAAAATCCCAGTGGCTTTTTACAAACTGACCCTAAATTTGTATGGAAATGCAGAAATAGTAAAATAGAAAAAGCACTCTTGGCAAAGAACAAAGGTGAAGACTCACATTTCCTGCTTGACCTCTACTGCAAAGCTACAGTAGTCAAGATGGTGTGATTCTGGCATAAAGATAGAAATATAACAAGTTGAGACCCTGGTTGTTGATTATTAGAAGTATTTCCCTTGAAGTCTGGGTTTTATCCATGAACTCTCTGCATACACCTTTGTCTTCAAGATTTTTACCTACTTTCTCTTCCAGTAGATTTTAAAAGAAATCACAGGCCGGGCATGTTGGCTCACACCTGTAATCCCAGCACTCAGGAGGCTGAGGCAGGAGGATTGTTGCAAGTTCAAGACCAGCCTAGGCTACAAAGTGAACTCAAAGACAGCCTGAACTGCATAGAGAGACCCTGTATCAAAAAGACCAAAAAAAAAAAAAAAAAAAGAAAGAAAGAAAGAAAAAGAAAAAAATCACCAACAATGTGAAAAGACAACCCACAGAATGGAAAAGGTTTTTAGCCAATGTTCCTCGGAGTGTAGAAAGGACTTCTATCTACAGCATACAAAGAATTGAAAAAAATAAGACCTCCCAAATTCAAAGACCCTGTACAAAAAAGGGCATCTGAGATGACTACTAATTATTAGATGAAATAAAAATGGAAAATAAATATATGAAAAAATGTCATTCAAGACATTGGTCATTCAAGAGATGCAAATTGAAACAACACTGAGATTTCATCTCACTCCAGAAAGAATGGCTATTATCAAGAAATCAACAAATAACAAATGCTAGAGGGCCTATGGGGAGAAAGGAACCTTTCTCCACTGTTAGTATGAGTGTAGACTGGTACAGCCACTGTGCAAATCAGTGTGGAAATTCCTCAAACACTAAGATTAGAGATCCCATTTAACCCAGTTATTTCTCTTCTGGATATCTTCCCAGAAGAATTAAAAACATCATACTACAGTGATGTATGTGCACTCATGTTCATAGCAGTACAATGTGTAATAGCTAAATCTTGGCAACAACTCAAATGTCCATCAACTGAGGAATGGATAAAAAAGATGTGGTCTTTTTATACAATGGAGTACTACTCAACCATAAAGAAAGATAAACATGAGGTTTTTATAGGTAGATGGATGCAACTTGAGAGCATACTTGTAAGTGAAATAAATCTGACTCACATGTGTATACATCGCATTGTCTCCCTGGTGTGAAAAACTGAAAGAATAACTAAGTTTTAAAGTGTACAATAGATATTGTGAAATGGGAAGAAATTATTCAAAAGGAAAAGGATGGGTGACAGAGGAAAGGACAGGAGGGAAAAAGGAAAAAAATGTAAGTCAGTTGTACTATTAGTGTCTCTTAGTTCATTAAAAAGGAAAGGTTTGCACTAACATTGATTGGAGAAATTCTTTCGTCCATATCTCTGAGTAACTACTTTGAAGGTAACAACATGCAATGTATTAACTATTGTTTTCTCATATTATTCTGTTGTGAAATTTTGCTTTACTTTTTTTCCATTAAAAAAAGAAATAGCCTAGCATAGTGGTGCACTCCTGTAATCCCAGCACTCAGGAGGCTGGGGCAGGAGCATCACTGCAAGTTCGACACCAACCTGGGCTACAAAGTGAGCCCAAACCAGCCTGAACTTCAAAAGGAGATCCTGTCTCAAAAAGACAAAAAAAAAGAGATAGAAATGTAGATCAGTGAAGCCAGACAGGGTGACTCATGTCTGTAATCCCAGCACTCCAGAGGCTGAGGCAGGAGCATCGCTTCAAAGTCAAGGCCAGCCTGAACTGCACAGTGAAACCCTGTCTCAAAAAAAAAAAAAGTAAAGAAAAGAAAAAAGAAATGTAAGTCAATGAAACTGACACTCCAGAAATAAACCCTCAGGTTTATGGTCAATTAGTTTTGAACAAGGGTGCTAAGACAATTTAATGGGGAAAGAACATTTTTCAACAAATGGTTGTGAAACAACTGGATATACACAAGCAAAAGAACTAAATTGGACCCCTAAATCATACTCTATCCCATGTTAACAAAATAGAATCAAAATGGATCATGATCTAAAAGTGAAAGCTAAAAAAACAAAGGAATACATTTTGGGGTCTTGTGTTAGACAGTGGTTTTTTATATGCAACATCAAAAACATATGGACTGGCTGGGAATTTAGCTCAGTGGCTTAAGTGCCTGCCTGGCAAGCACAAGGTCATGAGTTCAATCCCTAGTACAAAAAAAAAAAAAAAAAGGACTTGGCTGAGATTTGAAAGTTTTATGTGTCAAAAAGTAACCCCAAGGAAATGGAAAGAGAGTCAAGACAGACCAAAAATGGGAGAAAATATTGTGTGCTTGTTTGTTTGTTTTGCATATATGCATCACTGTATGTGTGTGAATATGTAGATAGATAGATAGATAGATAGATAGATAGATAGATAGATAGATATCCAAGATAAATGAAAAAATATATATTAATACCAAAATGTATACACTTACATTTATAGCAGCACTCATTATGATAGTCAAAAACTGAGATGCCGGATGTGGTGGTGTACGCCCGTAATCCTAGCACTTGGGAGCTGAGGCAGGAAGATTGTTGAAAGTTTAGTGAAACCAGTTTGGACTTCAAAGCAAGCTTGAGACCAGCCTGAATTGCATAGGAAGAGCCTGTCTCAACAAACAAACAACAAGAAAACCAAACTGGGAACAACCAAGTGTCCATTATCTGATACAAAATAAGGTCTGTTCACACACACTGGAGTACTATTCAGCCACCAAAAACAATAAAGTACTGACACAGGCCATAGTTTGGGTACCTTAAGAGGATTATACTGAGGGAAAGAAGCCAGACACAAAAGGTCTCGTGTATGCTTCCATGGATGCAATGTTCAGAACTTGCAAACTGTTAGAATAAGTAGATTAGTGGTTGCCTAGAGCTTCCCGAGGAGGTGAAGTTTCTCCTGATGGTGTACAGGCAGCTGAACCAGTTAGAAATATTACAGGCAATCAGACAGGGTTAGGCCCTCGAGAAAGCCAGCACAGAGGACCTCCCCCCCCCCCATCATCTGATGACTTGGAGGGAACCCACATCTCTTGCTGTGGGCCAGATCTCAAAACAGAAGGCAAAACAAATGCAGCCACACCCTTAAGTCCAATCTTTAGGGATTTAAATATGGATCACCTTGAAGTCAGGAGTCACTATTCCAACCCTAGGGAAGAGTCACTGCTTTCTAAGAATGCCTGCTTTCTATGTGATTCACTTCCCTCATTTGTTCCTAATGTAATCAATTTTACCTGAACTATTGATCTTATTGGCTAACTATAATTATGTCCCACCACAGTTTTACTCTATAAAAGTCCCTGGGAAAGACAAGAGTCTTGGGCAACCTGCTCAGGTTCCCTTCTGTCTCTCTCAGACAGAAGCTTTCTTTCTCTCAAGAAATATATTCCGCTCTTCACCTCCGTGATTCCTAAAATTCATTCTTCGATGTTAGAGAACACGAACTTATGGACATAGTATGTTGGGAGTCTCATTCCCCCGTATCAATGGTACCTATAAGGGTTCTCTGAGAACATGCTGAAATTAGCCATAGTTCTGTGACTGCACTAAGCCACTGTGCAGCATGCTTTAGGTAGGAAAACTTTATGATGTATGAATTGAATCTCAAAAAAGTCTAAGAAACTTCCAGAAACTCAGGAATGGCTCAAGTATGCTCTGACTGGAGGTTGTTGGCCTGGGGAAGTTGAGGCAAGCTAAGTAGAATCTGATCATCTATGGGATTGGCTTGGGGAGTGAATATGACTTTCTCCGGCTGGTCTATCAGTACCCACATCCTGATCTTCTGAGGCAATTATTTCTCTTCCTTATGGGGTCAAAATTCTACTGTCATATGTGGTCAAGTTAGTGAGCTATAGAATTTGGGAGGAGCTTGGGGTCACTGGGAACAAGATGACCTCAGCCCAATAGCCAGGACGAAGCAGCTGGGCAGAGACATTCCTGAGGCCCATGCCTGATATGTGGCAGGCTGGCGAGTCCTTTCCAGGATAGGAAATAGTGAAGGTCAGAGCCCAGAGAGTACTGGAGGAGTCCCAGGAGAGGAAAGGCTGGAAGTCTGGGTACCACAGGGTGATGGGAGCCAGGAATGCCCAGGTCAAAGGGCAGGAAAGGATTGTGGGGCCAGTGAGGAGGTCAGTCCCACAGGTCTAAGCCAGAGCTGACAGTGGCCAAACTTGAGAGCAGAGAGGGTTAGAAGTTCTCAAGGGGCAGGAGGGGATGCTCACCTTGCTGCCTGGATAGCAAAAAGCCCCCTCTTATGAGGCTTTTGGGAAACCCAAAGATGAAGGTCAGGGGAGGGAGGAGGACATCAGGGAAGGCTGGAGGACAGGGGGAGATGGCAGATGACTGCCCATGAACAACCAAGGGTTTGTGAATGGTTTGGTTTTGTGCACAGAGAGGTTTCATGCAGGATTAGGGTCTGGGCTGGACCTCGGGGAGTTCTGCTTTTGCTGTGCCCAGGTGGGGCACTGCGAGACATCTGGGGGTTGTAAGATGTGAGACCCATTGAGCTGTAGGGCAGTTTGTGGTGGTTGCGTGGGGGTGAGGAGGGCTCCCTGCAAGGCCTAGGAAGCGTGAAGGGCCTCCCATTAAGCTTTGTTTGTGGGCAAGAGCAGTTAGGAGCCTTGGGGTGGGTAGGATGGTGCAGGAGTAGTAAAGAGCCTGGCTGACCTCCAACTGAGAACTGCAGGTAGATGAGTGTGGCTACCAAGGCCAAAGATGGATATCAGGACTTCCCTTTCATGGGATGCACCCCAATAGGCATCTGCCCAATCAAGTACATGCAAAATTATCTGTAAGGAGGGTTCCTGGGTCCACATGGGCCAACTGGGTCTCTGACATCATTTCTGCCTTGGGACCCCTGATAGGCAGCAGAACCAGGAATCTCAGGCTGGGGCAGCTAGGGGAGCCTCTGTCTAGGGGGAGATGGTCAAATGGTCTGATTAGGAGTCTGGGGGCGGGACCTCAGCCTGTGGAGCTGAGCCAGCCCCTGGGTGAACCCTGTTTTCCTGCACTGGAACCTGGAGCTGCTGCCTACTCTGTGGGACCGGAAGCCTTCAATTCTCTGAATCCACTAGACCTTGTTCACAATGGCCGGGAGTGCCTTGTTAGAAAGATGGAGATTGGGGCTGGCAGGAAGGATGACGGGTTAGGGCTGGCTGTCAGAACACTGGGGTCTTTAGTTCTACAGGACAGTGAGCAAGAAAAGCCACTGACTTCTGTCTGACCCTATCTCAATCCTTCCACCATGGAGTGGTTTTTTGAGGGGGTACTGCATGAGTGACCCAGACCCTGCCTCAGTATCAATCAGACCCATCTAGGATTGGTACCCACACAGATCCAGCCTTTTCTGATCAGCATTATCCTGTCCTGCTCCAACCCCTTCAGTCCCCACCCTGCCCTATGTAGAAGGACACAACAGAGGACATCCACAATATCTGAGGACCCTCACTCTGGTCCCAAAGCCTCTGGCTGAACCCTGACCCTCACTGTCCAGGCCTCCACCAGGAATTCCTAGGAGTCATTTGTTCCCTGTCCACACTGACAACATTGTCTACTGACTTTGTAATCAGCAGCATAGAGAGGAAACCTATGATCCTGAAGGGAGCCCCGATGTCCCCATGGACAGAGCTGGCTGAAACCCAAAGAGATGGGCATTGCCCAGGAATAGAAGTGTCAGATCATTAAGTGCCAGCCCTGATTTGTCAGGCTGGAGGGGTCCAGACCTATAGCAGGATGCCCAACCAAAAGGGGAGCCCATCACAGCAGCAGGGTTTAGGAGGAGGCTGTTGGGTCTGCAGAGAATGAGAAGTTTGGTTGAACATAGGTCTTTTAAAGTGAGGAAGTTTGTTCAAGGTTGAGAATGCCCAGGAGACAGTGGGGACTGATGGATGTAACAGGGAGAAGGTTCCGGAATCTTGAACTGTTGCTGCTTCCCACTGAAGAGTCAGTCCATGGCCTCCAGGGAGGGCCCAGGAATGAGTAAATGACTAAGTTGGGAGTCTGGGCCAAGACTTCAGGCACTGCACAGTGGGAGAAGATGAGGGGTGCTGATGAGAAAGCAGGCTGGGGTGGGTGGGGCCTCAGCCTCTAAGTGGTGAGCCAGGCCTCTGCTTTCAATTCTTAACATTAAGAAAGATGAATAGCAAGATTGCCCTTTATTCTTTCTTTACAAACAAACACAGCTCAGGTTTCCAGATCCCTACTGACCAATTGAGAGGAAAAGAAAAAATTGTAACTGAGACAGGTTAATGAAGAGGAAGTCAGGAGATTAGTAGATAAAGGGTCAGTTGCATGTCCTGGGGTCAGGAGGCCCCAGCAAGGAGCTGGGAAGATTGGGTTAAGGCTGTTGAGAGCCACATGGGTGGCCAGGAGGCCCCACCGAGTGAGGGAGCTCTCAAAGGCACAGATCTGGCTGCTGTCAGCAGAGATGGGAGCTGAGGAAAGGGGTGCAGCAGCAGCTAGGAGTCGGTGGAAGGGCTGAATCTGAGGTGGGGGGTGAGGTAGGCTACATCCCCATTGTCATCTGTCCCTTCTTCATTGCAGGCCTGGAGTTTGAGAATCTTTACTTCCCCCAACATGTAGGCAGAGACCCACTGTCTGCCTGGCTAGTCACACTGAAGGCCATGGGCTCAGATTCCCCAGGACACATGCACTAACCAGGCCCTCATTCCCGCAAAGCTACTCCTGATATGGGGTGATGCCTTCAGCATGGGGAGCCAAAACGTGGCAAAGTGTCTGGTGGGTCTGGGTCTACTCCACTTTAGTCTCTAACTCAGGACTCTGGTGTTTCCTTCCAGCCTCACCTCTGTCATTGCACAGGTGTGGTGGTGTTGGTGGAGTTGGAGCCCTGCAGGTCTCTGTGGGTGGCTGTCTCTTCTGGCCAGTTTAGACCTCCTTGTTCCTGTTGTCCCATCCATGAAGCCTGTGGTCCAGGCTCTTTATCTCTGCAGGGAAGCCCCGTTCACAGCAGCCTCCAATTCCAACCTGTGGCTCTGCCAGGCCCTGCCTGCCTCACCCTCCCAGGGCAGGCAGCTTCCCAACTCATGCTGAAGTCTGGGAGTGCGGGAATCACCCCTCCTCCCCCTCCTCTACTTTGCAGCTGCTCTGGGTCATACACAGCTTGCCTGGGAGCTTCACTGCCTCTCCCATCAATGTCTGGGATGACCTCTCACCCTCTATGTTCACTGAATCCTCTCTGGCTGTTTGGTGTAATATCTTAATATTTTCTCCTACTCAGCAGGGAACTGGATTTGGGACCCATGTGGTTCAGGATGTACCACCTAAAATGTGACCCTTTGGCATTCTCAGGAACAGCAGAAGCAGGAGTGTCTCCTCTCTCCAGAAGCTGGTCCTGAGAGTCTCATTCCACATGTGCCCTCCTTTCTGTACTGTAGGACAGGAACATCTTCCCTTTTTTTTTTTTTTGGTACTGGGGATCAAACTCATGACCTT